>CM022527.1:12078763-12678763 GCA_012273795.1 Dendrolimus punctatus
GAATCCAAACTACGCTAACGAAGCATCGTGGGCAGTTATAGTCATTTATTAGAAAAAAATATATCTTTCTCTTAATATAGACCAACAACTCAATTATATTCAACACTAAAACTCTAGCTTACATAAAATTACTTTTTATGTATGTAAGTAGGAGAATAGAGTTAATTTAATGCAACATTTAAATTTTGAATACAGAATAAATTAAAAGTTGGGTACTTATTCAAAACAATAAGAAATAAATCTTTTGAATATTTTTCCTATGTCTCTTGTGTTTTAGTGAACCAATGAAAATTTAATAAACCAGGCAATGGATCGGAAAAGCGTTATTCTTTTGAAACAAAACGTTTTTCATTGAAGTGACGCGATGCTTCGACATTTTCATTGTCCGCTGTTTTTAGTAACGCTAATAGATAACCGGCAATGTTTTTGTCCAAGTATAGTATTTTAAAATGGTTTGTAAGCAATTATGTTACTTAGAAAGTGCTTTGTAAAGAAAATGTCTGTAAGATAGTTACACGAATAGACGAAGGAACACTTATAGTAGAAATAATAATCACCACAATGGCCGAGGCAAAGGAATCTTAGTCCATACATCAAATTCTGATGTATAAATCTTTGTATAGCTTAGATGAATTGTACTATACTGACGCCATTCAACAGAGTTCCTGTGAAACCGCAAAAGGCCAGTTTGACATTTGATTTCAAAAACTATCAATATTCCATAACTGTGATTCATTTAAGAGTAATTTTACACATTAAAAAAAAAACTGCACAATACAACGTTCCCTTTTAATTTCCGCCAAAAATTCCTTAAGCAATTAATTATATTTCGTTGTAGTCAAAAGAGATACAAGACTCTTAAAACACTATTATTATTTAATGATCATTTAGTTGATACACTTGATTACGTTAATTATAATTAATAAAAGTAAATTAACATAAGCTCATTAAAATTACAGGAAAAGCTAAAATTCAAAATTGCATGCTTAATAAAAATATCTACATTAAAACTCACAAAAATTGACCAACTTTATAAGCACCACTCGGTTACGGGAGAAGGATTTACAGAAGATTAAAATTTCTAATTTGAACTGGCTAAAGTTCTCTTAATTGAGATTATGATATTATAATTTAAAAGTAATTAAATCAAAAATCCTCAAATTATTATTTGAGAATCTTGCGGTAATAACCATATTGCTTACAAAACACGTATATTTCTCGTCTTGAAATTATTAGCGTATTTTTACTGAGTCGTTCCCTCACTATTGAGGATTGTGACTGATGACAATAGTCTTGGTCTTTCCCCTTTAACTTTCTCCTCACTGACAACTATCTGGGTTCTTTCAGGCTATGTGGCCAAGTACTTGAGTATAATATATTACAATATTAGCGGAGTAATAATTACATAATACAACTAATTATACATATTTGGGTTACGCAAGTAAGCATAAAAACGCTTCTGAATATCGTCAAAACGCAAGTGGTTACCAATTCGTTATCGCCGAAATATTCACATTCTTTCAATGCTTTATAGTATCTTATTCATTCGTACTACTCCACGATACCTTAAAGAATACTTCGAATTTATTTCTTGCTCTTACAATTTATGGCGCTCTAGTCAACATAGACTTATTACTCCTATTCATAATACAACGTTTTTCAATAATTCTTTCCTGTTCAACTTTGGAATACATTACTTGTTGCTGTCAGACAAGCAAAATCTCTTGTGACATATAAGAACATGGTCAGAAAATACTATCCGCAACATGTAATTTTATCTAATTAATTACTATATGGCATAAAGTTATATTTTTATTGTTTAAATGTTAGTATTTATACAATAATTATGTATACCACCATTGTTACTCATAATCAGCGATATTCTTGCCACGGGTTGTCTGGATGAGATCGCTTTTTAACGATAATACCGTCGTTTATACACAATTAGAATACTACTAGTTCTTACGTTTTCTGTAATGGTGTACAATAAAGTGTTATATATTTATCAAATTATTTATTCCAGACATAAGTAGTATATGTCTATACAGACATTAAATTTAAAACATATATAAGAAAGTTTTCTTAAAAATAAACTAAATTATAAATGGCAAGAGACCGGATGGGATGTCACTTATTCCTTGGAAGATGGGAAGGCCGCTTGTGTGGGACGCGACATGCGTTGACACTCTGGCGGCATCTCATCTTCCAGTGACTAAGTTAGGGGCTGGCAACGCTGCTTCAACAGCTGAAGATCTCAAACGACGCAAATATGGAACCCTAGGAAGGGGTTACATATTTGTGCCGTTTGGAGTTGAAACTTTAGGTCCGTGGGGTCCATCGGCAAAGGGTTTCTTCAAAGAAATTTGTAAGAAACTCTTTGATGCCACCCATGATCAGAAGGCTGGTTCGTATTTCGCGCAACGAATCAGCATTGCCATACAGCGTGGCAATGTAGCCAGCCTTCTGGGCACGCTTCCCTCTGGCAGCGATTTGCTACATTCTTTATATTAATTAATCTATTTATAATTTAGTTTATTTTTAAGAAAACTTTCATTTAATAAAAAATATTAAAATTGAAACATATATAAGTAGTTTTTTTTACACTAATATTAAAAAAAACATAATGTAATCAAAATTACAGATAATAATATTTTAGATAATTTGAAACTACTATCAAAATAAAATATTTGTAATGACTAAGAATATTCACTGGTTATTACCAAAAATAAAGATTTTAAGGCGCTCAATTTTTGCCTGAGTTAGTAAAAAAATGGTCATATGAAAAAAAAATATAAAGAGAGAAGAGTGACCAGTGTGATCTAGCCACAGAAGATTTGGGAGCATTTAATGTTACATATTTGTTCAGTAATTGCCAATCCTAGGATACGTATTCTAAGTGTTAGCATAGCCTTGAATTTAGTCTATATTGTACCTCATACAAAGCTCAAATGTAATTGTATTAGTTAAGAACATATGAATCGTTTTAGTAATATTTATAATCAGCAATAAGATATTTATAACACGTCAGTAGGTGCACTCGCAATACACACCAATCTCGGAACTCACTCGATACAGGGCTGATTTATGTTTTTAATTTAAATTTTTGCATTCGCCAGGCGAAGTTTTCCGTGGACGCGCCGCCTGCATCGCAAATATATGTTACGTCGAGTCGAGAGATCGTTTCCAGTTTGACTCGATACGGCTTGAACGAACCGTCGACTTTAATCTTTTAATGTTACTCAACAAACTTCAAAGTTACGGACTATAGGTACGTTTCCGTTTATTCTAAATAGCATAATATCGTGCATATGTTATTAAAGACCATTAGGTATTTGTAATTCGAATAAGCTTAATGAAAGATAGTTTACCATAACTTGTGTCATGTTAGTATCCTTATTTTTACTAGGGAAAACCCGGTTGAGGCCATCAGCCTAGTGATGGGGGAAAGTTGAGGCCGGCGTGTGTGATTCGCCAGGTTGGGATGGCATTAACACCTCTAGGCAGAAGTAACCATGTTATTGCCACACCAAAGTTAGGGATACCCTTAATGCTAGAGCCACGGGTATACCACCTAGCCCTCTCCCCTGGCCTTGGCAGGTGATGGCCCAACGGCCTCATCTGCTACCAGGGGAGCAAGTTCTTTCCTCCGGCATCTTCACGCTCTCAGGGCGTGGGGCGGTCTGTAATGCGCCACACGTGAGAAGAGATGAGGTTTCCCGCGCATATCCCGTATCAAATGATGCGAGGATGCTGTTAGATTGTAAAGCATGCTGGCATCAACCGATATATATATAAAACTAGGTTATCCCTGCGACTTCATCTACGCCTGTCTTCTAAATATATACATACATATATACTACAGATTAATCGCCGGTAAATTGTATTTTGTTCCTATGAGGAGTCCTCACCAAACCCTCTCTTATTAATAAAGAAAAAAAACTCGTGTGATGTTAATATCGCACTATTGAACGCAATCTCATCCCGTCATTTTTGTTTTGCCGATACTATACGGATCAACGAAAATGAATATATTTCGATGAAATGCACGGGGCTGAAAGAACACAACGAACGATAGATATTCAATGACATTGAATAATACGCGATCACTTTTGTAGATTCATCCAAATTGAAAGGCGTAGGTGTATTCGTGTTATATATAGGTATATGTATATTCGTGAAATTCGTGCACATATTCGTGTGAGATTTAAATTGTTCTTAAGTTATTAACTAATCGTGACAAAATATATCCGTTCATGAAGTTCAAGGTGTAGGTAATAGATATTCGATCAAATAATTTTAGGGTTTCTTTAATCGAATAGCAAAAATTCAACAATTAAGGCTACTAATTTCTACGAAAACATTACTTGTGCGGGGTCATCCAGGCACTTGATCGATGTTTTCAAAAGGTATATTATCATTTTGTCAAAGAAAAGATAGGAAACTAATTGGTATTTCATAATTATTACTGTAGTATAAAATCCTGCTTGCACTGGTTAAGAGTTCACTTTCCTACTTTTTCTGCTTGACCTTGTAAAATCTCTTATTACTAAAGTGCAAATATCATTAATTAATAGTGTACCTATAATAACAATCATAGTTATTTTGCAACTTGGTGAACTAGGATACTATTAAGTGAGCTCTTAAGCTACGGTGAACGCAAAGTACAGCTCAATGCGGCTTAAACCAACTTTACCGTCAATTACAACACCTGCGGCATTGTTTAGGTAAGTTATGAATCTATTTCAATTAAACGCTTAAATAACACTTATCATGTATCGAATGGGGTATATCAATATGTTATCAATACTATGTACTTCTATCAGCTACCTGTCCTTATTAGAACAAAATAGATTTCTACTTTGGAAGTAGGTAAGGATTTTGAATCATTGTTGTTTGCTAGTCTATATTCCTTCCAGTAGTCTTCCTAAACCATTTACCAGATTGTGATAAAATTTTGGTAGGTTGTTCTGAGGACGACCGCTAGGGTTTTTAGCTCAAAAATCTAATAAAATTAAAATCAATATTATTGTGTATATAATATAATATAACCAATACATATTTTACTTTACATGGCATGGCAACAACGTATGCCAGGTACAACTAGTAATTAATAAACAGATTAAGGAAATAGAAAATAAAATGTTGTTAAAAATATAATTGTATTGTTTAAGTTGGTTCTTATTCCACTTTTACATCTATTTACGAAAAATAAAAAAAATGCGTATTACACAGTAACAAAATTATTGCAATATAAACATAAACGAAACAAACGTGAGATAAAATTGTTATGCATTGTTGCATCTTGCAAACGCGATTGCTACGTGAAGCAGGGAAGTGCTCGCCCGGGAGATGCCAGTCAGCGTCTTACTTTTAACTCTCGACAGACTTTGAAAACGGCTTTCTACAATTCTACTGACGTAAACCCAGGGGAAATGAAAATAGCATTAATATCCATTGCTATTTGATTAAAATGATACTAATTCCAAAATTTTATTTAATGTCCGATTTGAGTACATTGTCATAAAGAATTTTAATAAGGTATTTGATATTCAAATCAACAGAGATACTTTTATCAACTTACAAAATGCCAAAGTCACCTAGATTTTATACGAATGTTTCAAATTATGATGTCATTTCTACAAGGAGTCAAATAGCGTATTAATTATATTTTAAACGGTTATTAAAATCATTTCCATCGTGATAAAGTTATGACGACGACATGATTTTTAAACGCCTACTGTTTTATAGGAATATTGTGTCAGAGTGTATTGTGATCTGTGTCACCTACCTCATCAGATGGGAAGTATTTGAGTATGACATGATAGTAGGCATAATGTGAGAGAGGTGTTTGAAACAAACTTATGCAACAGAACTTAAGCATTGATGTCGCAATCAAACATTGAAAACGTGTGCAATTCGCAGCCGACGAACTTCACAAAGAGCTTCAACCATGCATCGGAAATGAATCAGTTTCCGTTTTGAGTAAGGCAAATGATATATACCTGTTTGCAGTTGCATTCAATATGAGACTTTATTTAATACTCAATACTGCTCAGAGCGTTATAACAAAAGAAATTTTAACAAGATATACTATTTATAACGGTATAGCAAAACTAAGTATGTATTTAAATGTGTTGTATAAAAGCATAGATGTACCAGATTTCAATTAAGTTTACCCTTGGTTGCTTGCAATAAATTATTAAACATTTTAAAAGGAAGAAGAGGTCGGTAGCATTGAAACTTGCGCAGCGATTTTCCAATGCAGTGAATCGCGGCCAAAGCGAATGGAAATATCATCAATGTATGAAATAAATAAATAAAATCACGTGGAAAATAGGCAATTTCACGGTGCATTGGATGTTCTTTGCGTGGCATGTGCAAGTCTGTGCCGATCCGAAGCTCGTCGACGCCCGCCCACATTACAAAAGCTTCGTTGGCGCGAAAAATTTAAACCCAAGAAAGCCTCAAGTACTTCCTTCCAGAAGAGAAATGAATAAAATCATTCTGCTCTTTCCCAAATGAATACCAGTAAGTCATTTATTTAATAAGTGTTTATTCATAATGTATTTCTATATCTCACTCAGGTAATACAGAAGGTACTTCGCAACCCTTGACGTAATATACCTGCTGGCCAATTGGGGTTCTCGTTTTAGGACCATTGAATGTTCAGTCAAGCATGATTTTCCGTATTTCGCTATTGTGAGGAAAATAATGGGCATCGAATTTTGGACGACATAAATACATATTTAAGATTTGGCTGTAATTTAGCTGTTCTTTTAACAATCGAAATATCGTCCTAATATTAAGAATAGCTCTGGTATTATGTGTTCACAATGTGTTTTGATAATCAAGAGAACAGTCTGTTAATACCAAAATTAGTTTGCATGCTGATGACACAACGATCAGTTGCCACTGTACTTTACAATCATCCGCATTAGATCTCACACTCACTTCTCTAGTTTCCTAACTATACTAATACTATTTGTTGTATTTATAAAATTACTGCGTTTCGAAAAAGTCTTACTTCATCGAGCTCTCATATATTTTTATCCGATGTACAGTTTAATAAAAAATTGACTGATAAAGATATTAATGTTAATGCAATAAAATATATCAGTTGTTTCACCTGTGAAACAGTTTTCGAGATATTCATGTATCGATGCAACGCGTTGACGTATTCAAGTGGTATCGCGATTCAATGTAGTCTGCACAAAAGAACTTACACATCGCACTTACAAATAAATCGATTTCATTATACAATTGGATAAATAAAATTTTAAATCTTGATATTTGAGTCAGTTAATTCTAAGCTATGGCTACTTTTTGCTTTACGGTTACTTCACGTTGTAATGTATATTTCCTTAAAATAAATATTTTAGTTGTTACTTAGGTAAAGATAGATCCATTGCTGAGGTCGATTGTGGACTAACAAAGACTGAAATATTCATACACTACTCTCAGAACCTGTAACGTGGCAAATAAGCTTTACAGGCAAACCTTTGGTAACTTTAAGTAGGTGTCTAATCAGTGAATTCTAACTTTTATGTGTATTTTGTATAACATAATGAAGTTGAGAAGTGGACAACAGTATTACCCCAACAAGTTGAAGACGCTCAGCGATTCTATGACGAGCGTCATAGTCTAGTCCTTTTCTGGGAGGGAGCATTAACGAAGTGATTAGAGAACCTAAGTCACCGACATGAAATTTAGAATCACCGAACTGAACTGCAAACTTGGTGTAAGACACCTGCAGTAAGGGACAGTTTGAGAAACGTGGTTATATTAGTGGTAATAAAGACCTGCTTTAGTGGCATGGCTAGGAGAAAGCCTCTGTCCAGCACTGGGTTTCAATGAGTTAATGGCCACGATGCTGTTGCAGCAGAAAGAATGAGTTATAGTTACGTTTATTAGAGTGGAAAGTAAGCATATTACTCGCATATCGAACCAAAGTACTCCCATCGCTTTGAGTGTTAAACATAATCTTATGAACATAGTATACTCTCTCTATTTATTAAATAGATGTAATAAAAGTAGACTCGAAATCATAATTTAAATTTTATTATAAAGATGCCTAAAATTCAGTGAAGCAAAGTTAAATTAAAGTCACATGCGGATTTGGCTGCGGTTCGGCGAAGCTTAAGGCAGGCCATGCCACCTGCGCTCCGGGCCGGCGCGCCACTGGAAACACAATTTGTGGTGCGCCCTTTGTACACTTGTTTACTTTTATGCAATTTATTTTGCAGTACTCCTTTTAAATTATTTTACTTTGTTTCGCCTGCAGTACTTGAGCAGTTCATGATGACGTCTAAAGAAATTTTAATGTGCTTAGATGTTAATTATATAAGAATCATTTAAACAATGCAATTATAAATTAAAACAAGTATGTTAATTATAAATATTTTAAGGAATTGTATTTAGAATCCAATTAAAATTCATGCAAGTGTTAGTATAAACTGCATGCATTGTAATTTATTACTATGATAGTATTTAATTGCATGTAACTTTTAAAATAAGAATTCCCATTGTTGTTTTTCACTTGAAAGGTGTGTATACAAAGAAGTGTGAAACAGTAAGAGAGTAAACAAGGTTATAAGGCACATCACAAGGACGAGCCTATATATAATCAGCTTAGTGATAAATTGGCAAACAGCACGCAAGCGACACAGCTGCTTCCGGAGTTCGTCGTCTGTTTGACGGCTGTCTTGGCGCGATTGCTACCATTCTACAGGCTAAAGCCTTAAGTATTGTTCTTTGCTATGAACTATAGTATTCCCAACTAAACAAAGGACCTCTATTTCCGTTTGTACAAATGTTGAAATGTTTTTAACACCTTTTTCATGATAATTGAGTTACTTAATTGTTTTGACATGTAATCTACAAAGTATGTTTGTTTGATATATTACAATATTTAGTATTTCTTTATAGATATACAATTCTTACGAATGCCCTATATTTACTACCAATTCCAAATTTCTAGGGGAAAGTGGTGTGAAAAGGCTCTAGTATAAATAGCATTAACAGCCTGTAAAATGACTAAAATTGTTATGTGGTTATGGATAATTTATTTCATTGTGTGTCATATCATAGTTTTTATACAAGTGATATAATTATAACACATTGTGCTCTCATGTGCTCGCTGTGCGCTTTTAAGGCCAACTTCTACCTTAAAATCTGGTTGGGCTATTTAGGTAACCTTTGAAGATAAAGTATGCGGGAACGAAATTATTCAAAATAACGAGAAGAAATCATCTTTACTAGTTAATAAATCGACGAATAAGCACACACATCGTATAATCCAAGCCAAAAGATGTTACACTTTTGTTTTATATATTATACAACAGACACTTCTTGGGTTGAATCCAGACTCTCAGAACTGAGTAAATAGCGGAAAATTCTTAAATTTATACTGCGGGTAATTGAACCTGCGATTTCTTCTAAGAAAGGCTTAGAACTCTAGATCATTGCGAATGTCAAGTGGATAAATAATTGCAAACCTAATTATGTGCATTACCAGTAGCAAACGTTCTTTAATAATGGACATCTGGTAAAGTATTGCTTTATCAATTTTAATTGAAATCCTAGTAGGAATAAAAAATACATAATTATACATTTTATTAGTCTGTATGTATTTTATTTATAAAGTAGTTTCAAAATGTGTCATTTAATTTAAATATTGTCTCATACTCTGTAACACCTACATCACCAGATTAGATTAATCTTGAAGTTAGATTGTTTGGAATAGGTTACTCTAAAACCGCCTATAGTTTTTACTAAGACAGTATTGTAATCATGGATCTTTCTAATTGTTTAATTTGTTACTAATAAAGTTTTATCTAAATATCTCTATGTTCCGAAATGATACAAATAAATATCCTTACCAGATAAGGATAGTAATAACTGCAGTAATGCGGTCACTACAGCCGTTCCGAAGAGGCTGCGCATTGTCTATGACGCGCTATCTCCCTCGTCCGACATTGGATTTTGTTTATCTTCTTTTTGTTATCTGCTGTCTCCTCAACTTTTTCATCTTCTATAATTTTTAATACAGAAGAATTTAGACGAAGGATGGTCGCTTGGCTTTGGCATTTTTAAGTTTACCTGGAACAAAATATTCATTGTTATACTAAATTAGAAATACTCTTTAAAAGAGCCTTGTTTATTAAATTTCATTCAAATTGACCTTTTTATTTATTAAAACAATATAAAATTCATACCAGACTATATATTTTTGTTTTTCGAATATTTAGGACTTCATGGCCAAATGGCAATACTGAAACCCTTATAACTTGGTCCTGTTCATACCTCCGTTTGTATTTCTGTCCGTATTTTACAGCTACTCTACTTGAAGACTATTAAAGTTTTATGGCAGATGTGTTTTACTAAAACGCTACACAAGGATGCAGTGAAATTATGAAAATAAAATTTACCATTGGCACACCATTAATGAATCTTAACATAAGTGTAGACAGGCTATTGTTAGGTAAGTTTCGAAAAAATATTAATAGTCTGGAAGTTGGTGCTGGTAGACCGCCAAGTACTTACCATGATCAAATCACAGATGTCTTAAAGAATAGTCAGGTAAAAAGTACCTACAATAAACGTGTATATATGAAGAGACTAATTAATGTAGATGAAGCAAAAGATGCTTGTCAAAATCGTAGCAAGTGGAACCTCATCGTGCCTACCCCTATGGGAAACAGGCGTGATAAGGTGTATGTATATTAAATATTAATATTTATATTCCAATTAAATATGCGTTTCTAAAATTTGAAAATATCTCTCTTAATTTTCACCTATAGATTTTATTCTAAAAAAATACACCGTGATCAAAAATGAACACATTCAAGGAAAATGGGCATGGACAGACGAGGCCATGACTATTTTATAACGACTCGATTTTTATGAGAATGGCAAGTCTTGCTAAAAAATTACATGTATTAAAAATTAATAGTGTACTTGAGTGACGTTTTGGTGTTTGTTTGCAAGCAGTAGGTCGTTCGTGTTTGGCTACATGCTGATAATGGCGATTTGATATGTCGCGGTCCATGTTGTAACTTTTGAATGTCGAGCCATGGGTTTATACGCCTCATCGAATAAATAAGCGTAAAGCACTATGATATCACGCGAACTGGTCGTTAACCCTGCTTCGAGGTGTACTAATGGTGAGACGTGGATGTCATTGAAACCTCAATGGCAACCGCTTCAGAAAGGTACGAATATTAACCAAGAAAGCGTTGTAATTAGCCGATAATCTTGTGTGAGTGAGCTTATGGGGACAGTATAAAAATAGGTTACTGAATATTTATGCTAATGCAGTTGAACTTGTGAGAAACTAACAATATAGTGAATAAAACTGTAAATAAAATCTCCAACAACCTTGGGTGGTTTTGTAGAGGTGACACATAACTGCTTTTGTTATTTCGCTATGAATTAGACGGATAGATGTACATGAATATTTCATAAATGTTTTGTTTTTGCTGATATGGTTCACCTTAATAAACAAACGGTACACGATATCATAATTGTAGGTAGTGTGTAGTTTTATCCGTTCAGGAACGGAGAAATAATACAATTTCTTGCGGCCGGCCGGCCTGTCGTAAGAGGCGACAAAACAACCCACAGCCAGGTGGTAGGGTGTTTGCCCGACTGGATGCTGAAATCCCTGGTCTAAAGTATGTAGCCATAACAACCTTGAGTTGTGTTCCGTCATTAGTGACCAGGTTCCATACAGGCTCCTTTAAGAGAGCAGAAGCGCATTTGTATCACCTTTGGTGTTGCAAATGTCCATAGGCGACGGTAACCAGTTTCCATAAAGTGGGCCTTTCTGCTGAACTTCTGCAATAAAAAAGGTGAGTTGTGCTAAAATAAGTCGGTACTTATTGGTCTTATTCATAGAGTGAGTTTGAATGCTTCTTTATGGTTCTTAAAGAAGCGTTAAAACTTACTCTAACTCTATGAATAAGATGGATTATGTATATTATTTACATAATAATAATAATAAAGTGTATCCAACAATCATTAATAAACAAAGTATTCTAAACTGCATCGTTTCAGGAATCTACCAAGCCCCAAAGTGACATAGAGATATATACAATGTTTTGCATCTACCAGTATATCAAATTCACAATACGATTCTGCGAATGTGGCAACTATAAAGCCACAGATCGATCAAAATAGTAGAATCAATAATGATCCATTACTGTGTGATTATGTGTTGTAATGTATAATTTTACATACACAAAACTTCTAATGGAAAATGGGTTTCATCGATAACTTTGATTATTGCTATGTTTCTGTTCGGGGAAAGGTGGCTACAAATAATACTTTGTTTAGTTTTCAGCTATTTTTAGGGTGAAATGTGTTCTGAATTCTGATAAAAGAAGACACAATGACAGAAGTTTGAAAATATTAAGTTATATTTTTTAATACTAGTTTAGTTTTTCAACATGTAAAAAAATATCGATTACATAATGCGTGTTAGTGCGTACCTCGAATCCACGATTATATCACTTCTCGTGCACTTTTCAGTGTTGAATGAGTTTTTAGATTTGACATTTACTGTCTGTTTTATTTATGCCCGGTTTAAATATTGTAAAAACGATTCCTTTTTTTACCGACGGTTAGAATATTACCGCCTGGTCACGCTACTGATGTTTCTATAATGAACTGTTCGTAGCTAGTTATTCATGAAAGTACCAACTACCGATGGGAGGGATTTTCTAACCGATCGGTAGACTTTTTATATGGAAACATATGGAGCGTTTCTATAGGTATGTAACCGCTAGTTGTCAACACTACTATTCGTAGGAATATTTTTATTACCACCCGATTTGGGCCTGGTTGCCGGTTTTTCATCGTTATTAATAAGTGATTTTAAATTATATTAAACTCATTTTTTTACTACTTCTTTTGATTTGGATTTAATTCTTATTAAATTATATATATATATATATATATATATGTATATATATATATATATATATATATATATATATATATATATATATATATATATATATATATATATATATATATTAAATCTTTCCAAGAAAAACTACTAGACCGATTTAGTTGAATCTCAATATACTTATATACTTTTTTTCATGCCGAGGATGAACATAGCATACTTTTATCCCGAAAAATGGAATTTACTTCAGTTAAGTGGTTACAGAGGGGATGATTTCTAGTAAATTTCACCCTATGATGCCCTTATCAAAAATGCCCTGTTTCGAAATTAATCTGAATACATTTTTTATTTTAATGACATCTTATCATCAATTAAAAAAAAATGCTACAACAATTTATATGTGTTTTACAACATCAATTAAATGACGTATTAAATCTAACCAATCAAATAATTGACTGGTTAGAATTATGATGTCATGCAAACTCATACAAATCAAGGAGGCCATGAAACTTCGTAAGATTTTACTTATAATATAAGTATCCTGTCGAAATGACTGTCAAGAATTCCATTGTAACAATCAAAATAAAAACCATCGTCACAAACTTGTGCAGTATAAATAAACACGTACTGGTATGTTTTATACGTTGCAAACATGAAAGCTTCGATTTTTAATTCTTTACAGAAAATGCCGCGAATGGAACGAGCTACGGGCGCAATGCACAGCGGAATGTCAGGGAAATATTTTTGAAAAGGTCCGCTTTTTCAAAGCCACGTCGTAGTCGTATTGAATGCGTTTTAATGAAAAAACATGGGCCGATTCGCAACAGTCAAGGGAATTAAAACCTCCGCGCGGTGCTCGCGATTCCAAATGCACCGCTCGGAATTTTCATTTGTCCGAATATTATTTCCACGGGGAGTTTCGCTGCCACTATTTTGTTTAAATTTATAGCCGCGCCGTTATGTGATTTCATTTGATAAACGATTGGATTAGTTGGAGCAGTTTATTTTTAACTGTCCGGTTTAGATTCGTTTTTCGAATTTTGTTGATTTATGAATAATTACAAAATTATTCGTTAGAGATTTGTTTTTTTGGAAATAAATTTAAGTACCCTAATCCAGTCAACAGTAGAGACATGTATCTCAAGAAATTATGTTTTTTTTTAAATTAAGTTCTTAAAATGGTTTAAACATGTTTAACGATTTTAAGCGGGTGTAGTGTTTTAATGTTTATTCATCAGTTTCGGTCACTTTCATATAAAAACTAAATAAATTCCGAGCCTAAGCCTTAAAACGTAATACTATTCGCGATAAATTAAGAAAGTACTATGATTTTTTTATAAGACCAAAATGGCATAAATAACATACTAATAGAGATCCCTATACGAATTTTATTCGGCAAATAAGCGGTGCTTTAATTATTAAGCCTATATTTTTGGAAAATCTCTTAAACCATTAAGTATAAGGATATTTTAAGTAAATGAAATAGATGCATTTTAAATAAATAAATATTATAAATAATTTTACAGTTGTTCTTTCTACCTTTTTTTTACCTTCTACCAATTACGACATTCCAAACATTTCATTTATAGATATGCAAATTATTTTAAAATCTATTTATCATGAATAACCACTTTTATTTTGATATTTTGGTAACATAATAATTATACTCAATGAAATTATGAACTTAAAAATTATTAACTTATTACTTTTGGTACCTAGTTTGGTTCTGTATGAAAATTAGCGCTGACATTTAAAAATAAACTTTTAAAGATCAGAATAAATGGTAATCGAATTTATATTAAAAAAACCAGTTTTAGTAGTAAAATAATAGAAAAGCTATTATAAAATTAATATGAATCCAAAAATTTATCAACAAAAGGTATAAACCTAGTATAACGTTTATCAAACAATAAACTATTTATTTTAAAATACATAATTATAATAATACTATAAATTACATTCTATGTAAAGTATAGCTGGTTACATACTTGGAAATCATCTGTTTGTGTTCGGATTTAACTTTTGAAGCACTAAAAACTCGCGACAATTACACCGTATATTTCTTATAAAAAGTTATATTTTTAATATTTGAGAACTATGCACAACTTGATATTTTACGTCATAAAGTACGAAAGTTATCGTAAAGTTCCCGCCATATCAAGTATGGACTGCAGTGTTAGCATGTCATCACGCCAGCATGTGCGCGGTGCGACTGAAGGCCTGTTTCAGAACAACCTATATGAACCCATTTGTCTATCTTTCAAGTTTACCGATGATGCTTCCAATTCAAAGCGTCTTAAGTACCAAAGTGCTCGATTTAAATTTGTGCTTTAAGACATCGAATTCAAAGTTGATAACATAATGAAAAAGATAGTCGTTCGGCTGTTTGAAGAGTAATGTGTTGGAACTGAATTTCATACAAAACTGAAACGTAAGATGTTCTCGTCTGATGCCATTTGAAAATAAAACGCTTATGACAGCTCATTTGGATGAAAATGGATCTGTAACGAGACTTCGAAAACCATGCGATACGGCAGAAAACGCGTAAATTTTTCCTTGTGTGACAGAGACGGATACAGTTTTTGTGATAAAGGGCACGGCCTACGCGATCGCAGTGGAGGGGATGATCTTAAAATGTTCTAAGAATCTGTTAAGGATAAAAATAGTCTCAAGTACCACCCACATGTTAAAGCATTTTTATATAGATTACATTTAAGTAACACATAAAAATCGCTCCAAATAACATTAAAAAGATGATAAATTAGTATATTACGCTAATAAATAAAACGTAGAAGCGACTGCATAAAAGCTCATTCATAAAACATTAGCGCAAGGAGCAGCCTCTCAAAGGACCTAACTCCAAGTAAATGTTGTTTATTTCGTTAGGAAAGAAAGCCTGTACACAGTGGAGAGAACGCCACATGTCAGATCATGAATAAAAGACGAGCCGTGTTTCAGACTTTCAAAAGTTCAGCTAGCATTTTTCAAAGCGGCACTTACATTTTTCATGTCGCAACTTGGCAGTTAGAGAAACACTCAAACCAAGAATGACACACTATGTTTCGAATTTGTATCCCGGTCTAATTCAAGAACCCAAATGCCTAATGTACAACATAGGTAATCTCCAGAACGTATGACGAAATCGCTATTGGCAAGGTTCACCGATTGTATTAATTGAAATATTCTTTAAAAGATAATTTTGTGTGCAATAAAGAGTATTTTATGGTATTCTATCTTTATTCGTTATGTTTCGGAGGATTCATATTTTTAGGGAGAAATCGAGGAAAAAATCTTCTCCTTACTTGTTCACTAAATTATAAAATAATTGTAAGAGTTTTTTACTTTTAAGGGTAATTTGATGGTCATGGACGTAAAAAAGTTACGAACAAAACCGGCTCAGTACATATCAGCGCACGTACAGTGATGAGTTTTGTTATTTAACTACGGAGCCCTAAAAATCTTTTAACGAAAATTAATCCATATCTCAAATATTAATCAGCGGATCTTATTCATTAAAACATTTTTGTAAGTACGTATCTTTGAAGATCATAATATTTGAAAAGGTTTTATCACCTTGGTTTTTTTCAAAATTGACCACTTTATTGTTCGAAAATTAATGAAAGGCACACACTATTTGAGGGAAGCTAAAGAACACTATTACAGGAAAAATCAAAACTTCATTATGATTTGTCGAACGTAAGGTTCAATACCTGATAAATGATAATAAAAATACTGATGGAAGTAGAGTAATATACGTCTGCCACTACTAAATTTCTTTTGCACTTATTCACTACACGATTGTGTAGCAGCGCAGAGCAAGTACACTATCATGTCAGTTCTTCTTTAAAGGCACCGAAAAAAGCCGAATAATAATAATAGATGAATTAATGAATGGTCATTTTTTAAGACTTCCATTTTTCTGGAAATGACTCCTAAATTAATATAAATCTTCCATCTATAATTTTCATTATATATTTATAATTCTGGTAAAATAAATATTTTTCACCCCGAGAAATACTCTGTTGTTCGTGCCTACCCCGCAAGGGACCTGGCGTGAAGTTATGTATGTATGTATGTATGTATGAGAAATACAAAAGTTCTTACAAGATATTTAGTCTAAATTTACGCTAGTAAAACATGGGGAAAGCAAAATTACATTATAAGTCAGTGAATATGAGCTTGCTTGCGAATGAGCAAACATATTGCTTGTAGTTGGTGCCCAGTTAGGCCAAATAATATACCTACTAAAGCAATTTATGACTCTTGTGTTTGACCCTAAATTTGCGCAATAAATTATGGTTTACTTTGTCGTTTATGAGGGCGGCTGCAGACATAACCCTGTGCGGAACATGTGTAACAGATTGCAGCAATAAGGGAAATTGTCTTTTTTATGAACGCCCGTCGACAACGTAAAGTATTCACGTGGAGAAAGCGGCGCAGGGCGGCACTTGGGCCGTGTGTAATCGATGTAATTCTAACTAACTTCGTATATAGTATTTTTGTTAATGACATAGTATTAGCTTATACTCATAAATTAATATATAAATATTTAGTAATTTAACTATACAATCTAATATAAGATTGAGATTTTAAAAATAATTTTAGATTTATTTTGATAACGCAAAAGCCTTACATCGCGGACATTCGCGAATAGAAATTTTGATATTATGGATAATAAATAATTTCATCAACGTTAGATAATACTTCCGCGTAACACTTTTATACAATGTTATTTAGGCATTAGTGTGTTTTTATCTTGGAAAATTAAATACTTTCAGTAAGAGCAACGTGTCAAGTAACTTTTTAAATTAAATTTATATTAAAATTTAAGTTGTACGTGTAGTTACCACTCTCAATATTAAATTTCACCTGATTCCACTAAACCGTTATATGACGGTATATACTCGTAATATACCTTCCTATCAAATATAGAGTCAGTAGTTTATGAGAAAATAATTGTGACATAGAAATACAAACGGATGAATATTGAATTCATAGCGGGACCGTTTTTACCAAAATGCTACAGAATCCTAAATAAAATTAGTACCAAGCAATCCCTGTATTAAAAAAGCAAAATCAATTAAGAGTCTAAAATTAGTAACGAACAATGCAATTAACTAAGATGCTCGTTAACTTTTTAAGTCGTGCTCATGTAAGTACGGAGTACAATCTCGACCCCTCGGGTCGTTTATCTTACGTACCTGAGAGTTGTCCAGTGTGAACTGAATCCAGAAGTTAATTTCACGGTGTATTTCTTCTATTACAAGAAGTGCCTCTTTATTTCAAAGCACTCTCGTGGAAAATAGAATTCATTAATTCAGTTCTTTAAAATAGTGTAGGAACTGTCCGGAGATGTTGAAGAAACGTGATAGACAGTATAAGTAATTGATAATACTATTTTCGTCACAAGGCAGGAGAAGGAAATTGGTCCATACAACGGATCCTCGTTTGATGTATTCAGTTTTCAGTTGAATTATAAGTCTTCGACTGATGCCAACAAATGGAGTTCTTATGACAACTCAAAATGCTACATTTGACTAGTTTACATTTCTCATTTAGAAAGTTTACATTTCTCACATTTACATTTAACTATTACTTAAAACCTATCTCTATCCTATAACTATTGAACATTTAAAAGTTTTCTTCCCGGCATAAACTTCAGGACACAATGTGACATGACATTTTTCCATATAGACAAAAAATATATAGCTGAGCTGATACTGAAATGCAATATATCAAACAAGACTTCGTGTACTGAGTTTATTTGTCGGCCTTTGTCTTTTCATTAAGCTTTATAAGAGAAGCACGTGCTTTTTTCATTATTTTCTCCACGAAATATATAAGAAAACAATAATATAATGCAGCAGTTTCAGAGTAGACAACTATATTTAACATTAATTGTTGGTGTTCGACATCTGAATTATTTATTCTCTCTGTGATCACCGCTTTTGAAAAAAATCTAACTGAAATTAAATGTGGCTAAATGAAGGTAGTCATGTTTTACTGTCCACTATTATTAGCAAGTATTGTAATTGTTAGTTTTTGTCGAAAAACAACAATAGTTGTTAACTATAAAATTATTTACTTTTTGTTCTCTATTATTACGTATATTATATTTTATATTACCATGTTGTTCAAGTTAGATTTTATATTCATATATTTTGAATCAATAAAATTAGTTAATCAAAATATTTTTCCATAAACCTAAAAATAAAAATTGTATTTATTATTGAAGGAACCAGTGTCAATCAAGGAAAATTTCGTAATTTCCTAAAGTCAATCAAATGTTAGTTACCAATTTACACCAGAATGTCATCCTTCGGGAGATGTTTAATTAAACTTTATGAAATCTGAACAAAAGTGTCATGTCTCATGACGAGTGGGCATTTCAACCTTTTGGTTGCGACCAAAGCACGTTGAGCTCCCGTTTTATATTAATAACAGCAATAAAATGCCACATATTCAAGACTGAGAAGGTCCATATGCATTAGTAACGTGTGTGTTGTAACGAATAGATAGAACGCGAAGCAACAAAGTGAAAACAAATCAACGATACGGTACAGGCTGGGACATTTTTATTTTGTCTGCCACGTAATTGAATTTTGTGGTTCTATCATATAGCTCGCGGTCGCGTTGGATTTGTTTGCACGTAGTGTACGAAGCCCGAAGTAGAATATACATATATCGTTTGTGGGTTATGGTATTTTTATCATACATAGTCAGTGAAACAACAACTTTGATAGCGGTATGTAATGTAGCAGTTAGGATCAAACTTTTTAAGCTTTATGGAGTGATCCCTTACAAAAGATTCTTTCAAAAATTCTTTTAAGAAAATCTGAACGTTCAATGTCGAACAGATCCATGTTGAAATTAGCTGCAGCTGGAATCAAACCTGGTCCATATGCAAAGCAGCTAGCGGCCATTAAATTACCCATCTCACTGTTGGACTTGGATCTCCTGACATTGGGGGAATGGACGATCTTTAAGAGGGTGAAGATCAAGTTTACATATTGATCTTGACATGCAAATTATTTTTCAATGTTTGTATTCACTGTCAATACGTGGTAATTTTAACCATTTATGATGCTATTTTTTAAATTAACTTCTCTTATTCGAATCTCATTGAAGCGAGTGTTCCCAGTTTACCGATTGTAGCAGTATCGCGAGTTCCGAGTGAATGATATTTACCCTGCTGTTTCAGTATTTCAATGAGGGAAATATGTATGCTGACAGATACAGCAGGACTGTATTTATGCGTCTTAATTTTAACACACTGTTAATAAAACGGTTTCTATCAATTCCATTGACATCGGATCCATAGTATATAGTAATAACACTTAATAAAACACTTCACCTGTGTACAAAATAAAAGTATGCATAGTTTAAAGTAATATATGTGCAACTAATAGTTATCTTTTCATGTACATATCACCTACATCGCTAGATTAGCTAAGAATTTCCTGAGTAAGGTTGCCCGGAAGGCATCGTTTTAAACGATAAGACTGCCTATTGTTTTATCATGAAATCATTGTTACTATGGGTTTTTCTAATTGTTTATTTTAGTGAGCAATAGCAGTCTATTCTGTAAGATTATAGATATAAGATAACATTTTATTATCTGTATATAAGTTCATAGAACATTGGAACAAATGGACGTAAATTATTTTCTTCGTGTTAAAACATCTGGAAAAATTGAGAAGAACTGAATAATGATACAGTTCATTTATAACAAATATCCAACAAAAGGCACGGCCACAATGGGAGGCATCAGTCAGAATTTCTAAGTGTGCAGTCAATAGCGGCGTCAAAACACTTCTCAGTTGCCATTCAATGCCGTCTCTTTATAAATAATTCAGTATTGGTTTGAGCAATGTTTTTTTACTCTGTATTGTGTACCGTTAGAATATGATTGAATTAATACTAATTTATTCAATATGGTTTAAATGCATTTGAACTTATTTTCTATACAAATTTTGTAGTACTCATACGTTAAACTGAAATTTGTGTGTGTGAATTCAAATAAACGCCAATATGTAAGTGAAAACTGTAATAAGATGCCTAATCTTAAATTACGGATTTAGAAATTTTGTCTTATAAATAGGGTCTAAAATGGCTCAACGATGATCACTGAAAATTTTAGGGATATAAGTATCTAACTTTTTTTATATGTTTTATCCCAATATTTTGCAGCATTCAAAATATATAAATATCAAGTCCAAGTATTATACGAACAAAATGGTGGGCCCAGCTAGTACCTATATATAATTACCATTTTATCTTCTGCTATATTAAAATTCTATTTGTAAGTCATCATGAGTCGTTTCACGGCGTCTATGCATTCTGGAACACATGTTTCGATTGCCAAGAGGTTTGACTTCAAATCTCTGTTCATTAGGTTTGGCAAAAATTTGTTTGGTGGCTTGCTTTTCATTTATGTAATAAAATTACAAAGTTAAGTATTAATTGTCAATCCAACATAATGTATTTACATAACAATTCAGTCTTTTACGTCTTTGAAATTGTTTTATCCCTAAACCTTTAGCGAAAGTACACAAGAACTAAAATATTCATTGTCTTCGCACCATACTGGATTACTGTCGGTTCGACAAAAAATGTGAGCATTCGTTTATCCTGCGTGCCATTTCAAGTGGGGTTCACGAAGTGATTATCATGAGAGGCGAACTTTGCGCTTCTGCTCTGGACCTTTTTAAGAAGCGCACTTATTGCCTAAGAGCTGTGCTCTGCAGGATTCTGGGTGTCATTAAAATTAATAAGCAAATACTTGACATTTCAAGGGTCACATAAAAAGATTATACAGTTACACTAGCTAGCTATAAAGCTTTGCCTTACAGTTCAACTGTCTTGAAGGTTTGATTGAAAATCTAAACTTTGCAGACATTTTGTAACATGTTGTACGCAGTATAATTAAAAGTTTTGTTTTTGCGCAAGCAACTTCGAGTAAAAGTTTAAATATCCACGCTTATGATTAAAATGTTATTATTTTTAAAGCGTTTAGGATAACAATGTCCCACTAAATTTCTTACAGATAAATATTATTTATTTAGCATTGTAGATGTAATATCAAAATCTATGACAATAAAATATCTATTATACAACATATTTAAGATTATATAAATCTAGGAGTGATGGTGATTGATGACAATGAAAGAGGGGAACAAACAAACATAAGCACAATTGCATAACTATAACCATTCCACTCAGGCATCCCGATCACTTAATATGCTCACAATGGCTCACAAGATATTTATTTCTTTACCAGATAGATTTTAATGAAAATAACATTAATTTCATATTTAGTTATATCTTAATATTGAAATAGATATTTCAAAAGTCATTTGTTAAAATGTTCAAAACGCTACGATGACATCGAAGTTGAAAACTTACGCAGAATATTCTTAAAATCGGTTTTGAGCGATTTAAATATTACAGGTAACTGTTATTTTATAAAATGCTTTCGTTCGTAAAGGAAACGTCCCGGTCACTGAAGTCGCTTTTAAACTGATATAAACATTGCAGTCGAAAGACATGGCATCCAAACGAAACAAGTCCTAGCGGCTGCACTTCCGTCGCGCTTCTCAAAAAGGACGCTTCAATAAATAGCACTTTACGAAGCATAACTTCTTATTAAACAATATAACTATAGTATATTACAGAAAATTCATTAAGATTAATATTTTTAAAGTATATTTTACTTTATCTTTATAACTTTAAAACTATGGATAAATAAACTTTAGGGTTTTAGTTTTTATGAATTGGATTCAATTATAAAATGTATCGTAAACTTTCTGATTCGGGGTCAATATTCAAAGTTAATATTAATCGCTTTTCGTAAACGGACTCCTTGTTATTGGCTCTTCTTTAGATATTGCAATAGACCTCAGAATACGTTAGTCGAGTACCTGCTTAGCTGGAAAATATTAAATACAGCTTATTTGGTTTCGTGAAGGAATAATATAGTCTTAGAATATTTTATTTTGTAAAACTGTATATACATTATAACCGAATACCATTTATCTTACGTAAATGGTTAAAAGTACAAAGAACCTTGTGTGGGAACAACCTGTTACCTACTTTTGATGGCTTCTTGATGCTTTTATGATGTCCCATCCACGACAACGGACGCGAATATGTTATAACATGATTTCTCCTTTGTTACATTTTGTTCCCATATATTTTAATGTGCAAAGGAATTTTCTTAATACTTAGATAGTTTTATCATAGCACAATTGCTATTGTATTACTATTATTACCAGCTTTTAATTAATTCGGTAACACACTTACTAAAATGCTGTTTGAATTTTCACTCATAAATGTTGATGAAGTTGATAAGGCATAACGTTTGTAAGACAGCAAACACGTGCAATTACGTGTCACGGAGAGCAATAATTCATTTTTCATTCGAGAGTTGGGTGATTATAAAACCCTTAATCTCGTGTGATAAAGGCAGAAACGAATCGTAGAATTCTGATAAGGTATTTATTAATATGTATTTATATTTCCACTATTTTAGTAATCCAGATTTTCCCCCACTACGATTACGATACGATTTAAAACGATTTCGCGGGCTGTACAGTGGTTATCTCGATGTGCAGGTTTCTTCACTATTTCTTCACGTTTGCTACCACGTGATTATCGTAATAATAAGCAAGTTCGGTTTGAGGATCTGGCAAAAAAGTGGATGTTTCCTGAGCAGAAACTGAACCCATGTCATAGTTTTATAGTAGTCAAGTTTATTTATAGAAATTCATAGATATCTGTATATACGTTTCAAATGTGTAACCTATATGTTATATCTCGCTATTTCTTCAATAAAATAACAAAATATTTAAACATGCGAAATGTTAAACTTGAAATTGTAAGCAAAGTACAATAGCATGGCCGGTGTGGACAGTAAGAAGTATTAGGAAGATTTATAATTGTTATCTAGCGAGGAACTAGGCGAGGCAAACTTATTGCCGACTCGCGTGCTGGCACTTAATATATAACAATGCCTTGGCCAAAACGTCTCTGTTTACCACTATCCTGCTATGTTTACTAATAAAACCTTTTTGTTCCATTAGTTATGTTTTTGAAATGGTTTACATTTTATTTTTATGTAGATTAAACAACCGTTATCTACATAACCCATGGCAAGTCAGTTGGTAAGATAGCTTTATCTTGGATGAATAACGTGGGGTTCAAATTCTGATAGGGATGTATGCACCAATTAGACACTTTTCTGACCAAAAGTCCATATTGCTACAATGACCACTGACAGTAAATGAAAACATCATAATATTTAGAAAATCTGTAATGTAATACGTAATTGATTTTCATATACGGCCCGTCACTTTTTGATACAAAAACTAAACAATTTCATCACAATAAACAGAAATATTGCATAATATTTCACTCATGTTGATGGAGGTTCCCCAACAAGTTTCTTGTACAATGAACTATTAATATCAAAGACTGAATAATTTATGAATATTCATAAGCCTATCCAAGGACCTAACAAATTGTAGCGAAGCAAACGACGAGATTATTTATTCAAGCGACAGAAATTTACTCATCCTGTCTACAAGATACATGCAAGTCGACCCACGTCACATTTATACAGGCAGGTGCAATATTATAGACTTCCATATTGGCTTTCATATTTTCAGAATATATTTTTTATCTCGTTCATTACTAGGTACACTTGTGCCATGTAGTGTGTAATATAAACTAGAATTTGTGAGGAATAACATGGATAAAATAAATGTATCTGTATGTCCACATCGCTCTAATGGTGGTTGGCCAGCATGAAATTAAATATCAGACGGCTCATAACTTTTTGAGCAGTTTAATGAAAATTGGGATGCTCATTAAGCTAAAAGGATTCCGAAAGTCCTGTCTTTATGTATAGCGTTATAAGCAGGACCTTCATGTGTAATACCTAGGTGAACCAAAAAGTTTTTGGAATCAATATTAAAAAATACAAATATTTAAACAAAAATATATTTATTTTTCTACTTACACTCCCTCCAATGCAATGCATTTAGAATAACGCGTTTCTAACTTCCTTATTCTGTACAAAAAATGTTTTTCTTAAGTCTTGAAAAACTCCACTACGGCAGCCATAACCGTGAAATTTAGTTTCACGAGTTTCCTCTTTTTATTTTGGGAATAAGTGAAAATCACTTGGAACTATGTTAGTAGAATATGGTGGGTGGTCAAGGAGATTAAAACCAGCACAGCGGATTGCATTGAGTGCAACTTCCTATCAATGAGGAGGAGCGTTATTATGAAGAAACAACACGCCCAACGACAGTTTACCACTACGTTTTTCTTCAACCACTTGACGCGCTTTTGGAATTAAATTTGCATAATAGGGTCCAGCAATCGTGTACCCTTTTGGCAGGTAATCAATAGAAAGGATTCCTTCACTATCCCAAAACACTGATACCATAACTTTACCAGATGTAAAAGCAACTCGAAATTTCTGAATGGATGAAGAGAATGTTTGTTTCCAAGACGTAGTTGAAGATCGAAACGGTGGACCCACGTTTCATCAGTGGTGACAAGGTGACGGAACACTATGGAACATTTTGAGATTACGCTTAGAAATTTCCAAACGTCGCTTTTTGTTTTCGTCGGTTAACATTCGTGGTACAGATTCTAAACCTTTTTGACATTTTCTTCCGGAACAGAAGTTGAAGGCCACCCAGTACTCAACTGTAGAATATGGTGCACAGCATCATCCCCTAATGTCTGCTCAATGTCAAATAATAAATTTCTTTCATAGACATTTTTTAAAGCTGAGATATTTCGTCATTCCATATAACCCACAAAATTTTTTAGGTACGTTTTTTTAAATGCAGGAGTTTATCAGACAGGTGCGAACGAAATGACAAAAACAAGTGACAATTAACATAAATATTGTGTGATGGACTCTATTTCATTTCAAAGATTTGTATATATATGCGCTTCTAAGAACTTTTTGATTTACCCTCTTAGATGAATCATGCGGAAAATGACACGTAAAATAAATGTATTCACAGCCGCCTTCATGACCGCGACATATCGGATCATCTACACCATAACCACCACCACTGGTACGACCATGTTTTATGAAACCTGCTGCGCGGGGAATAAATGTATAAGCATAATTTCCTTTCCACCAGGACCTGGTACAAGGCTTGGGCTTATCCCCAAAAAAATTGTCAGTTTTCTTGATAGCTACCAATATTCTCATGAAATCTTTCAAAGATTTATATTTTCAAAAGTTATTTTTAGTTCTTGATGGGAACGGTGCTGTAACTTTGTACGTGCTTCCCAAACTTAAGTGTCTTCACGCTTTTTTATTTGAAAAATCCTTGGTTGAAAAGTTAATTAAAACTGCAGACGGTCAGTACCTGAGAGATTTAATTTATTACATTGACCACGATCCACAGCTATGTTGCGGATTTACAAAAACACGGAATATAATTAAACAATCAATTTTGGAAAGATTTTTCTATTTTGAAAGCTAAACAATGGAATTAAAATTGATTACCTACCTATAGTTTACTTATATGTATTATCTGAGCTTTTTCTGCGTCTTTTTTACGCACGGTAGCATATAGAATAACGTAAGTTATTGTAAAATAATTTATTTTACACAAGAGTTTTGCCCATCGTTACGGCGCGGGATAAACCGTAGTAAATAGCTCTACTTTACTTACATAAAAACTTAATCAGGTTTTTAGACATCGCGACCGCAGCCGCAGGCAAAAGTTAGTAGGTATATATATATAAACCTTCTTGGAAAAAATATCTAACTGATGGTAAAAAACAACTGAAAATACGTTGCGTGGTTTAGCGGTCACTTTGGCCTTTTCGGTCATTTTGACCATTTTGATTATTGTGGCCTTTTTAGTTGTTTTTGCCATGTCGGCCATTTTGGTCATTTTGGCCTTTTTGGTTGTTTTTGCCATGTCGGTCATTTTGGCCTTTTTGGTCATTTTGGCCTTTTTAATTATTTTGGCCTTTTTGGTCGTTTTTGCCTATTCCGTCATTTTGGCCATGTCGGTCATTTTGACCTTTTGGGTCATTTTGGCCTTTTTGGTCATTTTGACTATTTTGATTATTTTGGCCTTTTTGGTCATTTTGGTCATGTCGGTCATTTTGGCATTTTTGGTCAATTTGACCATTTTGATTACTTTGGCCTTTTTGGTCGTTTTTGCCATGTCGGTCATTTTGGCCTTTTTGGTCATTTTAGCCATGTCGGTCATTCCGGCCTTTTCGGTCATTTTGACCATTTTTGCCTTTTTGGTCAAGTTTTGTAATTTATGTTGTTTACAGATAGACGGGGGATGGTATAATTAGCGATATAAAACGAAGTGAATCTTCCGTGGGTAAATTACATAAAAAAAATTATAATATAACCTGTAGCGCTTTTTCTATAAACAAGAGACACGCACCAGAGGTTAAACCGCGGCGCAGCCGCGGGGTAAACTCTAGTGTATGTATATACGACATAATTATTATGTTATATTTGTATCTACTGTTAGTAGCTAATAGTTTTTAATATAAATACTCTAAATATGTTATAGTTTGTGCAGACTTGTTCTCTTCAACTAGTTATTTATTTGTAGTAGTAGCTAGTCCTGGTCCAGTTAATACAAATGCAGTACTGCCCATTTCCTTTCCTCTCCAAATTTACGCTCCCTAAATATATTTCAGGGAAACCTTAAGACTTAGTACTATTTTGAAGAGGCAACTTATCAATTTTTTCAATAATATGTTTGCATGTTTATTGTTTAGAGATTGTAAAATTCTAGGAAAAGAGCCAATTTACTTTGTTTACTGATGGTTGTTCGTTATCATTTGGGAACAATAAATCAAAAGTTTCGTCTCCTGGAATAGTATTGAATACAATACTAGGAAATAAAGTTATATAAGATATTGTTCATTTTTATTTTTAATAGCTCTTACTCTGATATACTCATTTTATATATAAACACATCATACACATATATGTGTATGATGTGCGATTAATTAAAAAGGTAATTTTGTACCAAAAATACGGTACGGAAAGAAAGAGAAAGAATGTAAAACCCATCATACGATCTACCGATTACTAGGAAATTCGTACGTATATTTTACGTTATGATTTGACGTGCAATGTGAGAAGATTAGTAAAGATTGGTAAAGATGTAAGGCTTTGGAACTCACTACCTCAAAACATAAAGCAAGCCAAGTCTGTGCATTCGTTTAATAACCTCAACAAAAAACACTATCTCAAATTTGTAACTCAATAATAATGTTATTTAGTTGTATGCTTGGGATGGTGTTATTTGACGACACACAACTTGTATATTTAGATAAACATGTATATTTATATTATAACATTTTCCTTTATATTTACGTATATATTAGTATATTATATCTATAGCATACCAACCCCCATTCATACCGAGTTTTTGTCCTTCCAAAGGTTGTCTGGAAAAAACCGCTCTCAGCGACAAGATCGCCCATTTTACTTATTATTACGATTGTATGTACGAATTTATTTTGTAACATTGTATGCAATAAAGTATATTCTATTATACTTTAATGACTAGATTAGAAAGATGATAATATAGTTTGTTTTTCGGAGCTTGTACTGTATTTGTTGTTAACACTTGACTTTATTGTGTTTAATTAAATTAAACTTAAATGAGGCGCTGATTACAAATAAAAAAGGCACGGAGCGAACTGTAAATTGCGTGTATTGCTCTCAACGGTTGGAGGCGGAAGAAAGGGTGGGATACAAAAGGGATGCAACAACGGATGGGGATTTTAGTGTTGCTTGTGCAGAATCAGTGTTGCAAGTAAACTTAATACTGTAAATGTTGGGTAATCCAACATGCTGCCTGTCTAAGAAAAAATTCAATTTATTATTCAAAAATATGATTAATTGTCAATATTAACTTTATATTTTTTATGAAAAGGAGGCAACATTTATTCTGCTTGAATGCAAAGTACACATTACAAGTACAAGTCTTAATTTAACAAAGAACATTAGAAAACTTAATTGTACACATTATTATTATTACATATATATTTTTTGACAAAGCTGAATTACACACATTAGCTACAAACTAGCTTAGAATAGAAGTAGTTAGTATACAAAAACATCCAAAAAATAGAACACTTAGTTTTATGTGTTAGTTACAGAAATAAACCACATCTTAATCTAATCTTAAAGACTTACATCTATAAAGATATATAATAAACAATAAAAGTGAACCATAAAATATCTGGTCATTAAGATGAAAGTACAATATGTTAATAATACATTGTAGTTTAATTTGTGTCTATGGGTAGCACACAGATTTTGCCAATAGAGCGTCTGTGTGCCTTGCCGTTTGCTGTTTTGACTTCAACGACCCTAACCTTGCCATCTGCTCCAGGAAACACTTCTGTGATCCTGGCTAAAGGCCAATACAGTGGCGCTGTATTGTCTTCTTTTAAAATTACTAACGCGCCTACGGTGACGTTTCTATGGACATTTTGCCATTTGGGGCGTGTCTGTAAGATATTAAGATATTGCTTGCTCCAAACCTTCCAGAACGAGTGTTTTATTGCGTTGCAAGTTTTCCAAAACTTGAGCTTGTTTTTAGTTAACACGTCTGGCTCTGGATAGGCGTTTAGGGCAGTGCCTATAAGGAAATGTCCAGGAGTAAGGCAACCAAAATCATTCACGTCACTGGAAATTGGCATTAAAGGGCGACTATTTAGGATGGATTCGACTTGACATAATATAGTATACATTTCTTCATAAGTAAATATACGTTGTTGAACTGTTCTTTTTAAATGATACTTCATGGCTTTGACTCCTGCCTCTGCTAGCCCAGCAAATATAGGGGAATAACAGGGCAGAAAGTGGAATGTAATACCCTTGTTTGATGAAAAGTTATGGACCTGAGTTTGATGTTGTTTTGATGTTTGTAGTTTATATAATTCTTGTAATTTTTTGCTTGCACCTTTGAAGGTGGACGCGTTATCGCAATAAATGTCCGTGGGTAGGCCTCGGCGAGATATGAACCTCTTCAGGCAAGCTAGAAAGGTTTCCGTCGTTAGATCTGACGCTAACTCTAAGTGTATGGCCTTGGTCGCAAAACAAACAAATACACAAACATATGCCTTTGTTTCTAGAGCCTTTCTAATTCTAGATTGTTTAATCAAAATCGGTCCCGCAAAATCTAAACCTATCCTTTGGAATGGTCTGCTTGGGTTTACTCTTTCGGATGGGAGCGTGCCCATGAGTTGCTTGGCTGTTTTAGCTTTTAGTTTAAAACAAATAATACATTTATGTATGACCTTTTTGACTTCTCGCATACCGTGTATGATCCAGAATCTTTGATTAATTGAGGACAAAACTAGCCTAGGACCTGCATGAAGGTTTTTCAAATGTTCATTATAAATGATCAAATGTGTGATGTACGAGTCTCTAGGTAAAATAACAGGGTGTTTCTGTGAATAGGCAATCGCCGCATTTTCTAAACGACCACCTGCTCTTAGTAGGCCTTTGTTGTCAATGAATGGACAAAGAGCCTTTAGATTACCCTTTATAATTTGATTTTTACCTTGTAATTCAAGTATATCAGATTTGAAATGTTTTTGTTGTTCAAATTTGATTATTAATAATAAGGAGTCATTTAATTCACTACTGGAAATGTAACTTAATTTATTTTTAGAAGAGTTTGCCTTTATATTCTTAATAAATCTTAAAATATATGCTAATACACGTTGCATTTTATTAATACTAGAAAATTTGTTTAAAAAATCTATATCTAAATTATTTTTTGAAGTAGTACAGACCATAGCTTTTACAGACGTTGAGGCACTTTTAATTTCTGGAAGCTTACAGGGCATAGGTATATTAGTAAAACTAACTGGTTTATAGTGACTACATTGTAAATTATCTGGACCATTCCACCACAGAGGGTGTTCCTGAAGTTTATGTGGTAAAATACCTCTGCTAAGACTGTCTGCTGCATTTTCGTCAGTACTAATGTAGGACCAAATATACTTGTCTGTCAGTTCTGTAATTATCTTAACTCTATTCGCTACGTATGTATTTAAAGTATTAATATTGGTTCTCAACCATGCTAGAACAATTTGTGAATCACTGTACAAAATGACATCATTAATAATTAGTTTTAATTTTAGAGTTGAGTGTACTCTAGCTACAAGTTTGGCAAGCAAGACTGCCGCATTGAGTTCAAGTCTGGGCATGGTAAGCTTTTGTTTGAGTGGGTTCACACGTGACTTTGAACAAAGCAAAGAAACCTTTACGTTGTGTAAATCGTCAAGGACACGTAGGTACACACAACAACCATATGCCGAATTCGATGCGTCAGCGAAACCTACTATTTGAATAGAGCGTGCCTTGCAAAAACCGGTGTAGCGTGGTGTAGTGATTGGTAACATACTTTGTAAACCATCATAGAACTCAGACCAAGCTTTAAGTAAATCCTGCGGAGGATGCTCATCCCAGCCTACCTGTGCCTTCCATAACCTTTGCATTATGACTTTAGCTAAAACAATAATCGGTCCAGCGATTCCAAGCGGATCATAGAACTTTCCAATGAAGCTTAAAATATCATGCTTAGTTGAAGGCATATTGGCATTGGATTGAGGCGATGAAATGAGAAATGAGTCTGTGACAGTATCATATTTTACACCTAATGTTTTGATATAATTGTCTTTTTCTAAATCTATGTTGTCTAAGTGTTGTTGTGATATTGGAATTTCTTTTAACAACTGTGGACAGTTGGAAAACCACTTATGTAATTGAAAACCACCTCGATTAAGGAGATTGCAAAGTTGTCTTTTAGCTTCTGTTAATAATTCAGTTGTTTTCTGTGATACAAGTGCATCATCGACATACATAGAATTTTCAATAATGAAGGCGGCTAGGGGGAATTCCTCCTTATATTTATCGGCTAACTCTTTTAGACAACGAGTTGCCAAATATGAAGAACTTTTTAGACCATATGTGACTGTGTTTAACTGTAAGCATTGAATGTTATTCTTTGGGCTATCCCTCCAAAGGATATTTTGTAATGACTTGTATTTTGGATCGAGCAATATCATTCTGAACATACTTTTGATGTCGGCAATGAAAATATATTCATCAACCCGGAATAATAATAATATATCTAATAATTCATTTTGAACAACAGGACCGTTCATCAACATATCATTCAGTGATACTTTGTTACTAGTTTTCATTGATCCATCAAAGACGACACGACACTTTGTGGTCTTTTTATCCAACCTGAGAACAGGGTGATGTGGTAAAAAGTATACAGGGTCGTTGTAAAGGTCATATTGATTAATATCTATAATTGTGGCATGCCCTTGTTGAATATATTCTTCAATGAATTCTTTGTACAAGTTATATAAATTATAGTCTTTTAAAAACCTATTTTCTAAATTTTTGAATCTTTTTAAAGCTAAGTCAAATGAATGTCCTAAAGTACTGTTAATTGAATGTAAAGATAATTTGAGTGGCCAAGCTACTTGAAATTGATTAGTTTCGGAATTTAATTGAACTGTTTTACTGAATATCTTCTCACATTCTTCATGTTCTGGCAACTTTTCAGGGAAGTTTCAGGAATGCTTTCAGTTTTCCAGAATGAAGTGAGAGTGTCATTAAGTGAATTTTCACATGTTTGGCAAAACAGAGAGGTCACCTGGTATGTGGACCCGACTTTGAGAAACGGATCTTTAGCAAGTGACCCTGCCAGCACGCAACCAAATTGCGTATCCAGGACAGGGACATGAAGTCCGCTGCCATCGGCTTCCATCTGCTCTACTCTTTGTTTGTTAGGCAGTAAGATCTGGAAAAATATGTCTGCACCTAACAAAATGTGGATCACACTTGGTTTGTGGAAGGAATTGTCCGCTAATATGGTACCAGGAGGCAGCTTTAAGTTTTCTCTGGGCATCTCAGTTTGGGGCATCATCGTTGTGATGTTGTCCATTATGTATGCCGTTACTCTTATACAAAATTCTTTATTGGTATTGGAGTATATTGGTACGTTTACATACTGGTTTACACTACATGTACTGTTACCAATCCCGATGACAGGAACATTTATAGCCTTTGGTTGTATATTTAATAAATGGACAAGCTCACTTGTAATAAATGAAACTTGAGATCCACTATCAAGAAGGGCTTTAACATGCAATTCTGTACCATCAGTGGCTATAAGTTTGACCTTTGCAGTTGGTAACAGCACTTGTTTTGAATTGGACTCTAATAGTAATGTGACAGGAGATACTTCATCTTGATGAAGTAGAGAATTATGTTTCTCCTTGCATACTCCACATTTAAAAAAGTATCTACATTTGCCTTTATGGTCATTTAAACAAATTTTACATAAGTGTTTGTTGAGGACAAATTTTAAGCGGTCAGCGGCCGACATTAACTTAAACTTAGGACAATTAAATAGTTTATGATGTAACTTACATAATGCACAGACTATTGGTGGCGGTACAGACTCTTTTGGAGCTGCTCCTGCAGCACTTCTGGCAGTTGCTATGTGTGAAGCTTTAACGCTGAATGGTGATACAGAGCTTACCTTCTCAGCATTTTCAAGGGCTAAAGCTCTATTATCTAAAAATTCAAGTAAAGTTTGTACTGTTGGCTCTGCACTTTTAGATAATTGAAATTCTCTGTTGCACAATATATCTAATTTTCTAGTCAGTATGCATAGTACAATTGCATCCCATTGCTCAACATTATGATTTAGATTTCTTAGTGCTGCAAGCTGTTGCTTCACTAATGATACAAAGGATCTAATGCATAATGCTGTGGACTTTGTAATGGGAGCTATATCTAAAATAATGTTTATGTGTTCATTGGTTATTTTATACCTGTTATTGTATCTATTGTGAAGCAAGGTCTTTGCTTCTAAATAACTATTCCCTACAAGTGGTAAATTTTTTATTAAATCTAAGGGTTCTCCTTGTAAAGAATTGCGCAGGTAGAAGAGTCTTTGTACATTTTCTATGTTGGTGTTGTTATGGATAAGGGCGTCAAATAAGTCTATGAAGGGATTATAGTCAGAGTACTTACCTGTAAATGTAGGTATGTCTATGTGTGGCAGCTTACTAAATGTATTATTATTTGTTGATTTTTGTGGGATACGTGTAGTCTGTTGGTCAAGCTCTTTAATTTTACTTTCGATAGTGGTTAACGTCTGTAAGTAAACGTCTTCCATGTCTGAGTCGCTCTTAGAGGGGTCGATGGCACATATGTCTAAATTAATGTTTTCGAATTTTTCAAACACTACCTTAAGTCGATCTTTCTTTACAAGGAGCGCTTGAAGATCGAATGTTGCACCTGTCTCTGTTACTGAATTATGAGCCTTTGTAATGGAGGCTTTTAGAGCAGCCCGCTGCCGAATTAAAGCGTTTGATTGCTGGGCAATAGCTTCTGTATTATCCCTTGCCATTCTAACTATCACACAATTTGCTATAGAATCGAATATTAAGCCACTTAAATATAAACAATAAAATGTTACAAATACGTGCTAACTTAAATTCACAACACAGCTTATGAATAATAACTACAGTCCAAAATCCAAAACACAATTGAAAAATGACAGTATAAACAAAGACTTTTGATTTGACAGTAATAAAACACTGTAATGGCGGCAAAGTTAATGGCCACGTGAAAGGGCAGGTTTGCTACGCTGTATGATGTTGCGACGCTGGCGCCAAGTGACGGTGTACGCGTTGCGTTGAAAACGGGATACCTTTAATGGCGCGTTTTAATTCGACACTAGCGCCGAATTCGTGGCGTCGCAAGCGGCGAGCAAGTGAAACACCCTGGCTTGGCTTCTTTGTTTCGAGTTGCAACGCATAGGCGGACTCCAAAGTGCCCTGTTGAAGCGTCGTAGAAAACTCGAAACGCTCTCCTTTGTGACACTAGCACCACTAGTATAATATTCACAAATTTTTACAACTGTTAATTTTCGATGCACTTATTTGATGCTGGCGTCAACACACAAATCTTGATGAAATTACACAAAACGCGCGGTATACTGCTCAGCATGTACATACAGCTTGTAAATCGAGAACATTTATCAAATGTTAGAATATTGTGTGACTCTCGTAATGGCGGAACATTTAATAGCACGCTGGAAAGCGTGGGTTTACCGCGAGAAGTATCGACACGAACACTTGATATCGCAAATTTACTAATTATCACTCGCGGGCCCTCGTGCGAAGGACCATGTTAACACTTGACTTTATTGTGTTTAATTAAATTAAACTTAAATGAGGCGCTGATACAAATAAAAAAGGCACGGAGCGAACTGTAAAATGCGTGTATTGCTCTCAACGGTTGGAGGCGGAAGGAGGGGTGGGATACAAAAGGGATGCAACAACGGATGGGGATTTTAGTGTTGCTTGTGCAGAATCAGTGTTGCAAGTAAACTTAATACTGTAAATGTTGGGTAATCCAACAGCCCCATTGCACCTTCCAAGTGTTTTTTGCCATTTCGTATTGTTTAGAAATAGGCTTACTTATAAATTCACTCCGTGTAAAGATTTATATGGAATGAGAATGGCATACGTTTATTTTAGACAGGTTCTCTGGGAATCAATGCCTGCATGCACCTACAGTGACCGAAGATCATCAAACGTCCTTCAGCGGATCAAGTTGTCTGCACACTTCTCTTTGCAATAAAATACAGTTCAGTAAAACGAAACACCCCCTTCCGCTGAGCCTCGAAATACCTACTTCGTAGCTTAAAAATATATTATTTCTCTATAAGATGTTCAAAGTAGGCACATATTTATACATCTGGAATTTCACAAAGCAGCCTGAAGTCGAAATTATTATGTACAAAATTAATTAAATTTCCATGGAATTTCTCGAACTTGTAGCGATAAAATAAATAGAGAATTAAGACGAATTTTAATTTAATCATAAACCAGCTCTAAAGCTATACCTAGAAATTATGCTTTTCTTAGTCAAAATCTTACCAATGAAATAGGTACCTGATTTGTGGTTTATTAACTTAATTTATTTAACATTTACATAGAAATTAAAGCTAATGAGATTCCACTTTATGTGATGTGTAATATCGATAATTAATTTTGTTTGTGCGAACTTAACTCCTTTTCAAAGTTTCAGACAAAATTATATTATGAATATATTAGCTAGATAATAATATATTGTTACCACGCAGGCGCCGGCAAAAACAAAATCCTGCATATTTATTACGACGACATTTAAACTAATATCATTGAAATGATTTTATGGTCGTCTTCTTTTGTTTACTTATTGGCATACAGCCTATTGTTGTATTGTAATATTTTATGACAGTAATTAGCCAGGTGTGTCGGATTAAGTCGACTTAGATCCGAGTACATTGCACAACTGCGGTATGAAACGATGAACTGATGGTGGGGCGAGGTCAGTCGAATGATAACCACGAGCGAAGCGAGACGTGTGTACTACAATCGGGAATCTAATAAGTGACGGGCTTTGCGCGTTTTATTGAATTACGACCTTCTGCATTACATTTGGACTTGTTGTATCCGATTACATTTGTACCTGTGTTATACGTGTTTATATAGTTCTAATAAACTCTATAGTAATTCTAACGACATTTTTAATTCGAGTCTCGCACTCTTAACAATATAGTAAAACTATTTACAAACGTGACTAAAATCTTTGTTCAATTTTGATAGAATGTTAAAACATGTTTAAGTAATACGTAAAACAGGCAGGGTATCGAATATGTAAAGCTAATAAATGATGCACGGCAATCTACTTGCTTACATTTTACGTTCCTTCAGGACTACATGTTACATGTACTTTTTATGTTATCCAAAACCTGGTTTACGGAAATGTTGTGCTTGATGACTAAGTAACAAACCAGATATGTTAAGCAGTGGATGTGCCAAGATGTATTTATTCTATAGCACTAACAACACGAGTAATTTAAAAAGTTCTTCAATAAATGTCTTCGAGGCCTGAGGCATTACAGAAATGGCACCATTTTTGTAATGTCTAACCTAACCTAACTACAAACAGTGTAACTAACACGAATTTCTTTTACATATATAGATGTGTCACGTAGTATGGGTACGTTCCCATATGCCGTATGCCATATATAAGGTAACGTATCAAAACGTCCCGGTAACGCAGCCGTGAAGATGTTGATGTTTTAGGTAGGCAAAGCTTCCGTCCTTATAGTACATTCTCTCCAAATATAAAAAAATAAACGTCTAAAGCAAAAATGCTGCCCACGTAACTTCGTAAAACATACGACTTAATTAATAGCAATTAGTAGTAAAAAGGTGACGCCATTTTCCGACTCTTCTAACATGAAACCCTTGAAAAATTCAATTTTACGTAGCGTCCCAAGATGTTTTTGCCGCTAAAATAAAGTAATATTTCATTTGACGGTTAGAAACTTGGATAATTGCGAGTCAAATTGTTTTATAAACTGGCTGAGGTTTCAAGAAGTGATTTATATACGAAGTGTTTATAATATAAATGGAAAGACGATAAGAAAATAGGAGAATTGGTATTTAGTGACAAGTATTGCTTTGTTAACTATGAATTTACCTATTAAGAATAAAGGAATAAATGTTAACTAAATTTGACTTTTGTAATTTAGAAAAAATATTTTATTTTTAAAGACTTGTAACTAAAAGTAGCTCACACTGTAAACTAAATATTAGGAGTAGTCATTACATTATCTATGGTAATATTATAAAGCTGAAGAGTTGGTTTCTTTGTTTAAACGCGCTAATCTCAGGAACCGCTGGTCTGATTAAAAAAAAATCTTTCAGCGTTGGATAGTACATTTATCGAGGAAGGCTTATAGGCTATATCATATTGTCGAATAAATTAGGGATCCTTACTAAAAGTCCAATAATGTAAACCAAGGTGTAAAAAATGACCCGATCCCGATCCGAAAAGTCCTTACACGGCGTGCGCTGCGAAAACTGATGATTATAGAACAAAACAATGTACTACCACTTTGCAGAACATATAATTGTCTACAAAAATTATAGCGTATTTTTTAATACGTAAAAATAACTTGTAATTACTTTAGTTTACATTAAGATCTAGGCTTATGGAGGCTAACAAAAAAATTAAGGGTTGTTGAGTATCAGCTATTCCGGATCAGCAGATTCCGAAAATGTAACCTTATTACTTTTTGTGTCTGTTAAAGCATCACGTAAAAAGTACTATAATAATAATAGCCCATAAACGTCCCACTGCTAGGCTAGGGCCTCCCACTATAGACGGACAGCATACCCACCACGCTTTCAAAGGCGCCTTGGTAGGTTTGACACATCTCGATGTGTAGGTGTCGTCACGATGTTTTCCTTCACCACTGTTAGCCACGTGCATTGTAACAATGTGTATATTAGTTCAAACTGCCTGAGTGGTACGTTCTGGCCAGGAGTCGAGCCTGCGCCCTTTGAGTTTGAGACGCATGCGCTAGCCATTACGCTACCATGATTGTTTTTGAAAACTACTGAACGGATTTAAATGGAACTCTACACTTTTTATCCCGGTAAATGACGTCATTTCAGTGTGGTAGGTAAATATAGCGACGAATATGGTGTTGTGCTTGTGTTTTTTTGGTGTCATCGTTCCAATTCACTAAGGCTTTGGCCTCACCGCAAGTGGCACGCTTAGCGTCAAGAAGTTAGCTGATTGGTTACATAAATCCTAGTGAACTAATAACACTTGGCGCCTCAATAGTAGCCTACCGGTTAGCCACGTCAATGGGCGTGGCGTTTATTTGCTTGGATCATTGGGATACAATTTATTGCATTGATAATATTATCTGTATATAAAAGGAAGCCAATTTAGAATACCTCCCATAGCTTACATATTAATATCTTGTACATAACATGTTCGATAATTTGGGTTCAGTGAAGGCAATTTGAGGATACTGCTTTCTGTGAGAAGGCATTTTATGGGCCACTTTGAGAGAGGCATTTTACCATAACAAAATACATACATACATACATACATAACTTCACGCCAGGTCCCATAACAAAATAAACGTTTACAAACACACTAGATCACTAGGTATGATAGCATGGCAACTATCAGTGTGGCCACTGTGTATCGAAGCATTTCGACCGTTAGTTCGCCTTGCCTCCTAGCTAAACTTCAAGCGTACCACTTGCGATGAGGCCGAAGCCTAACAAGTAGGTCGTAGTCATAACAACGGGAACATTGATGTAATGAAAAAATTATAACGATATTAATTTTTTTAAGACTGTTTATTTAAGTCTGTTAGGTAATAGAGTTAGAGCCCAGTCACTCCAGATATAAGTCACCCTACACATACATGATTTTAGATGATCCGTAGTTAAACATAAACTTAGAAGGAATGGATACTAGCTGAGCTGAAAGTGGGGCTGTTTTACAGGTAACAGGTACCTATCAAAGGTGGAAAAAAACCATGCTTACTTACGTCAATGTAGTAAGGCTAGTTTTTCCATATGTTACATATGATATTGTTATAAACAAAGATACAGTTGCCAGACACTTCCTAGTTATTATTATTTACATTGTCAAGTATAATATTTTAAAATATTTTCCAATGAGCCAAACGAATCTGACAGGCCAAACATCTTCCCAGACTCGTTAAGAGTTGCACTGTGTGAGGAAGCGCGAGAGCGCCAGAGTTTTCGCTTATAAATATTTATAAAGATAAAGTGGCGCGATACGAACACGCCATTGAAATAAGCGGTATACCAAAATCACGCAACCCTACGATTGAGATGATAGTGTCTGGCGATTTTGACGAGATATTAATAGCAGATTTGGGCCCGCAGTCTAGAGAATGTCGCCTTAACAACGTTGAGTGGTTTTCTGGCATTAGTGGCCAGGTTTAAATGCTCCTTTAGAGAGCGGCAGCATATTGGCCGTACATTTGCAGTAACGAATGTCCATAGGCGATGGTAGCCTTTCTCCATGAGATAGGCCATTTGCCTGTCTGTCGAATTCATGCAATAAAATAAAAATATCAACGGCAAATGATTCTATTTGATACCATAATATTCCATTAAAACGTCCTTTGGACTTTTCTTACTGAATAAGAAATGAACAAAACATTTTATTATCTTAAATCGTAATTGAAAGTTAAGGTCCGAGTCATTTAATTTAATGTTCTTTAATCTCAACCACTTATTTGTGTACTTCAAAAGCTGTTGTGTCTTCAAAATACAGATTTAATGAGAGTACTTTTGTAATAGTATAGGTACACGGTGGCTTGTACTTTTCAATGAACTAATGACTGAATTTTCAACAAACTAATCTATCTATCTAAATACGAGTATGCAGGTTCAGGTATTCACCATAGACAATATAGAATTAGGTGAACAAGAGCAAAAGAAGGAAGGAACAAAAAATTATTACCGGCTGGGATATATATATACCGAAGCAAGGGCAAGAAGTATGCTGGCTAGAGGACTGTTCTTCTCCACTACTACTCTTAGAGAAACAGCTTACATCACAAGAAGCTTCGAATATACTTTAAGTAATGTTGCCTGGCTGAGTCGTTTTTAACGATAGAGCCGCCTTACGTTTTACTAAGAAATAATAGGAGGTTGCATACTCTTCGACACCGTAGATGGTCATCTAAAGTTTGTCATAGTTAAAAAGACTGCTAATTAATTGATTTACTACTCATCAGTCACAAGCAATTTATGGCAACTCCAAGACAGTGGAGGGAATTTGGAGCAGTTTGTTTTTGTAGCTCAAACCACTTTTTGACGTACATATGACTCTACTAACACGTCAAAAATATGAGACAGTATTTCCTTGCCTCTGGAATCAGGCATATTTGTGGGAGCTTCATTGTAATATAATAAAATAACTAATTTAAAATGTCTCACTTAATATTATTGCGGTTCTTTTAAATATAATATTCATAATTGGCAGAAAGAGATCATGGATTTATTGAGGAGTCATATTACATTGACCGCAAAAAACCCAGTAATCCCTCTTATTGCTTCAAATTATACAAACACGATAGTACAAATTTCGGAGAATGTTCTCAGTTGCAATTGTTTCTAATGTTACAATTTATTTCGTTTTTTTCATTGCATGTGACTTACTACTCGGGAGGCGATCTTGCAACGTACAAACGTCTGATCGTAAAGAGAAACTGCTTATATATTTTATTCTCTGGATTATTATGAAAAGGCATTTGGAATTTTACGAGTTCGTCCCAACCGCGGCGGAGCTAACAAACAGCGTACCTGCCCCTCATAACAGGAAATAATGCTTGACCTTTGTCGTATCCTCATGAAGTTCTGTGTTGGAATACTGCGGTCAAACGTGAATCACCTTTATAGCTTAAATTTTAAACAATGCAAAATTAAATGTTAAACAACATACGTTGTTATCACAGCTATAGTAGGATTCGTTTAGAATGTGATAAGAGATAATATAAACTAGAAAATAGAATGTATTATACTACAGTAAAAGTCTAACTGATATCCCGCAGAAATTACCTGTCTCTCTTTTCTATTTTTATACATTATGACGTTCAGAATATATATAAATTTGCGAACAGAGCTAATCATAAAAAAAACTAATTTGTATCGCATGTTTTGAGAATAAAATTCTTTAAACCCATCTTATATGTAGAAAAATACATCCATATGTATAATATTTACTACAGCTATATTGCTTAGGGGCCACTCAGTCATGAGATCACAAAGCTACTCTGTCAAATAATTTCCGATTTCATATATCAAGCTCCATGTCACATTTTACTCCCATAAAAGCCGACCGAGCACCGAGGATAACATAAGAGCCGCAGATGGAAAACACTCTCGTAATGTCACTAATGACGTCATTCGTTAACCCCGACCGTATTCCGCGTGATAACTGATAAGAAATGAGCTTATCATGTTGATACATTGGGCTAATAAACAGATGCATCAACGTAACAGCCCTTCATCAAAAACAGCAATCATTGATCCTACTTATATATATTACTGTGTATATATTTAGTACGTCGTAGAGATATTCTGGAATCATTATCTTTATTACAGCTTGTAAGGTTCGGCTCGATCGGTGTTATCACATATGACATAGCTCGCAAAATTAGCAAGTTAAAGTGGCAGTGGGGTCATGTCTGTTGCATGACCGATGGCCGATGGAGCAACCGAGTCCTGAAGTGGAGACCACGTGTCGGCAAAGTATCGTAGGACGCCCGCCAACCTGGTGGACCGACCACTTGCGCAAGATCGCCGGCAAGGGCAGGCTGAGGAACACGGGAGACCGGGATATGTGGCGCGTATTTGGGGAGGCCTACGTTCAGCAGTGGAATGAGATTGGCTGAAGAAGAAGGTGTTATCACACGTTCTCACAGAATTGGCGTGAGATAGCTTTGTGTCAATAGTGTTTCGTGCGATAAACGAGAGTTCCGGTGGTCCACTCTCCCTCCTAACTCATCACTATATTCCAATGCCATATCCCATCGTTTCGATTCTATTCCTCCTATCTGATCCCCTATGTCATCCTCTTTATCGCATCCTGAAGGCTGGCGATGCGTTGGTTTTACCTCTGGTGTTTTTACATTGCCTCCCCATCCTCCGCCACGTGTCATGGCAGAGCTCATTTTCGTTCTTTTAATTTTCTTTATTTTCTTAGATAATATTTTATTTTTGAGGGGTAATATATGTGGGCTTCAATTCTTTATTTCAATGTGTTTTTCTTTTTTGTCCTTTTTCCATTTTTCTTATCTTAATTCTAATATATTTTCTTATAATCTTATAGCCTCTGGTGCTGCGAATATCTACCTACTACATCGTCCTGTTTGCTAGCATAGTTATAAAAAATAGTAAGAAAGAAGCATACTGTAACTTATAGGCAACAATTGTGTAGTAGATGCAGTTATCATGTTTAGTTGTAGGTAGTTTTAAAAAGTTCCTGCATCCTCCCTACAAGACATGACTAGTTAGTGTAGGATTTAGGAGCTTATTAGAGTCACATTTTAATTTGGTGATATTCGTTCCCAGGACTTTTTTCATGATATTAACATATAAGTACACACTAGTACTAGCCTGCGATGAATAGTAGACGATTCGTAAATTTGTCAAAAAATGTAAAGTATAAAAAACAAATGAGAAAAGAAATAAAAAGTTGTAAAATAAAAACCTAAAAGTAATTTTTAAATTAGAAACAAAAGATGAATGAGTCATTCGTGTCATAGTATTTATTATCTTTGATTCGTGTACTGCTTTGCAGTTTAATTTTTTTATAATAGTTTTTGTTTTGCCAAAAAAAATTAACCGGTCTAGGTTATCTGTTTTAATGCAAAATGTAGTCTGTTGTAACTTTTGATTGTGACTTTGATGTGAGCTTCGTTGGCAATAATCAAATTCCCACAATTTGACTGAGGTTAGGTATGAGATTATATGGATCTGGCTTAAGCATAGTGTCTATGCCTAGCTTGAAGGTTATTTTTTAAATTTTATGTGTATTTGAAACTAGATTAGATAGATCTCCAAAAAAATTTAAAATTATATGTAAGAAATTAATAATAAAAAAACTACGTCAAATAAAACTCATATATCATGGGAGGGGAGTAGATATGGAAGTCTGCTGTTATATTACTCTGTGCATGTAGGCAATATAACACTTTTTATTCGGTTCAATGCAAAAGTTAGAACGTTATTACGAGCAATTTCACGCGTTATTCTCACAGGAAAAAATAATGGTGCATTTTATTATATTCATGAGTATTAGTGACTCCATTTGAATGGGGTTCGGCGACAGTATGACACGGCTGTTACAGTTTTCTAATTTGGCTGGAAATTATGGTTATGGAGCGACGATAGATTTAACCTTTTTTTGTTGCCTGAAACAGGTAAACAGGTGGACGGCCACTTGGAGATGTCACCAACGCATTGCTGGCCTCCATTTTTTATTGCCTTCGATTTGGAATTTTAGTTTTTTACGCCATATAATTGCTCGTGCCTACCCCGCAAGGGACCGTGAAGTTATGTATGTATATATAATTGAAAAGTTTGACAGGGCAAGAATATTCTTTACTTTAAAATCACACATTATTAATTGATACAAAAAATGTCTCTAGGAAACTTCGTTATGATTTTCTAAGATCAGAGGGCCTAAAGCATCTGCTTTAGGTTTTCCGTATAACGATAAAAATATCTATGAAAACTAGAAAAGAATATTCATATCTTAGTTAAGATAAACTATGCCGTTGCTGTCACGTTGTCTGATTGATTGTCAATTTATTCAAAAGTACAGTTTGCCCCACGGCTAGCCACCTGTCAAACCCTAGGTAATACCTTTGTTGCACTTATATAAAAAATTAATTCTGTTTTTCACATATAATATAAAACATATAATAATAACAAAGGAGCTAAGTCCATATAACCTAAACAACTGCCTAGATAAACATAGAGGTGAGTTGAAGCCAACCTGATTTGAAGTAATATAATGAATAACATTCCCGGGAAAATCTTCGCGGTATTCCCGAAATATAAAACATCGGATCGCTTAAAAGAACTTAAGCTATTACTTTCTATTTAGTGAAATCACATCGAAATCAGCTAATATTTTATTTATGCAATCAAACTAATTTGTACCATGCAAGGGAAAACATTCGCGGGATTCCCGGAACACAAAATGTCATCGCATTTAAAAAGACTGTAAGCTAGCGTTTTCGTGAAAACTGTGTCGGCTTAAGCAAATTCTTATGCACGTGGAAAACTTCAAACCGCTCCCGGGAAAATCCCGCGAAATTCCCGGGGTGAAAAGTATTCGTATTATATTGTGGGACGAAAAATACTGTTTTTAGTCCGGGATCAGACAACTCCAAATGTATTTTTAGGACATGAGAAAAGAAAAAGAGTTTTCGTTCGTTGTCGTGCTCCTGGGCATGTATGAGTTAATATTTATATGGCTACAAAATTTTAGAAATGCATTTTTCAATTTAAAAAAATATTATTAGGGTACAGGAGTGCCTACAATAGTAGGGATATTTAGTGACCATCCTTAATATAATTGTTAGTTTATTCGCGATATAATTGTAAAGCGAGAAATAAAATATACCTTTTTGCTAAATTTTATCCATATAAAGTCAATATTATATGAAATAAAATATGTCTGTGTCATGTTAAACAGACAGAAATGACGATATTTTTGTTCATTTTCTAAGTAATAATCTTAAAAAGGGTAAATGTATAATTGACATTTTCTTCTAAAACCCAATTAATAACCCTTTGTTGGCAATCAAGACATATTTGTAGTTTTTGGGCCGGCGCGCGACTTTCTCGAATTCTTCTTATAATATACTCATAAAATGTGTCTGTCTGTCAATTTAATTTAAAACTGCTCTTTATGCGATGCCTGAAAATAAAGTTTTTAGAATTTTGTCTCTCAGTCTATCTGAAAGTATGTCTAAAATGTGCTCCAAAACTTAAATGATTTCAATAACAATTTTAGCAGTTAAAAGATGATATCTTAAATTTTCTTTATTTTATTTTAAGCTATTGTTATAAGCTACAGGACTCGAATTAAAATGCTATTGGAATTCATATTTAATTTATTAGAACTACACAAACACCTATAACACAGGTCCAAATATAACGGGTCACAACCAGTACAAACTGCATGATCCAATAACACGCGCAAAGTCCGTCACTATATCGCTTATCAAATGTACTACACAGGACTTGCTCGTATCGTAATCGTCGCTTGACTGCCTCATCCCCCCCGTTTGAATTATTTAATTCAATTAATTCAATTCAATTATTCAAGTAATTATTTAATTAATTATACAAAATAAACAAAAGATGTCCAAATGTGGGAATTAGACACCTGATTTATAGAATTTATTATCTATAAATCAGGTGTGCATTTACTTTGCGGCGTGTAACACTATGGTAGCTTAGTGGTTAAAGCTATCGTATATCAAACTCGTGTTTCAAATGACCAGTGTTCGAATACTGCACGCAAAGCATGCACCACTTGTTATTTTCTGACATAAGGCATATTACTTTTACCTCTTTTTTGGAAAATCCTTTTTCAGTAACAAATTATATGTATGGTTTAATCAAAATTCCGTGTTCTGAATAGAAACATCACAAACCTCTTAATTGAGATAACATATGTATTAACTCCGCCCATCCGTCTTAGACAAGCAGTGCCAAATTTCTGAGCCGAGATAATTTCGATATTTTGCAGAATTCAGAAAACTCCATCTTATAAAGTCCAAATTAGACGCGAATAAAGTCATGGACACATCTAGTATTTGGTAAGCTTAGAGTTTTGGTTGTGTCCCGACTGTCTGGGTCGACCTTGCGTTTATTTTTCATTACGTCGGGAATCTCATTTCGTTCTTAATTAAACATGGCGAAGTTACGACCTGGTTATACGACACATATCTTTTAATATTTCGTATTCTGTTATATACATATGACTATAATATTTCGGGCCTGGGTCTGCTCTTCATTCGTTTTGATAATAGAATAATATAAACGCCCTACTGCTCAGCTCAGCATCCCCATTTCAAAAAAGCAAACGGGTATGTCGCCACGCTTGATTAAAAGCGATATCACATAACAGTAGCCTTAATATGTAGTTTTCTATTTTATCATTAGCGTCAACACTTGGTAATTGTATAAAAGAAAGTATCAAGAGAAATGGCCAGTGAGCCATTTCTCTTGACACTTTCTTAGTTGCTGCCGTAGTAGTGAGCATAATATAATTAAGAAACACTTGAATGTTAGCTCAAGGTAATCAGTCGTCGTCGTCGTCAGCCATTCGTAGTCCACTGCTGGACGTAGGCCTCCCCAAGACAGCACCACTCATCCCTGTCCTCCGACTTCCTTATCGAACGCCTATCGGAAACCTTGCATATATCGTCGGTCGGGCTGCAGGGCGTCCGACATTACGTTTACCGAGACGCGGCCTCCACTCCAGGACTCGTCTGCTCCATCGGCCACCGGTGCTGCGACAGACGTGACCGGCCCACTGCCACTTCAATTTGCCAATTTTGCGAGCTATGTCGGTTACCTTACGGATATCCTCATTTCTGATTTTATCCCCGATGATAGCCCGTCGAGCGACTTGGAATTTGTGGACCAGCTGTCGGTGTCCATGTTTCGGACCCGTAAAGATAATCAATACAGCATGGATATATTCATCTGAAATCATTCATTCAACCTGGAAATTAACTTGAATAAGAAAACTGAACAGAGAACCGCTTAAAATTTTATTATACGGATAATAAATATTAAATGGAGGTTAAAGTAAAGAAATTGGACGCATCTAAAAATACTGAAATCGTTTATTAAGAAGTTTTATGAGTTCTTTCAGTGAAGTTTTTTATTATTAAAGTTAGTTCCTTAGCATCAAATCTCTTTGCAGCATAATAAATAGGTATTTCTGTGGCAAACAGTAAACACGGCGATCAATTATGGGATTCCACTGCATCATCCAATTACTGTCTGGGGTGCTACGTGCGCAAGTCATCCTGTTAACAGACATATTTTTAGCATTTTGAACTATCATTCATTAAGAATGGTAAGTTCTCGTAATAGCTGTAATCTTATTGTTTAAGATCCAATTCAATTACCAGATAAAATTTTGTCATAGGATAAAACAGAACATGACGAAATTTAAAAACCCAATACTGCGAGAATAAACAGTTGAATTGTTTCAATTCTACATTGCAGATTATAATTTAGTTGATGAATATTTTTTACGTCTACTAAGTGGATTTTTAGTCAAGATATTTTTAACTACAAAATCGGTCTTAACGCTGCTGTTTCGTCTGATTCATTTTTCAATTCACTGTGTACTCTTTTTTCTGAGTTCAGCAGACAGGGAGACGTTCTGCCTGACGGAAAGCACCCATGGACATTTGCAATACCAAAGGAGTTGTATCTTTTATGATACTATACGAACTGACTTTAATTGGATGCTTGTTTCGTCTTCATACATTTGGGGGATTATCCGTTTAACTTGATTTTTTATATCTACTTCCAATAACAGGGATCAAAATAAAACAATTTTTGTCTTGGAAAACTGGATAGTTCCTGCAGTATCCAGTTATGAAATTTATGCAGCCGAATAAACCTTACTTAGTACCTATATGACGGATATAGGCGTGGAGTTCTAGTATCGCAAAAATGAAATGAATAATTTCAGTAAGTTTTAAGTTTACGTTATCGTAGAAGCATAAAGTAAAGTATACAATTAAATATAAAAAATAAAATGTTTCAAGCATTACGATATTTATGGTAACAAAAGCAGCAATAAAACATTTAAGGTAAACCTACACTAAGCCCTCATTGCGTTCAACGAGTTATTCATCCGACTGGGTTTATTACTTAATCAATATTCGAGTGTTTTTGGCCATTGGTCCGCCATGAAAATTTATGGACTTTGCTGCTTTAACTGAGCTATAATGTAGGGGAGTTGATAAAAAAAGGTCTTTCGCTGAATTGTTAAATGTTTCAATTTTTTTCCGATAAAGTTTAAACATATATTGATTCTACTATTCTATAAACGCAATCATTGTTTTTAGTGTTAATATGTACTGTTACTAACATTTGTTATTAGTAATGATTTAGACTATTATTTGCTTTATGTACATCATACTAATAACTAATTTAAATGAACTGTAGTTATTATTATTTTAAAATAATGAAGGTAGTTTCGTATTATAACACTGCATTCCCGAAAGTCAAATAAAATAGTTCTCAGAGTTCCTTGTTTTGTTATATTATATATGAATCCTCCTAAAAGATAAATGTAGAAATAAACTGGGTTTTGTTTGTTTCACAGAAATATATATTTTGGGATAAATATCTCGAAAACACAGATTTTCAAAAAGCCATGAAGTCAAAGATTATGAAATGAGGTCATTTGGCAAATACTTGTAAATTGCTTTGTTCTAATAATATGGATTCAAATCATAGTCAGGAAGTATCCATCGCTAAAGTTTTGATACCCTTTTTTTTGGTTTGAACTGTATCGTTACGAAACGTACGTGTGTGTACGTGTGGTTACGAAATTTTCCAATCTCATTTTAACCGAGATCTAGACTAGTCATATTAGTTGTTTGCGATGGTTTCGATTCATAACAGGTGGTACTGCAGGACACGTGTGCCCAACCCGATAGTTTATTTACATTTTTTAAATCTACATAATTATCTTAAGGATCATTAAAATTTCGTTCGTTAGATAAATCTCAAGAGAGAAGTTCTAATTTGATTCAGTGGATAAAAAGAGTTAATTTTTTCACCCTCATCCCACGGGAATCTTAAAAGTTTCATTCTCGGCGACAGCCATTCACGAAATATTTAATGTAGAAAAAACAATGTTTTAAGTAACGTTCACAAAAGGATTTTTTTTTACTATCTATCATATTTTCTAGTCTAAACATAAATAAATCATATTTCTTAATAGATTTTCAGAGTTACGTGTCTCACTTGGTGATTGTTGAAATGAAACCATTGTTTGTCAGATTGCAACTGCTTTTATTAACTACCTACATAGATAATTAATACCAAATGAATGACACTACATCTTTCCCACCAAAAAGAAAGAAACTCATTAAACAAAAGTTAAACAAAAGAAAGTTTTAAACACAAACCAAAATTAAATTGAACTTAAAGTAGTTATAACAAGAAGTATACTTGTTTCATATCAAATAAAGAAAAGAATAATCATTAAACATAAGCATACATGTATATACATACATATTCCCTTTTTTTTTAAAGTTATAATTATATACCGAAAGAAAACTAAAAAGATATAATAATTGAGAAGTTGACATACATAATAAAAACAATTATATTATCTATAAGAGTACACTAACTGGTTTACAGTATTTTAACAATTATCACGTACTTAAAAAAGTGTATTTCATACTAATTAGAATTGAAATAACCCTTAAGTTTATCGCGAGCCTGCAGAGCAGCTTTTCTGGTGTTTGCTTTATTGTTACAACGATCGGGTGCATTGTCATCAGAGCTACTTGCATCCATACCAGACTCTGCTTCTTTCTCCGTGTAGTCCTCTTCAGCATCACTATAAAGGCTTACACGATCTGGACTATTGTTATCACCATCATTCTTCCTAGCATGTGAAGAAGGAGGTAATGTTCGTTTTATAATGTGTCGCCTATTTCGGCGGAAGCGCTTGCCTGACTCGTCAGTAAGAAAATATGAGCGTGGATGTTGCGAAGGTGCTTCCACACACATATGACGCCTCATTTGGCCATCTGCCACTACTACGCGATCTCCTCTATGTAGTTTAGGCAATTCATGTGCATGTTTATCATAATATTTTTTGCTTTGAATGTGATTATTTATTATTTTGTTATAATCAGTACTGTTATTGCGTTCAGGCCGCAATTTATTTTCGTGAACTGGAAGACTGGTATTTAATCTTCTACCCATGAGTAGTTGGGAAGGAGAACCAATACCATCTCTAGGAGTTGCCCTAAAGCTTAATAGTCCAAGATAAAAGTCTGTTCCGCTATCTAAAGATTTCTTTAAGATATTTTTAACAGTCCTTACTGCCCTTTCACTAAGACCATTAGATTGTGCATACATTGGAGAACTTGTAATGTGCTTGAAAGACCATTTTCTTGCGAAATCGCGAAATTCCTTAGAGAAAAATGCAGGACCGTTGTCTGTTATTAATTCCGCAGGAATTCCATGTCTGGCAAATTGATCTTTCATGGCGGTTACCACGGATTTTGTGCTGATGCTTTTTAAAGGACTAACTTCAATAAAATTTGAAAAATAATCTACAAGCAACAAAAAGTTCTTTTGCCTTAAAGTGAAAATATCAGAACCCACCTTTCTCCAAGGTAAATCAGGAACCGAATGGCATAACATAGGTTCTCGTGAAGGTCTATCAGCATATTCTGCACAAATGTTGCAAGATCGAACTGCATTCTCTACTTGACGCGACATTCCTTTCCAAAACATGACATCTCTTGCACGTCTTTTACATCGGTCAATTCCTAGGTGACCCTCATGTATTTTTACAAGCATCTCTCCCCTTAATTCTTTTGGAATGAAGACTAAATTATCTTTAAATAAAATCCCATCAATATATTCAAAGCCATCTCTATATTCCCAATGACATTGTACTTTTTGATCAACATCTTTTTTGTATTTTGGCCATCCGTCTAAAATGTATTTTATTAGTATTTTACATTCATTATCTCGAGAAGTTGCTTCTTTTACTTTATGTAATTTACTATCACTGAATTGTGCATTGTTTATAAGAAAACACGATTGTTCTTCAACTTCTTTCACAACTTCATCATGCATTAAATCTGGAAGTGGAGCTCTAGACAACGAATCTGCTATATACATATATTTTCCTGGTTTATAAATGACACTAAAACTGTAACACTGTATCCTTAGCATCATTCTTTGCAAGCGAGCAGGAACTGAGTCTAGGGCCTTTTTAAACAACGCTTCCAGCGGTTTGTGGTCGGTTTCAACCACTACGTCTGGCCTACCATATACATATTGATGGAATCGTTCCATAGCAAACACAATTGCGAGCAACTCTTTCTCGATTTGTGCATATCTAATCTGTGTCTCTGAAAGTGTAAGTGAAGCGAACTCAACCGGGCGTCCTGCTTGTAGTAACGCCGCACCAAGAGCTTTAGCACTCGCATCTACTGTAACAACTACCGGTTGATTGGAAGAATATATTGCTAATACTGGGGCATTGCATAGAGCCTCTTTGAGTCTTTCCACGGTGGCTTCATGAGTTTTATCCCATGTCCACTCAGAACCTTTTTTGAGTAAACATCTAAGCGGCGATGAGAGCTCAGAAAAATTAGGGATAAATTTGGAAAGGTAGTTTACCATTCCCAAAAATCTTTCCAAAGATAGCTTATCCTTAGGATAAGGCATTTCTTTAATGGCTCTTAGTTTTTCTTTATCAACTTGCATGCCATGTTTATTAAAAGTATGACCTAGATATGTGATTTCCTCAACACAAAACTCACATTTATTTCTATTGAACTTGATACCTACTTCTCGAGCTTTTTGTAGTAATTTTGTTAATCGTTCATCATGCTGAGACTTTGACTCGCCCCAAACTATAATGTCATCGACAAAGGAGTCTACACCATCCAGACCTTCTAGCAATTGTCGAATTTTTGCATGAAAAATTTCGCTTGCACAACTTATACCATATGGAAGACGTAAAAATTGGTATCTTCCAAACGGTGTTCCAAAAGTACATAAATCGGCACTCTCGTCATCTAACTGCACCATCCAGAATCCAGATCTAGCATCCAGTTTACTGAAATATCTAGCATTGTGCAGCTTAATGGACATTTCTGTTAATGTAGGTAAAGGGTAATGAGCTCGTTTTATAACACGATTCAGTGGACGTGGATCTAAACAAATTCTAAAGCTTCCGTCTTTTTTTGCAGGTAAAACTATTGCGTTAACCCATTGTGTAGGATGTTCAACTTTCCTGATAATTTGCATATTTTCCATGCGATCTAACTCACTTTTTAATTTTTCCCGTACCCTAGTGGAATCTTTCTAACAGGACATATTGACGGACATGCATTCTTGTCAATTATTATTTTATATTTCCCCGGTAATTTACCTATACCAGTAAATAAATCTTTATAATTATTAATATCAATCAATGTGTATATACGTTTAACAAAATTTAGCTTTTCACAAGTATCTTTACTTAAAACATTTTGACAATTCGTTTTAGCAATAACAAATTCAATTAAAAAATTTTATTTTTACTAGACCAAAACATATCACATTTTCCCATTATTGGAACATAATTTCCACAAAAAGATTGAGCGCGTATGTTGGACTCTTTAATGTCATTAACAGAATAACCTGTTTTTATAAATGACTGAAAAGATATCACATTTAAATCGGATCCCGTATCCAGCTTAAATAACTCACTGGCCCCGTTTTTACACGATACTAACGTTTCAAACCACTTACTGCTACAACCTTGTTTACTGTTCTCTAAAGATGAAACATATAATAGTTCCTCTTCACTGTTTTGATCTTCACATAACTCGTATACGCGCCGCTCGATTTTATTCGGACACACTTTCTTAAAATGACCTCTAACATTACAAAGAAAACACTTTGCAGTACGAGCCGGACACCGGTTAAAATTATTATAGTGAAAATCCCCACATCCATCACAAAAAACCCGCGAAACATTGTCACGCACACAATTTAAATTTATACCGCTATCCAATCGCTTGTTGTCGCCGCTAGACTCGGTGCGCGCGCGCCACAGGCCACCGCCGCCGGCGCCGGGCGCGCCAGCCGGGCCGAGAGAGCGCCCGCGCCCGCGCCCGCGCCCATGGTCGCCGCGTTGCCCGCCGTACCCGCCGCGCCTCGCCATGCCGTATACAGCATCGATCGACCCGCTCGACGTACATTCCACTTTAGTGCATTCGATCTGACGACTTTCTTCGTTGGACACCTCATTAGCCTGGCATATTTTTACTGCCTTTTCCAGAGTGAGATCTTCCGCTCTTAGCAATCTATCCCGTACGTTGCTATCTGTGATTCCACAAACAATGCGGTCACGTATAAGCCCTTCTTCCAAGAGCTCGAATTCACAATGTTGGCTGAGTAACCTCAAAGCCGTTACATAGTTGTCTATAGTTTCTGCCGGTTCCTGATTTCGAGTAAAAAAACGAAATCTTGCCATAGTCGTATTCTGTTTGACACAGAAATAACTATTAAACTTTTGTATAAGCAAGTCGATATTGTCTTGATTTTCACCTGTGGTGAACTTAAAAGTTGAATATACGTCATATCCATCGGCTCCTATGAGGTTGATCAGTAAACTTGCTTGAACATCTTTGTCTTCTTTATGAATTCCAGATGCCTTAATGAACACCATGAACTGCTTATGCCATTTACGCCACGCATCCGCCCGGCTAGCCGGTCCGCCTTCAAGCACCAACTCGGCCGGAGGCCTTGCGTGTTCCATATTATTTTCACGTTAAAATCGATGACACACGATTAAACACGTTATTTATGATTCAAATATTACTATTTTGAATAGAATAATCATTAAAAAATGCGCACCGCTGCCACCATGAAATGAAACCATTGTTTGTCAGATTGCAACTGCTTTTATTAACTACCTACATAGATAATTAATACCAAATGAATGACACTACAATTGTCATTTAATTTTCTAATACCCTTCTACCATGTTCATAGTAGAACCGTAACTTATGTGGCTTAAGGATATACAAAGTGTGTCTTTGTTTACAGATTTATTATCTTGATTCCTCTTTCCGATTCCTCTTGACTGATCCTTTTCTCCCACCTTTCCTATACCAAACTCTTTATCGCGTCTCTCCTATTCCATCCCATCTCCATCGCACAGTTTCACAATATCCTTTGTTTGCTATTCGATCATATAAAAATCATACTGCAATTTGGTTTTTTAATTTGGTCATTTTAAATAATTTGCAGAAAATTTCTCGTGGAATTCCCAGGATAAAAAGTAGCGCAGATTTTATAAGCAGATAGCGCAGATAGGTCTAAGAATTTATCAGTGAAAATCGCATCGAAATCGGCTACAAGTTTTTATATTAAACCCGAAGTAACCGACAAACAGACAATAAATCTACAAAAAAAACACCGTGTTCTCCATCGTTCATGTAGTCTATTTTAAGTTTTGTTTGAATAGCTTTATTATACAGGCACGATATGTTAAAAATTTTACAATATTGTACACGCCGACAAAAGTGTATGCACACCTGCAGTTTGCTACATTTTCGGCATTTGGACTTTTTTGGTTTACTTTGTGTTTAAATTTTGTAATTAGAAAAACAGCCTATTGTGTATTGTAATCCTTTATGGTAGGCATTAGCTAGGTGTGATTCATGGAAATCATTGATTGTTACTCGAGTATTGTGTCGAGACATATTGTATAGCTTAGTATAAAGAAATACCCGAACGGAGGGGTGAGGCAGTCTAGCGATAGGCACAAGCGACACAAGACGTGTTGATAAGCTATATAGTGACGGACTTTGCACGTGTTATTGAATAGTACATTACGTTTGTACTAGTTGCGTCCAGTTATATTTGTACCTGTGTTATACGTGTTTGTATAGTTCTAATAAATTCTATGGTAATTCCAACGGCATTTTAATTCGAGTCGCGTAACTCGTAACAATGTTATAGATTTGTATAAGAAATCCTCCATGCGGAATCAGGCCAGTACATCGTAGCGTTAACTGTATTGCTAGTCCTTACGTATATGATTAAGTATGACTAATAGAGTACATTTAGTATGAGATATAAGAAAAACATAGTAAATTCACAGCATGAACAGAGTAATAAAACAGCAGACAAATATTGGTTCTTTACATAATAAATTGCGGAGCAAGTCAGCGGGTCAGAGGCGTTCTGGCGTGTTTCCAAAAAACTTGATATGTAGCGTTTTCTTTACGTGTAAGTTAAAGTTCACATGAACAAGAAAATAATTTTTGTTTTATTACCATTTGTTTTGGGTATGATGATTTCTTTATTGCACATGTTATGAAAGAAATGTAAGGTAAAAATTTATGATAAAAATAAAAAAAATGTAATATGTACTGTGTTTATATAGTACATAATAAAGATTTTTGTTTACTTATTTCATATATTTTATATTATTTATTGTCAACCCCGCCACTGTCATAATTTAACATGCTTCCTTTGCTTAAGAGGTTGCCCGGAAGAGCTTGCTTTAACCGATAAGGTCGCCCTTTGGTTGAACAATTTATTGTATCTAGTTTTAAGAATGTAGTTTTAATTTTGGTAAACAATAAAGAGTTTTCATTCATTCTGAATTAAAATTGCCAAGAATAGCAAAATGGATAATATAGTAGAAACGAGTAACCCTCTATTGTTAGAGGGATAGGATATTAGAGAGAACTCAGCTAATTGATCTTTCTTGATGCGGATGACGTAGCCAGGAGGCAAGTTCAAAACACAGTTTCAATTTTGATAATTTGTACAGCACTTGTTAAGGGCAGCAACGAGGGTGGCGCGCGCGCAAGTATGCCGTAATAGAACGACATCTGGGCTGTCCGCTAGGTGGCGCGGAATTTTCATTTGGCGAATGAATGAATGAACACTTTATTATTCACCAAAAATTATATATGTGATAAGGAAAAGGTTATTACAAAATGTAAAGGTGTGAAGGAAATAACTCGTATTACGTGATCCATTTGCTTAGATAGATAGATAACACTTTATTGTACACCATTACAGAAACACAAACACAAATGAACTTATAGCCTAAAAATATTCTATACGTGCACAATGGGCGGTCTTATCGCTAAGTAGCGATCTCTTCCAGACAACCCGAGGCAGGAATAAAAACATATTAAATTGGTTAAAGGTGGTATACATATGCTTAATATACGGTCAATACATATTCTATTGTAACTACTATAAATTAGGATTTATACCAAAAATAAAAAACACGTTTCACTGTCTCACGCCTTGCTTTACGGAATAAATTCTTATTTCTCTCCTCGATTACTGTATGAGTGATATCCATACGGTACGTAGGGCACCATAGCTTTGTTTACGAAATTGACTAGGCCACGATTCAAATTCGGGACCTATGCATTACATTGAGCTAGACAGACAAGTACAGAAGCTGTCAAGAAGATCTCTTTACCGTGAGCAATATCTTACTTTTAAATCACCTTAATGTTTGTCATTTGAATGATCTAAAGATAATGAATGTAAATATTTGTACCAGAAGATTTTGCTTTTTCATCTCTTTCACTATTATATTTTGTACTCCAAAGGTGAAAAAGTTGTTTTTTTATTTGTTTCATTTTTTTAATTTAAAAATAGTTTGATAAATATTTTAATTAAGGACAGGACGTAATAATAACACGAACATGTTGAATTTGATATAAAATTATCCAAGTTACCTAAAACACATGAAAATTTTTTCATAACATCTGTTCTTCGCTAAGATCATGAAGAAGAAAAAAGTATATAAAAATGCAACTGTGACTTTATAGAGCATGAAGAATCGTTCGAGGTAGAAAAAGAAGAAAAAGAAAGGATGTTAAATTTGGTTAAAATTCCTATTTTCATGGTGTGATGAGACTTGACAAACAGTCATAACTTAAGATCAGAATAATTATGTTCTGATTATGTATCAACCCAAGGTATAATACACGGGCTGTGAATTGCCCTCCGCAGCCGCAAGCTAGGAAGATACTGTTATTACAGTACTCTAGACGTAATTGACTGGTCTTAAATGTCTGAACCCCACTTCAGTGTAACTGAGATTTGGGAACTTAAGCGGTTAGATATACTGGGGAGTAGATACTTAGTGTATGCTTATGTAAACAAGTAGGGTTCTTCTTTGGAGACCCTAGTTTATTTTGAGAACAAGTTAGTAACACAGGTTGCATTCCATAAATAACTAGGCGGTTTTGGCTCCTGGAAAATTATCCTATTTTCCGGGATGAAAAGTATCCTATGTCAATTTTCGTTATTAAGACTTATATAGCTAAATTTTTTGAGTAAAATTGTACCGTAGTTTTTCCGTAAAAGTGTAATGGACAGATTAAATTACTTAAATTATGTATTAAGTATTGATTATAAATATTTTATATCTTCAATGATATGTATGTTTTTTGCTATATTTATTACTTACCTGTATATTAGTTATATAAACGAAATTGCCATTCAAACCAACCCCGTTGTGACGTGAATGTGAAACGAGTATAATAAAAAAATATAGAAAACCAAAAACACAAATTTTAAAATTGTATAGTTATGTTTTAGGACTTCAAGTTGAATAGAAACTCCAAACATCCAAATAACTAAAAGCAAGTTCCCATATATAGAACCAGAATATATTTTAAACATTTTCAATGGATCAAATCCCCGAAAATTGTACTTCAAACGAAACTTGAGACTCCTAAAAATATTGAATATCAAGTATGCAAATATCTTGGAAATATCAACGACCTCATTCTAAAGAGTACGCGTTTTAAAAACTCGAAATATAAAATTTCCGTATCAAAAGCCGCGTAGACGTTTGGCGTATAAAGACTCTTCAGCGGTAAAACATTTTTATCGGTAACACTTGGCATAGATTTATTGCTAACCAAATATATACTCTATTTCATGGTTATTTAGGCATATAATAGAAATATACGCTTGATTAGATCGATCGGAAGCAACTAGAGCGCTGGATACGTGTGCTGTGGATTGATGAAAGTGATATTGTTACTTCTGCATGATAAGTTAATCCTTAAAAGTGCTACTGAATTTGCGCTGTTATCTTAATTTAAAATTATCGTGTAGGAGGAATTATACAAACAACGACTCTTGCTGCCCTACTTTAATCCCTTAAAAGTTGACCTATAAATATCAGTCTTAAAAGATTTTTTACAAAAACTAAAAGACAGGCCGCATACTTAATTGATCGTTTCCCGGTAGACATAGAAATCTATTATTTTTTAATTTAAACAGTAATCAAAATTTTGTACACCATTGATAAAGTGATATTTTCTTTACCTAAAATCATTAAATACTTTGCAGTTGGTTGACGTGAATAGCAGACCTAAATAATAAGTAAAAAAGTCAGTCGTCACTGTTTAATAATAAGGTTTATGAGCTATTGTAATACGTAAACAAACCAACTCATTCTGTTAAAATAGTTAACTTCCTTACAACATACTTCATTATAAATAAGTGCCTCTTAATGATAAATGTTGTGATCAGCGATTATAATACACGCAATGGGGTTAATGAACATTGAAAGGGAGAGGCCCAACTCTGCGTGGGGTAGCTTATAAGGTTAATTATGGAGGTTAATTGTTTAATTATTATATGATGACTTTAGTATTTAAATAACTTGTAGCATCGGGAGGTAGATATTAAATGATATTTCAGATGAGAGAGAAGTATTCATTGTTGGGTGCTAATGTAAACTAAAGTGAACTAATTTATTTTAGAAACGGTAACCTTAAGTACAAATACGAACAAGTCGTACAGCTTGTACAATATATAGCACAATGTGTGAGCGGGACGGACGATGTGCGAGCGAGATAGAACAACTATTAATATGTGGGGCTGCATGCCCCATACACTAAAGCTTATTGAGAGGAATCAAATAAATAAACGCTTCACATTCTGCAGAATTATTTAGACTACGGGTCTAAAACTCATCGCATAATAGGGTAGCTGACAATCGGATCAACTGTGACAGGGTTTCGTTGCATTTCATCGCGAGAATTCTGTCCCTTTCCTATTTTTTTTTAACTATATGGTAAAAATCTGAAAAATGTCAAAAAATGTGATACTAGAGAAATACTTTCAAATGAAAATGGATTTGAATAAGAAACTCAACAGTTTTAGAAATAATTTTGTGACGTTTTAATGACGGATACAGTGGACGTTTGTCACTAGTATGTAACTCTTTATTGTTCGTAGACTGACACGGACTTATAATAAAAAAATAAGTTTCAACGATTTTAAACGTCATATTTTATATGATTATTATTCTGACGTTTTTGTTAGAAAATGCTATAACACGTACTTCTTCAATTTTATTATCATCTTATTACAAAACGTGGCATTCTGAACTTTTTATTAGCGTATTGAGTTTTAATCCAATAAGATTTTGTTTAAGTTGTTACAATTATAAATATATATCAACTCACATACACATAAGTACCTATACTCAAATCGCAATTATTAATAACTGTTTGAATATTTCTTATTCATATGTAATAACTTCTTTAAGAACTTCAAAGACACCTATAAAGTTACTGTAACTCAGTATGAAGAAGACTTTTATCAGGGTATTTAAAAGTAATGCAATAAGAAAATATTTATTTAATATCCGTTTTTAATTTTACTATTGTTTTAGAATTCCATTTAATGCATCGTCTGAATATCGTTAGAAGTCTCAATTTTATTATTCTATAGAGACTGAATACTGAATGTAAAAAGGTATTACATAAAATACACTCCTCAAAAATGCACTTTATGGGAAATAGATGCACCAACCGAACGCGCAGCTGTGTTTTATTTTTGGACTGAATAATTTAGAGACGTCTCGTTGAGATAACATGGTTTATTTTCAAGAAATGATTTTATATTATTTTTAAGGAAAAAAATATTTTGACTGTTGCTAGAGTGGTTTTAAGAAATTTTATGACAGAATTGCAATATTTGAAATTATTTATTTAGTAATAAAACAAGGCATGTCGTTTAAAAAAATTAAGCACGATACTAGTAGTAAATTTATCAGTGTATTTTTTACTTAAAATATTTAACTCAAGTATTAAGACTTAAAAAGTTAAAGTAAAGTCTTGCTAACATTTTGTCTTGTTAGTAAAGACTATTAGCAAATATATCTTCTGTCACGACGTAAAACCAGTATTTTGCTCGGTATGTCCTTCTATTTGAACCTGGCGAACGCGCCGTGACTGGACATTAAATGGTTCTGTATATAACTAGCCAGTGTTTGTAAAACGTGGTCAGAAGAATTTAGGAGTCTTATTTGTAGTAACATGAGAAAGAATAACTCTATTCAATCTATTAACAAATACGCCTTCAGATATATTACAAAGATGATATAAAGAATGGGCTCAATTTGTCCGGTGACATCCAAGCTCCCCTTACAGTTACCCCGTTTCCCACAACTTTAACAATTCACTATTTCTTCTTTTCATTACTTAAACAATTAAATAAGGAACTTTGCTCCAATAAAAATTACCAATTTCACCAAACAAATGCCATCAAAACGTTTAGTAAATATAACAGTATCGTACATACATACACATAACTTCACGCCGGGTCCCTTGCGGGGTAGGCACGAACAACAAAGCGCCATTTAGGCTTATTCTTACACACCTCACTTGCTTCTTTGACATTCATAATTCTTGTCATGCACGCTCGTCTGTTCTTAAGGCTCCTGACATCACCTTCTGCTAGTACACGATAAATTTGATCATGGAAGGTGTGTCGTGGCCTTCCGCGACTTCTGCATCTATCCACTTTTGCATTGTATATCTGTTTAGTCATTCTTTCATCATACATTCTTTCCACATGCCCGAACCACCGGAGCATTCCTTTCCTTACCTTCACCCCAACACTCTCTTTCAGACCAACTCTCTTTCTTACTTCGGTATTACGAACGCGGTCCGCGAGCGTCAATCCGCAGATTTTGCGCAGTGCTCGCATCTCGACCGCGTTTACTCTACTTTCATGCTCTCTATTCCATACCCAACTCTCGCTTCCATACGTGAGCGTAGGTACCAGCACCGCGTTGTGTATGGCAAGCAGGGCCTTCTGGCTGAGGTTCTTAGCGCCTAGAAGTTTACCTAACGCTCCATTCACACTACTCCCCAAATTCACTCTTCTTTCTATATCAGCGGTGTACCTTCCATTCCTACTAAAAGCACATCCGAGATATACAAACTCATTGACTTGTTGCAGCATAACATCATCGACCATTATCCTTGCATTCGTTCTGGTTGTTTCTCTTTCAACAGGATCGTGTTCACTAATTAGCCTTGTTTTCCACTGCAACAGATCACAATAAACATCTATTTTAAAATAGCTATTGTTTTACGACATCTACCAAAACATATTGAATTATGTCATCATTACACGAGATCACTACAACTGTAGCTTTATAATACTTCCTATAAATATATATTAGCTGGCAAATGTTATAACACTTGCATTTAAAAATAAAGTTTCCATAGCGTTGGATCCGAACTGTACGCAGGCGAAATCTTGTATAAATCAAGGAGAATCTTACACGAGTAAAATTCTCCTACATACATACTATTCAACGCAATATTTTTTTGCATTTCGTGAACAAAGACATTGACCCAAATATCACAACAAAAGGAACGCACTATACTAAATCTGATTCAAGCCACTCACAAAATCTGGTTAATAATAAAAGCCTTTTGTTTCTTGCAGCACTGACTGGTTTTGGGATTAACAATGATACAGCGTATTCCGGAACATTAACAGGAACCTTGCGAATATCTATTGAAAGGTGGGATGAAATACGAAACAATCGTGCCTCCTGTCATTTATTAGAAGATTTCTTTTGTTCCCTTACCTTTATCAACCTTAGTTTCTAAGCTTGACATTAATAAACAGTTTATCTTGTTTTATTTACTCAACCCAGGAGTAATTCGTTGATAAATATAATATATTAGGAAAGTACAATTTGTTCCAAGTTCAGAGAAGGTTTAGTGGTAATGAGCGTAGTCTTTGCATGGCTACCGAAACCTAAAAAACCTCAAGAATTATTTAACGATTTCATTCAAATCATTTAAAAATAATTTGAAGTTTTCCCAGTTTTAATACCATTCGTTAGAGATGCCGATGCCGACATCCAAGGAGTTAAGACTTGAAGACGCTAACGTATTTATTTCAAAACGGATTCTTACAGATTATTTATTGAAAACTTCGAAAGCAACATTAGTTACTATATTTCGTCATAGACTTGAATAACGGTATATCATTAAATATATAGATAAACAAAAATAAATAAAAACTTATTCCTCATAGAGAGAACATAGCAGAGGAAGTAGTAGACATCTGACGAAAGTAATCATAATTGTTGTTAAATATAAAAGCTTTTCTACGATATAATCTCAATAACCTTAGCAATCAAGTCTTAACCGCACCTTCCTTAGAGTTAGCCGTTAATTTCGAGTCGAGCTGTTATGAGGCGTTGCCTACGCTCAAAGTGCCGTGCTAATTCTATAATAGCCTGGCAAGTAAACGTAGAAAGTTAAATTACTAGCACACTATTAAAAGTGGAAAATTTCAAGCCCCGGTTTAATACATTACAGAAAGTACATGTGCTTTCTAAATATTTTGATACGTGTTACCTATTAATGGTTATTTATTTATATCCGACAGGACATTATTATTTAATTAATGTATATTTTATATCATCCGCTATGTTAGAGTCTCGTACAATAAATTGAATGCCTTACATTGTGTATGTACACTTCAAGCAACAGGAAAGTGACGAGTGAAGAACATACTTGAACTTGGCATACTACATTTTATTAATATTTGTTGTCGGGAAGTCAATTTTACATTATTTATGTTACCTACTAGTCCCAAACTAGGTGAAGCCTGTATTGTGAAGACCAAAGCCGATGCTTATAGCCACAGTGGGTAGACGTGTGTGTTTACGTATTTTCGTATCACACTATTCAGCCGGTGATTTTTAGCACATATTGAGTATCGTCGTAAGTTAGACTGCTTAGCCATGCCTGAATCAGTTGTTTAGGCTCTTTTACAGACTTGTTTTTGATGTCACAGAATTTAACCACTACGTTATAGAAGTAACGAAGAGTCCAGTATGGTGGGAAAATGAACTTTTCACCAAGATACTCAGCAGTTGGTAAACTCTTCGTCTTGTCAACTTGATATAGTCGATTGACTACATCAAATTCAAATTCATTTATTTCAAATTTAGTTGCGTTGTTCATTCCACTCACCAGTTAATTGGTCGATGGAAGTGGACATAATGTTAACGAAGAGAAATAACGCTTATGACCTAATTTTTAGTACCTATTTTATCGAAAAAATTGTCAGACATACATTGTATGTCACCAAACTAAGTAACTTCACTTGTGTTATGGATAAAATATGACGGTCCATTCAGTGGCCGATCCCAGACCATAATAGATTACTGAAAGTTTGTTCACAAAATTTACAATCCCAGCCAAAAAAACAAACCAAAAATAACTCAAAATCTAAATTCTTAAAAACAGTTCAAATAGTCCACCCTAATATACAGGAACTTACATAAATGTTACACACACACACGCTGATATACATTATATATATCTATCTATGGTGACTTATTAATAGCTCATATCACTAATGTGTTATTATTATAATTATGAATAGCTGATAGTCATCCTAAAATAGTAAAATAAAAAAATAAAAATAAAATAAAATATATATATGTATAATGTACTTTCTCCTTTCTGTGTAACGTTTTTCTGAAGTGAAACTTCTTTAGAAATGGTGTGTTTTGAAACACGATGAAACGAAAAAGCTACCCTAAAAGAGATAAATACATATATCTCTAGGACTAAGCCTGCGAAAGAACGAGATACTAGTTTTACATTGTGCAGTACGGATTAGAGAGTCAATATGACCGATGATTAAACATAGGTCCAATTTGGACCGAAATAAAACTGGTAATAATATTTTTTTGAATAAAATAGCGATAATATGAAAGTGATACTTAAGAACTTTATTTTGAATTATAATATGTTGACGGATTAGGCAAAGAAATTATATTTATATTAGTAAAAGTTGAGAAGAATTATCTGGAAGCATATTCTCTGAAGTTATACTTCTACTGCGTGCGAACTGCACATCCACATTTTTTATTTTTTTGTTTAAGCACAAAACAATCACTAAAATTATACAATAATAATGTATAATATTCGGGGCCAGATTATAATCTAAACTATGAGCTAATTATAAAAGCGAGAAAATTAACATTTTAAAGAAAGTTCAACATAATTTATTTTTCGAATAATATAACAAAACTTAGTCAGTGTTGGTCCAATATGGCCAATGGTCCATAATAGGTACCTAATTATGATCTTTCTGGAATGAGACATTTTTAACTTTGTGTAAGTACAGCAACTTTTAAACTGTGATACATAACTTTTGCACGTAACAGGAATTTAATGCGTAAGGTGTTAATGGTGTAAACAGTAATTAAGTATAAAAGTTAAATTTAACTTATAATTGAACGTGTATTCGTTCAATTATAACTTCATTTTAACTTTTATACTTAATTACTGTTTACTTGTATACTTATTTAAATATTTATGTACGTAAATATGTTTTTAGGTTAGGTTGAATGATAAATATAAATAGCTTAGATCTTTCTAGCAGGAATAAAACAGGTGATTTGCAACTCAACTCGCAAACGTGGAGTCACGCGAAAGGTTCGCGTCAGGAACTCCCGCATCCGCGGCAGCTTTGACGTACTTAACATAGCAGACAAACTGCAGGAGAGTCGCTTACGCTGGTACGGCCAAGTTTTACGGAAACCGGTTAGTTATGTGGGGAACAAATGTCTAGCCATGCCGCCTCCGCCAGGTCCCGGTCGAAGGGGTAGGCCCAAGAAGTGCTGGCTTGACGTTGTGAGGGATGACATGCGTGCCAATGGTCTCAATACAGGGGATGCCGAAGATCGTGCGAAGTGGAGAAGAAAAAGTAAGAAAGCGGTCCCTGGGCGTCGTAGTAATTGCTTCGAACGCAACCGGGATTTAACCATCGGATGATGTTGATTTGCAACTTGCAACCGCTCTGTATACTTAATTCAATTTTACCGAAGTTTGTTTGCATAACTGCATGAAATTTTACGCAATTATACATTATTAAAATACTGCCTTTGCTCAGTCATAACTCGTTTGATGTAGGTACACCTAGTTTAAACCCAAATTTTGTCTACGGTATCGATTCAGTGAACGTGCCTAAGACATCTACATAGTTTACATTTATATAATACACTTATTATCTATTACTAGTCTTACGACTGTATTGTAATGTTATACTCGTAATTTATTCCTATAGTTGTTTCGAAAAGATTCTTTTTCAGCGATAACACTCCATTGCATATAAAATTAATAATGAAACATTGTGTACTATAATACTTTGTAAGTGTTGTGTATTAAATATAAATATAATTAATTGATATCTTCTATATTTTATTTTTTTGTTAGCACACCAGTTACAAAGTTTGTCAGAGAGAAGAGATCATAGATAACTTTTTTGTCTTTGGAAACCACGAATTAAATGTTTGGATAGATTGACATAAAGTTTATGGTTCGAATACGAGAGTAAGTTTATTTTGTATGGTTTGCCTATAATGTATATTTATTACTAAAATATAAGCAATCTGTCAATAATTATGTATACCGCCATCGCTATTTCCAATCTGATTTATTCCTGCCACGGGTTGCCTGTTACAGATCACTTTTTAGCAATAATATCGCCCTTTTTTCACATTGAGCATAGTAAGTACTATCATGGAAGAATATTATTTTTCCATTGTACTACATAAGTGTTTCTGTAATAGTGTACAATATAATAATAATTAACTAAGTGTCTACAAAGTGAACTATCGATATATTACCTGATTGATAAAAGTTAGCGTTTAAACCTAATGGAATACCTTAGTCCATTACTAAATGGTCCAATAGTTATAGTATGTGGTGATAGCGTGCTCCGACCGCTAATTAGCCTTTGTATCGGCCACAAAGAACCGCAATGCACAAAGCGTTTTCCTATTACGGCCCCCACGCGCGCTGTTGATTCTGAAAACAGCAACTAAGTAAAAGTGTAATCGTCGATCTAAAAGGAGGGTAAGCTAAATATAATGATAATTATTGTTTGATATCTAGCTAAGTTAGATATTAAGTCTAAGTATTTTTGTTATTTCTATAATACTCTTTATGTTTTTCTAATTAGGTAAATATTGAATTGAAATTGAAATTTGAATGCTTTTTTTTAACGCACTATATTCCACGATTTATTGATTAAAAATAAAATAAATTAAAAACGTCTTTGTGATATTTAAAATTGGTCTACTGTTCACAGATCACATCCAGTCTAAATATGATTTTTTTGGGCCAATTCCGGGCCGACCCGTGACGGGAGCGGAGCGAGCTCTGAAATTCCGTCGATTTACAAAAATCCGTTTTAACCGCATCATTATTTATTAAAATTTAGTTCCACGAATTTCCTCTTTTCATTTTGGGAATAAGTGAAAATCACTTGGGGCTAAGTCCGGAGAATATGGTGGGTGGTCAAGGAGATTGAAGCCAGCACAGTGGATTGGCAACCACCGATACCCGACACCGACAAACGAGAGTTTTCCAAGACGGTTATTAGAAATCATTTATTCATAACAAAGTTACACGTCAATTTCTACATCAATTCACAGGGCATAAGTACAATTAAAATTATATCATATTATGGGATGTAAACTCCTCATTATTATAGAAGGTGTGCTCGACTAACCACTTCCCGAGCCGTGTTTTAAATAAGCCGACGGATGGTGACTCCGTTATCCTACTCGGTAGTGTATTGTATGTTAGCGGTCTTATGACATCTCATCATTTCTTTGATCGCTTCACGCACTTTCGGATTTAAATTGCATAATAGCGTCCAGTAATGTTCTGGCTTTTGTCATGTAATAAATAAAAAGAATTCCTGCACTATCCCAAAACACCGGGGCCATAACTTTGCCAACGGTAAGAGCAACTCGAAATTTCTTAATTAATGGAGAGGATGGTCGTTTCCAAGACATGTTTTGTCTCTTAGTTTCAGGATCGAAATAGTGGGCTCACGTTTAGTGACGAGGCGACGGCAAACATTATCCGAATCACGATGGAATATTACGAGCTTAAGGTTAGAAATTTCTAAACGTCGATTTTTGCGTCGGTTAACATTTGTGACACTCATCTTGCTGACAATTTTTTGAACCCCAGTGAATCAATTAAAATGTATTGAACGCTACCAAAAGATATCTTTAGGATCTCTGATATATGTTTTATAGTTATTCTTCTATCTTCTAAAATCAGTTTCTCAACCTTTTTGACAATTTCTTCCGTAACGGAGGTCGAAGGCCGCCCAGAACGAAGGCCATCTTTACAGCTTGATATACCTCTTTTGAATTCAGCCACCTAGTATACGACCTTAGAAGGAATTTATCCGATCATATTCGATAAGATAAATCGATATAAGTTGTTATGTTCAATATACATACACAAGCACGTTACAGTATAGACAAGCATAAGTTATATTTTTTAATTTAAATCATAAAGTTAAAAAATATGTATACTGTTTATTCTACGTAATATATATTTATAAATTAAATAGTTTTTAAATTAAATTCATACAATATTCGGGTCGTTTTCATACAATATTACGTCAAAAGCATAGTTTGCACTGAAAATCAGCGTTGTGTTGGATATTATGTCAGCACACCAATATGTTGACTGCAAACCTTGTTTGCTGAAAATGCAGCGTACAAATTCTCAAAATATGTTTTATATTTAAGATGTCAGTAATGTAAGTAGGTCGTTATTTTTTAAAATATTTTGTTTCTTTCTTTTCTTAGAATAGGGTACAGTATCATCCCCTAATGTTTGCTGAATAACCGAAAAAACTCTTTAGTGGTCATTTTTTCAAGCTGATATATTTTATAATTGCAGGTAACTCACTTATATCCATAATTTTTCGTTTTTAGCAACTCGTTGCACAACACAATTTATTACGTGCGAACCAACTGACAAAAACAAGTGACACTTGGCACAAATATTGTGTGATTGATTGACATTATTTAATTTGAATATTGAACTTCTGTCAAAAATCTTTATATATAAATATGAATGTTTGTCTGTATGTCCTCTATAGAATCGTAAACTACACATTTAGCAAAGTTGTTGTTCATGAGACATAGGTTTCTGAGTTGGTTCACAATCGGACCCGGTAGGTGGCGCTGCTGTTGGCATATCGATTGAAGATTTTCCGGGCAGGATGACGTCTGCACCCGGCAGACGTCGTCCAGTTAGTGTTTTATATATATGCATTTATATTTATATAATGCTTTCATAGTTTCCGAGTAAAATTACTTTTTAACCGACTTGAAAAAAAGGAGGAGGTTCTCAATTCGTCGGGATCTTTTTTTGTTTTTTTTTTATTTATGTTCACCGATTACTCCAAGATTTATGATCCGATTTACGTGATTTTTTTTTGTTCGACGCGGAATAGCTTCCAATTGGTCCCCTAAAAATTTGATATAGTTTTCACGTGTAAGATGGATGGGCAAGCGGATGAAAATGACAAAATAACACAGTTTGCGTTTTTACATAAAGTATGACCTTAATAATTAGATATTTGAAAATCAACCTGTAGCTTAAGTGCTTCGTACATAATTTAGAACAACAGTTTATTAGTTAAATTAATTATTAAATTTTCAAATCACTTAACAGAATGAAACACGCGCATACTAATCTTCTAGGTTCAAACGGTGAAGTTGTTTAATTAAATGAAACTAAGTTAAGATATTCCTCTTATTAAAGTCACGTTTCACGCAAACTTACTTGACCTGAACACTTTAATTATTTAGTAATAAATGTCAAGAAATGGGAAGTAGGTCAAAGGTGGTCGGTCATAACGCCCGTATTATGATGGTGTAAGCAATTGCTGTAATTGGATTAAGTTTTCATTATATATGGCTACGATAATGAATAATAAGTTAAGCATTAAACTAACTGCCTCTCAAAGTGTAATAATGGTTTATTAAATTAAATAATGATGATTGCAATTCGCTCTTAGCTCTATGTCTATCTATTGATTTATCAAGCTACCTATATACTAATTGTACTTTGTAAAACTTGGATAAAGGTGCATCGGTATATCACGGTTGAAAAGGAAGCATTCAACCATACTCCTCCATTTCTTTCTTTCACTTTGAAATTTATTTAATGAAGTGTCGTTTTTTCCTTTTCAACTATGGCTCTGCTTGGTTTGAATATTTATTATATAGAGCATTGACATCAGTTGAGTGTTTGTGAATGTAAATATGTCACTTTTAGAATAATCAATCATTGAATCAAAAACAATTGCCAGGTAAAACTGAACTGGTATAAGGCACACCACAGCCTCAGCCAAACTGGAAGTTCTTAAATGAGGTCAACAGAGTTCATGTGACAACTCAAAATATTCATATTTTATTTTTTTACACAGACACAATTTTATTCATGAATAAACATGCAATACCTATTTCTCATTTATAGGGAATATTAACATTATTTAAAAATAAAAATTGCAGAGCATTTGCTAACTACCTCAAGCTCCCGCCAAAAACTTTCAGTGAATACGAATTCTATCGTTACAATTTCTTTGCATATATACAAAGGGTTTTCTTTTGAACACCCTTAGGCGTTCATTTTCGTTGAATTCATTGAAAACCTTGACAAAAACGAACGGCGAAAGGCACTTGAGAGTAAGCCAGACCGTATCTAGAAAACATTCATGAATAACCTGCTGAGATCATAAATTATCCATTTGAAAAGTTATTTGGGACATATAAGTAAGTTGTCACAAGGTTGCGCTCTATCTACATTTTACCGGTTGACATGTTAATTGTTGGTTTATTAAAAAAAACGCGCCTACGGACTCTACCTCAAAAGTGGCGGGAAAAACGGGGACCTTTTCTACCTGCTTAACATTCGATAAGTTAAATTGGGTAAGTTCTATGGTAAAGAAAAGAGGAATGAATAAAAAATTTCTCACTTTTTTGCTTATAATTTCTTTAATTTTTAATTTAGGGCAAAAAGTTATATAAACATATTTGTAGGCAAAACAGTTTGCTACAAATTATGACTTTACAAATTTTTTGTAAGACGCATAGTTTCCGAGATATCGCGAAAAAAGTGTTTTCACCACTTTTTCCAAGATGGCGGCCGACATGGCGGGGTCAAGGGTGGCGACCCCACAAACTTGAGGTTAAGCTTCTATTGACCCCCACACATGTCCCAAAAATAAAATTGCGTCCTCCAAGAAATGCAAAGCTCATGTAAAATTTCAATGGACTATATGTGATTGTTTGCCATCAGAACTTTATGTAAACCACAGATATGGAAAGACTGTATATACAGGCCGTATGGACTTTATAGAATATAACGTAAGTATAGGTATAAACATTTATGAAAAATAGAAAATTTTAATTGTCTGAAAGTCTTTAATTAATATCAGATGGATAAATTATGTTTTTCAATTTGGATGCATCAATCAGTGGTTTACGTAAATCGTTCATTGTCATTGAAGACCGTCGTGTTCTTACAATTCTATGAATTTCAAGCAAATTGTTTCAATTTCGCGATGCATCTAATATTATTAGATACACATATCATACAAACATTGATGTGAATTGATTTAATGTCAATTTTGAATTGTAAGCGTTTGTGCTAGATTACAACTCAATAAATAAAACTTATTCATGATAATTATTTAAAAACAGTTCATTACTAAATAAAAAGTTTGCTGGCACGTTAAACATAATTAAAAGTTGAAGAACACAGAATAAGGGAAATATAATATACGATACAAGTTTTGTTATACGACAGAAGTTTTCAAAGTTTCTTTCTAAAGAAATAAAACAGTAATTGTTACAAGAAATTTGCTTCTACGAGTAGTTTCAGTGGTTTTATTTTATTCCTCAATTTATTCTTTATACAGAGTGAAAGACTTGAAGAATACGTGTACAAACTTATATCAGACAGATATTTTATAACTATCCAATTGTCATTATATATATTATATTAATGTGAACAGATAGATAACAAAATATCGTCAAGCTTAAAAAGTTTAATATTAGGAAAAAAATAATTGGCGGTCCTTCGCCCACAGATAAAAATATTGTAATCTTATATATCAGGTTATTTATAAAAGGGTAGGTAGTTCCCGATCAAATCACCACGGTTGTTATTTTATTCTCCAAAATAACAGACAAAAGAAACGTCACATCGTCACACAGCGTAGATATCGTCTATTATCTTTAACTATACTATAATAAATCTGTAAATAGTTCGAGTTCATACAAAGCCTTTAATAATATGATAAGTATCAGGAAAGATAATTCGGAACACGAGATTCTGAAAGTGCAATTTTTAGCATTTTTGTCTGTCTTTCTGTCTGCCTGTCTGTTGGAGCATCACGTGAAAACTACTGAACGGATTTAAATGAAACTCGACATAAAGCTAGCTTATATCCCGGGGCGGAATTTAGGATATTTTATATCTCGATAATTTACGTGGTTTCCGTGGGTTAGACGAAAATAGCGGAAAAGATGGGGCTGTGATCGCACTTTTTTTTAGAAACTACTGAACGTCTTAGAATGAAACTTGACATAGTGCTGGCTTATAATCTTAGGATACATTGTATCCCGCTAAATGAAGTCGTTTTCTTAAAATAGACAGATTATCAAAATAGATGGCGCTGCATTTGTGTTTTTTCAATTCACTAACAAATACCTACGTTGTCATTCATTGTTCAAATCAGGTTGGCTTCAACTCGCTTTTAGCTTTTGCTGGGCAGTCGTGTAGACTATAATATATGTGTAATATATTCGGAATAAAATACGTATGGACAATTTCACCATTTAATAACCGAATGACATGACGTGACAATTTCAAAGGACTCATTATAAAATACAACGAACCTTAAAGTACAAACATCACATCCCTTCCTACTAAACCTAAGCATACTAACAAGAGAAACTTTCACAAAAATCAATGTTTATACATTGGCGGTTTATTTAATCGACATTGTCTAATGGGGCGCCCCTGAGCTATCGAGCCTGCTGCCGGACCCGCATTTTGCGAAATAAAAACTCGTTCCTGGGCTTGGACCAAACCACTGGGTCCCGGCTGGGGATCCATTGCACTTGTCGTAATCACCGGTTCTACGTATGCCTCTGCTGTACCATTATTGGATTCAGATGGCGCTCTGCCAAAAGAGTCGGGTTGAGGTCTAGCGTTAGGACATAACACTCCCCTAGTGGTATCATTAAGCGGTGAAGGACTACGGCTTGACCGGTTTCTTAGTTTTAAGCCATATTTCTGCAGTCTGCTGAAAACCTTTTCTAGTGCAAATAAATGTTCCTGTTCCGTTTTTCCGCCTATAATTACGTCATCTAGAAAAACCTGAACATTTGGGATATTTTTCAGTACAGTACACATTATGCGTTGGAAGATACCTGGACTAGACGATAAACCAAAAACTAATCTGTTATACATATATAAACCTCTGTGAGTGTTGATGACCGTATATTTCTTAGTGTCGTCTAGTTCTACCTGGTTGTAGGCCTGTGATAAGTCAATTTTTGAAAAATATTGAGCCTTACCTAAGCTTACCATCAGGTCTTCTATTTTTGGTAAAGGGTATCGATCAACTAATAAAACCGGATTTACCGTTGCCTTATAATCCGCGCAAATCCGCAATGAACCATCTGCCTTGTTGACTGGTACCAGCGGTGAAGCCCAGTCAGAGCAGTCCACCGGTTCAATAATCCCGTCCCGCAGCATAGCATCTAGTTCTGCATCAACCCGATCTCGTAACGCAAAAGGCAAGGGACGAGCACGTTGGAACACCGGTTGTGCTCCCTCGCGGATCCGTAATGTTGCCTTGCCACCTGTGAAGCGACCAAGCCCGCCACTGAACAGGTCCTTATACCTACACAATAAATTATTTATATCATAAGGAATCTGCGGCTCTCTCACATTATGGAAATTACTAAAACTTGGTATTTTTATTCCCAACTCGGTCAGCCACTGTCTGCCAAGTAGAGAAGTAGTACCACCTTTTATTACAAATAATTCTAAACGCTTGCTCAGGCCTCGATAAGTTACCAATGGCTTTATCATTCCAACCGGCCTGATCTTCGATCCATCATAAAAATTCAGGATTATTTCATTTTTCTCCAGGGGGTTATTACTTCGGAAATATCTTTCATATATTATGGTATTTATGCAAGAGACCGCCGTACCCGTATCCACCTCCATCATAATTACTCGGTCATCAATAATAATTGGTAGACGTGCCGCTCGATATTTGCTTAGACAAAGTTGATGAAGATCCTGCTTATTACCCTTCCTTTCTTGCAAGTGGACTTGCCCGTAAAAGCAATCGGGTTTATTAAGTTGATCTCGGTCCTTGTAGGCCTTCCTGGAACACACTCGTTGAACATGACCTGTGTCCTCATAACCGCGACTATCGTTTTGTCTGATGGCATGCAAGTCGTTATCTATTGCATTTTCTCCATATATCTTAGAGATTGAAGTCACAGTCACCGCATTCCGTTCTGCAGTTTCGAAACTAATCGCAATCTTTACTGCTTCAGTAAAGCTTAAGGAATCTTCCTCCGCAAATAGACGTTGCCTTAAAACGTTACTTCTTAAACCACAAACAAATTGATCCCGAAGGTTTTCCAATAGGTTTGTGTCAAACTTGCAATTTCGTGTAAGTCTTTTTAAATCTGCCACGTAATCTACCAAGCTTTCTCCTTCATTTTGTGTTCGTAGCCTAAAAATATACCTTTCGGCCAGGATAGAAGGAGTTGGGTGCAGATGCTTACCTAAAATGGCAACTGCCTCATCATATTTTAAATCAGACGGTTTCTTGGGGCTGGCTAAATGCGATAATAACTCGTAGCATTCCTCCCCGACAGCAGTAATTAAAGTCGGTAAACGTAAATCATCTTTAGTCTTATTTACCAGAAAATACATCTCCAGTCTCTCCACATACATTGACCATTTTCCCGTTTTTACCGAGAACTCTTTAATCGAACCGATATCTGCCATTTTAATTTAAAATGCTTCTTTTAAATGTAATAATGTCCACAATACGAACCATAAACATTTAATTCGTCGCCATTGTAATATATTCGGAATAAAATACGTATGGACAATTTCACCATTTAATAACCGAATGACATGACGTGACAATTTCAAAGGACTCATTATAAAATACAACGAACCTTAAAGTACAAACATCACAATATGGACGTAGTTTCTTTGTTATTATTATATGTAAAATAAGCGGATTATGTTTTTGTGTATGTGAAATAAAGCTACTGCCAAAGGTGTGGCACGCGGCGTAACCGCGGGGCAAACTCTAGTATGTAATAAAACGTCAAGAAGCGAGAGAATAATAACTAGTGGCATCATGTAACTAACCATTTTGAGTACGGAGCTAATCAAACCTATTTAACTTACTGGGCAATATTTACATTTATGTATGTTTATACGTTTGATCCTTATTCATTCATATGCAGTGATTTTGATAATATCTGATATGGAGATAGATAAAATATAACCTAATATTATAAACAGGTAAAGTCTGTTAGTTTATGACTTTGTTTGTAGGAAGTAATTTCTTGTAGTATTTTCTGAACCAATTTTAAAAATTCTTTCACCAGCAGAAGAATACATTACTCTTGAGTGACATAGGTATAATGACATTGTGATGAATTATATGTTCTAACTAGCTGTCCCGGCAGACGTCGTCCTGCCCGGTAAAAAATAGGGGTTGATCGTAGAGGGTTGAAAATCTAGGGTTGTATGTATTTTTGTATGTTGTATCATAAAAAAATAAAAAATAAAAATTTTGTCTAAAAAATAAATAAAAAAATTTAGGGGTGGACTACCCCTAACATTTAGGGGGATGAAAAATAGATGTTGGCCGATTCTCATAGATACCAGATAAGCACAAAAAATTTCATCAAAATCGGTCAAGCCGTTTCGCAGGAGTATGGCAACGAAAACTGTGACACGAGAATTTTATATATTAGATTGGGAATAACGTGTAATTGCGTTGATTTATCGGCGTGCGCTGACTAAACGATAAATAAGTCCCAGGGTCAAATAATCTTTCTGGTGGAGACTTGACTCTAGAAAACAGTGTTTTCCCCATGGGCAATTATATGTTGTCACGGGGCAGCTCGTTACATATAACGTACTGTTAGTCACGGTACATATTCCATAGCAGCACAAACACTGCAAAATTACTTCGGCATCGGATTTAAATTTTATAGATTCCTACAGATATCGAGCCTGTTATGGAAGGACACCGTAAGCGAGAAATATAAGATTTTACAGGAGAGCTACTTAGCTAACTACTTTTTAAATGTATCGCTCGTAGATCTCCAATTTTAATTTATTTATGATCTTACTATTAACGCAGTCACAGGCAGGCCTACGTTTCTTTGTATTAACAACTAAATTATTTTACAGGTATGTTGTGTAATAAAAACTGAAACACCTAAATTCTGTTACTTACGATGCTTGCTCATAACGACTCGTTATGATGTGGGCTTTATGTGAGTAAAACCAAATGTAAAATTATAATATATAAAAGATGATAAAAACATTATGATTGTACATGAAGCAAACTGCTACTAAATTCCCGAACACTGTATGATATGGTAACATAAAATCAATTTTATTGCAAACTTGACGACACAAATTCGAGAATATCAACATTTAACAGGCAAGAAACTTTATGAAAGTTACGTGGAAATGTTTTATAGCCGTAGCTATCAGATAAATTTTGAATCCTGATTTAAAGCCAATTTAAGTTCTTCCAAGACTTACAATTTCAACATTTTCAATAGGACTAACTGCATCTTCCATTCATTTTACAATGGCGGAGCTGTAGGATGAAAGTAAATTCAATTCAAAATTGAATTTTTAATCGGTTTAAAGATTTATAGGACTTTAATAGAAAGGAATTTCTTTCGCGGTATAGAACCAACCATGAATTTAATTATGAATCACTAGAAGTGCCACGCGTCCTTTCTCGGGTAAACTTCGGTGCCGTTTATCGCAGAAACCAGAAATTAATTCTTTCTTTCCTTCTAATAAGGAATATTTTGAAAAATTGGTAGAACTTGAAAAATATTTAAATTATTTCGATTACACCATTTTTTGGGTTCTATGATTTGAGCTTCCACTGAACACCAATAAAATAAATAATGAGCGTTTGTTGCTACCAGCAGATATTGAAAAGTTTGAAGTTGAAATATTTGGTCAAATGCTTTATCATGATAACATACCCAAACAACGAAAACAATGAAAGTTTGAAACTTCTAAGGACATCTTAATTGTCCATGGAATGACGCATCCTTTTCCAACAATTGTGTTACATTAATAACTAGGATATACCAGCGACTTCGTCCAACCTTGACTTTAAATTCCGACGGGATTTAGGTAGCGTTTAAAAAATAATGTAACCTAACGTTTAAGTGATAACTGTGTCGGAATTAGCTATTTTTTATGCAACCGATAACTACAAAACATTCCTGGGAAAATACTCGCGGGGTTATTGGGATATTAAATCACACATTTTATTACACAAATTTTGCTATCGATTACTAAAAAATAACATTGAAATTAGTTTTTTTTCGATTTAGCCTTTTAAAATCATTCTCAGATAAATTCTCGCTGGAATTGCGGGATAAAATGTAGCACAGATTTTAAGACCAAGAATTTGCTGTCGATCAGCGAAAATCGCATCGAAATTAGCTCAGTAGTTTTTACGTGAATCCAGAACAAATAAACGGACAAACCGACAAACAGGCCAACATACAATAAATCTAAAAAAAATGCATCGTTTTTTTAATAGCTTCATTATACAGACACGGCATTATTAGAATTTTATAATATTAAAAATTAGTGAACGTTAGTATTACTAGTCTAATTAAATTTACAGCTAATTATATATTAACCTTGTTTGAGCGAAACCAAGAGGAGAGAGAGCTTTAATTGCAGTCATGTTCCAAAATTTACATTTTGTCTGTATTTTCAATTACAAAACACTTGAAAACAGTTCGTTGTATCTTCTATTTTCTTCTGCACATTTGTTTTCATGTGTTTGGGGATCCGCCAAGTGGAGTTCCGAAAGTCGCCACCGACTTGATGTATGTTTTTGTCCCATATTTGCGACGCGTAGTCCAATCTTGTTAGGCGTAGTTAGAAATGTTATTTATTTCTAGTATGTTGGCATACTTAGAAACTTAAGTCGGGCAGTTCGGTAATGTTTTTTTATTGCTAAAATATAGTAAAAAGGCTAATGGCTTACTTAATGTTAAGTGATTGCCATCGCTTTGATTGATTTTTTTTTGATTGACATTTGCTACACCAGAGGTGCTTCTAATGTGCTTCTAGCCTCGAGCGGATACCGGAATCTGGTTACTAGTGTCGGAACACAACTTAACTTTTTTATGGCGGTATACTTTATTAAGGTTCAATTCATTCTATATGATCGATAACTGGTGTTACCATGGCTGTTTTTTATACAACAACAATAATTATAACGTCAATGGCCGACCATTTTGACGATATTAAATAAATAAATAAATAATCAGCAGACAAACACATATATTGCATATCCCCAACATAAACAAATTACGCTTGTATTATCGGTAATATACAATGGTCTACTCTGAGACATAGTAAATAACGGAGAAAATTCATTACCGACATTTACCAAACCGGGACTCGAACCCGGAGCCTCTGCGTTGGAGTGAGGTAAGCCGTCAAAGGCTTAGCTTTTTTTTTTTTTTTTTTTTGGCCAGGGGAAATCCGTTTGAGGACTAGGACCGCGACAGGCGCAGAAGCCTGGGGGATGCTCGCGACCTTGGTGAGACAGTGTGGGATTCGCCAGATCGGGGGTGGCACTAGCGTGCCCGGTCAGAACCGGTGCCACGCTATTGCCACTCCCCAGTTAGGGATACCCACTAAAACCCCTGGGTGTTCCGTCCTGCGCCTTATGCCAGGGCTACGGGAATAGGCTACCCGGCTCCGCAATCCCTGGCAGGCGTGGGCCCCGCTCACTGGGCCTCTTCTAATGCCGGGGGAGCTACTCCCCCGGCGACGTCTCAGTCTATTCCGGGCGTGGGGCGGTCTGTAACGCGCCCCACGGGAAGAGAGATGAGCGCGCGCGGAACACTCGCGCTCTCATCTCGACGGCATGTGCGGGTGAGTGAGAACCTCTATACCCCTAGAGGCCCCACCCGCGCCGCCCGCTTACGGTGGCCGGAGGTCCAGGTCTGACCTCCGGCGTCGGCGCGTCCTCCTTTGTCGGGAGCGGAGCAAGGAAGTGCGCTCACGCTCCCGTTCCGCCTCCTCCTTCGCAAACATGACGTGCTCGCAGAAGGAGGAGACGGCGTCCCATCCGGTGTTGCTCCCGACCATGGTGCGAACCACGGCCGGGAGCGAAAGGTCTAGTCCGGTGGAGGCGACGAGCTCTCGGCGCTGCTCCGTCCATGCAGGACATTCCTGTAGGGTATGCAGCGCCGTATCCTCGTCGCCTGTGTCGCAATGATGGCACCCTGACGTAGCCTCGCGGCCGATGCGACACAGGTACCTCCCGAAGCAGCCGTGCCCCGAGAGGACCTGCGTCAGCCTGAACGTCAGGGTGCCGTAGTCTCGTCCGATCCATTCTTGCAGGACGGGCCTCACCGCCTCGATGGTGGCGGGGCCCGCGCTGGGGCGTCTGAGGCGATCTTCCCATACTCCCACGGCGACCTGGCGGAGCTCGGACCTGCACGCCTCGATTTCGCGAGGCGCAGGTCTGGTGTCCCTGGCCAGGGCCTCTTTGCGCCATACGTACAGTGACGCCAGGACCCTGGCTTCCAGGTCCCATGGGAGGGATCCGGCTAGTAGCGAGGCCGCTTCGAAGGACACCGTACGGTATCCTCTTATCGCCCTGACGGCCATTATACGCTGAGCTTGACGCAACAGCGGAGCGTTGCGGGCCGTCAGGCGGTCTGCCCACACTGGGGCCTCATAAAGGGCCATCGACCGTACGATGCCTTCGAAGAGTTTTCGGCACGTGGCGTTCGGCCCCCCGACGTTGGGGAGCAAGCGCGACAGCGCACCGGCTGCCCCCTTATGTCTGGGGAGCAGCTGCCGAAAATGTGCCGAAAAATCCCACCGGCTGTCGAGGACCAATCCCAGGTATTTCATGGTCCCCCCGATGCCGATGCGGATGCCTCCTACTATTATTGCTGTGTCTGGAGGTGGACGATTTCGAGGACCGTGAAAGAACACGGCCTCGGTCTTCTGAAGCGCCACCTCCAGTCCAAGACGCCGGATCCTGCCTACGATTAAGGACACCCCAGCCGTGCCTACAAGGCACGCCTGCCTGTGGGTCCTCCCCCGTGCTGCGATCAATGTGTCATCTGCGTAGCATATGATGCTGACGCCGGGGAGGACCCTGCTGCGTAAGGTCCAGTCATATGCGATGTTCCACAGGAGGGGACCGAGAACCGACCCCTGTGGAACACCGCACACCATGGCTCGCCGATTCCATCCCTCGTGGACCGGGTAAATGACGGCTCTCTCGTTCAAGTAGTCCCCGACTATTCGGTGGAGGTAGGGAGGCACTCCAAAATACCGGAGTGCCTCCATAATGCATGACCAGGGCAAGGAATTAAAGGCGTTGGCGATGTCAAGAGACACCGCCAATAAGACCTCGCCCCGGGAAACTGCTTCCTCCGCCAGGCTTCTCAAGCGCATGACTGCGTCGATTGTGGAGCGCCCCGTGCGGAAGCCGAACTGGTTGTCCGCCAGGTCCGGCCCCGTCGTCGATAAGTGCTGGACGAGGCGGTCGACGATGATCCGCTCGAAGAGCTTGCCGACCTCGTCCAGCAACACAATGGGCCGGTAGGCGGACGGTGAGTCCGCGGGGCGCCCCTCCTTACGCAGCAGGACCAGCTTTCCGGTCTTCCACCGTTGCGGGAACTGGCCCTGCTCCAAACATGCGCTGAAAAGCCTTATCAGTCGGGGCTCGAGGGCGTCGTAGGACAAAACCCACGCACGCCCTGGAATGCCGTCAAGGCCGGGGGCGGCATTCTTGGCCTTTAGCCGTAGCATAGCCACCCCCAGCTCTACCCGGTCCACGGTGGGCACTGGGTCTCTATCCGCGCTGGGCTCCGCCTCTGGCGGGGCCATTGCAGGAGGCATGTGCTCAGCCCTTGAAGGGAACAGAGCGCCAACCACGTCGAGCAGTGAGTTCCTGGGGAGAGACTCGGTAAGCGGGGGCGCCCAGGCACGGAGCTTGTTCCGTGCCATCTTGAATGGGCGCCCCCAAGGGTCTTGGTTTAAGCTTTCCAAGAGCTCCCCCCAGGCCGCGTTCTTCGCATCGCGGATTGCGACGCGTAAATCTTGTCTGGCGCTTCTGTACCCCTCGTATAGCCGAGCTTCTACGGCCGCTGCGTCTGCTGCGCGGCGTAGCCGTCGTCTGTAGCAGTAGTACTGGCGGTGCGCGCTATTGCACGCGCGCCTTAGCCCCTCAAGTACGGGGCTCCACCAGTACACCTTGCGGAGGGGCCTAAATCTGCCCCTCCTCGGCATTGCCGCATCGCAGACGCCTGTGACGAGCGACCGTAGATCTTCTGCCTCCTGCTCAACATTTACGTCGGGAGCATTCACATCGGGCCCTGATGCCCAGGTGGCGACAATCAGGGCCTCTTTGAATGCCTCCCGATCCAACTTTTTCAATGCCCAGCGCGGACAATTTCCTACCGGGGGCTCTCGGGACGGCGGGTCCGGATTTCGGGAGGAGACGCTGAACCGAATGTATCGGTGATCGGAGAGCGTCTCCACCGTCGTGATGACCCTCCAGTCCCGCACACGGCGCGCCAATTCAGGGCTGGCAAATGAGACGTCGACTATTGAGCCGCCCTGCTGGCGCACACACGTGTGTTCGGAGCCCCGGTTGAGAACTACGAGACCCTGCGTGATGACCCATTCTTCAAGCACCTCGCCGTCAAAGGCTTAGCCTGCTCAACCACATAGGCCGTCAATATTGTAATAGTAGTATTGGGATCTAGGGATGGTAGCCGATAATAGACACCCACGAGCAAATGCTCCACCACCTGGCTGAGATTTTATCTTCTTAAGAGAGCCCTGAGTGCAAGAATTAGTATTCTTTCTCCGTATTTGCACGGAATAACAAAAAAGTATAAATTAAAGATTAAAATTCCTCTGAAAATGAAGGAAGAAAAGTAATATCGCATGCGTATCACTACTCGGCTTTTTATGTAAATGTACGTTTTAATAGTTTTACTGTCATCTTTTGCTAGTTTTTTAATAAAAAACGATATTCATTGAAGAACATCTTTTCTTTCTTTCCATTTGTTTCTCAGTATAGCCATAGCATCGCAAAATACCTATAAGTTATATAATTATTTTCTCAGTAAATTTATGTTTCGTAGAATCTTTTCATTTACTTTGTTAATTACATTTCGATTAGACTGAGCCCCAGTGAAGGTCGGTAGGATTTATCTGACTACGTATAGATTATTATTGTATTGGCATTTTTGATTTATCCGAACCAAAGTAACACAAACCACATACTACCAAATGATGAATTCGGAAATCAGGGCTTTAAAGCAGGAAACCCATAAAGTACAAGCAACCGAAACTGGTTTAGAAATTAATATGATGAGTATTGAGTTCTATACAAGCTTCTCTTTTTGCATTAAAGCAATTTTAGAGCGTTATACGCATAGTCTATCAGTTTATTGCGCTGTTACCATCAAAATTCAGACATACTCTTAAATAATAATTGTCTATTATTTTTACAAACACATCTATTTCGAATAATTGAACGTTGATTTACCTCAAAATCTCCAGAGAAAACATTTCATGAAAACCTCGTCTGTACTTATAATACTATATAGAGGAAAGATTTGTATGTTTGTAACGAATAAACTCAAAAAATACTGGACCTATTTCAAAAATTATTTCATCATTCCAATGCTACATTTTCTCTGTTTAATATAATAGGCTTTATAAAAATTAGGGATTTAGATCCTACTAAAACTTCAGTAATGTTTTATGGGTTACATTACATCTAAAAAAATACTTGGCGCTGGAATCGGGTTTAACATTTTGATGACATTTTATGTGTACGTGTGTATGTGTTTACATTTAAGTAGGGCCCGTGGTGGTTTAGATTCACAATTAGACCCAGTATGTAGCGCTGGAATCTTTGAAATGTTTACTTTTTCATGAGAGGAGAACGTCTGCCGAGACCGTTAGGTATTAAATAAAATAAGAACATCAAGCAATGAAAGTGGAAGTATCTATTATATTAACATTCTATAGTATCAATCGTAACAGAACTCTATACATCAAAAGGCATTCGTTAGAAATAAATAAACTTGTAATTTCGAACGTTGCTTCGACGTCGAGCGCATTGCCCTGGGACTTATACGTTCCATATATTGACTTGGGGCTTGTATTGTTGGCAAGATTCCCTGGTTGCTGAATTGTATGTACAAATTGTTTGTGACACAAAACTGTGTAATGTTCCTAGCAAATATTGTATCGATGTTCTGATAAAGATATAGGAAATCAATGTATTTAGTAGTAGGTACTAATTAAATTCGATCTTAGAATCCTGTAGCATGTTTTGCGAAAATGGATAATTTACAAAGCTCGGATTCATCCTTCTCTATCTATATCGTATGAAAATGAACATATTTATTTCAAAATGGAATCTTATAGAATACTTATTCAAAGTTACATTCAACAATCGTTATCAAATCTATTTTTATTATCGTGAAAACATGAAAGGCAAATTTGACAATATGAAATATGTTGGTATACAATTCGAAAAAGCTAAAAATAGCCCTCATAAATGTCACAGAGGTATGGAAACGAAAATAGTTTTTATATGTAATCAAGCCTATATAAGGGCTTGTGGATACCGTTAGACACATTTTAAAATAATAATGATGGTCTAAAGATTACAATAACAAAAATTGAAAAAAAAACTCGTTAAGTTTTGTAATATTTAATTGATTTGGTTAAAAATATGTTTTTCCTTTAAAAATAACGCCAAAAAACAAGATAAATATGACATATCTTGCCACCTAGTCATGTAGAGTTTAGACACTTTTCACAGCTACATTTATTAATCGGTGATTGTCTTACCTTACCTAGTATTCTTCTTCAACGCTCTCAAGAAATGTTTAAAATAAAGCTCTTCTTCAAGTTGACGCCGTTTACTGTATGAAATCTTGGAAACGAACAGAATTATATTGGGACAGACATAATTTCTTTAATAATATCATAAAGAAAATCTTCCAATTCGTCTCAATGTGACGCAGTGAGCTCATTCAATTTGCGCTGTAAATTCTGTTTGAGCAGAGCTACGTACGATTCATCGCTTATAACGCTCGAATCCCTCGTGTCTGCAGTTTACTTCTCAACTTTAAACTTAATGTTACACGTCTTAAGAGCTATTTAGATTTATTCAAACCCTGGGTCCTTGTGCAATTTGTTATTTGTGCTGTGAATAACAACTATTATCCAGACAGTCCTCATTCGGAGCAATCTCCCGACGTTATATTGCGTTGTTTTAAATTCTCAAACGAATGTGATTCAATTAAGTGCATGAACATATATATATTCATGTGGGGATTAGATATTATTTAGAATAAGAAACGTTTTCCAATTTATTTTATTTAGTAATTGGTTTTACTTTTAAAATCTAAGTCATATGAAATTATCGCGAATACTTGTCTAACTTTTTTATTTGCAATGAAAAAGCAAAACAACATCCAGTTTTATTGCAAACACCTGTAGGCGGCAATAACTATTGTGGATTGCGGGTGTATCACTCGGGATATTTGCTAGTTTTGATGCCCAAAGCTCTATAAATAATGTAAGCCAAAACGTACGTACTACGTAAGTCAAAAGTGTTTGATATTTTGATTGATTGGTGATCTGCCACCTAGAATTAATACTCTGATTTAAAGAAATAGAATAGACATATATATATATATATAAAAAAAACTCTTTATTGATAACCACATAATTATATTGACCGATATACTACAGTAAACATTCGAACAATGGGCGGTCTTATGGCTTATAAGCGATTTCTTCCAGACAACCCAAGTTGCATATTAAATGTGATATTTATATTGTGTACATAGAAAATAGTGTTTCTTATTCTATTTTCTTTCGCCTATTCCCAGTTATTTGGGGTCGGCACAATATGTCTTATCCTTCCATACCCCTCTATTCTGACATATTCTTCTCCTGTCATATCGTCCTTCGCACGATCCATCCTTCTCTTTTTTGATCTACCATTACATGTACCCGTCAATCTTCCACTTTGTCATTTTTTTGTCACGTAACTTTCATCTCTCTTCTTCTTAATTGTTCAGTCACGGGTGCTGTTGCGGCAGCGCTGGAATTCGGATCAGCAAAGTGGGTCAATTTTCTAGAGAATGAAGTCTGGGGCAATTTGTATGGGAATGTGAGATTGAGCACGCACGTACTTTGATTAAGGGCATGAAATGCAGCTGCTCCTCACTTTCACTTCCTTTCCACAAATACACTTGTATGTTATAAGATTAGCAGTATTGTTTATTTTATGTATTTATTTGTATGGCAATGCCAGTATATTTTATGTAATTTAGTCATTATTTTATTGAAGATATTATATTTACATGACAATGTATTTGTTATATTATATGTATTTATTATATTTAAAATTTGCGATGCAGATCGGGTTATTAATAAAGTATACACACTCACAGTGTGTTGGGGGCGCGATATATTTTATGTTTAAGTAATTTAATTTATTAAATATGTACAATTAAATAATTTATATTAAAAGATGAAAGGTTTACACAGGCCGAAAGAAGGTTACTTGGCGGTACCAGGTGTAATTTCCAAAGGTCCCCTTATGCACTAATTTCTCATCATATCCATTCTTATAACACCAAATCTATCTCAATATTATCATCACAGCTGATAATAGTGTTTCTATGTGGTTATAACTAAATCTCGTAATATCACGTTCTACCCATATTCAGTTACATATCCTCTGCAAAAAAGGGCACGCGGAAATTAAATTGTGCTCCCACGATATCCTTTGTCAGGGTATAGGTCAGTAAGTTATCGAAATGTCAAATACAATGGTCAATAAAATATAAAACGTATCTGTAGGGGCGTTTTGGGAATTCCAACCAATTGATTGGGAACGTGTGTTGTTTTCTAATACTTTAATACAGAATTTTAACTGACCCAGACCGTCATTTGTGTAAACTTCAATTTCGCACCTTATAGGAACGTCCGAGTATGTATGCATGTATATTGGAGTAAAAATAGGCCAAATCTGAGTAGTATCGTAGAAGTGACAACGATAATTGAAAATGAAAGATGAATCAAAATAACTTGTGTCTCAAAAGTTACTGAGCCGGTTATGTTCAAACGCATTTTCTTTGATAAATTTCAAGGTACTTTCTTTATTTGTTTCGGAATTTTTCCTCACATTATTCAAAAGTTAGAGAGGGAGTGAGGAGGGCACAGTTTTTGTGACTTTGAAAGCGAAATTGTCCATTTATTGGCGTAACAAATAATGATGTTTAAATAGTTGTCTGACAATGCCCTATGTATGTCTATAATATTTTTTCTCAGCAAGCCCGTAGCACTATATCGGCTAGCACGGAAGATTTAGTGAGAGAAAAATTAGGTACGATTTCCATTAGGTTAGTGATCAGCAGAACGAAGGCTTTAAAACGTTTGGATGCAACTCATTTATTTTCTTGATTACATCCATATTTTCAGATACACATAGTATACATGTACTTTTGGGTAGAGCTAATAACATAGTTTTCATTTCTTCATATCCCGTATAATTCGAAATTTGTTCATGTGAATCCAGATTACAGACCTATTGCAATACACCTTACTACTATAGACAGATATAATATTATTGCGAACAACAGATTTTAAAGTACTAGAATTTCAAAAACTCACAATTTATAAAATGGATCTCGTTACGTCAAGAACAATAGCTATTCAATCTTAACTTCGACCAGAGATTTATCAGGAAAGATATTTTACCGAAACGATTTCTTATTATCAAAAACTAAACCTGCCTGGTGAATGAATGAAATTTGGTTTCGTCGTAGATTAAAATCATCAATTTCACATGACATGTAAAAGGACTCTTCATATTTTAGCAAGTTATAAAAAAATAATTCCTAAAGTTGAGAACTCTTGCCGTGACAATACCATAAGGCATTTGCCAGTCTGAAAGGCTACCACCCCTGGTCTAGCGTATACTGCCATAACAACCTTGAGTTGTGTTCTAGTATTAGTGGGCAGGTTCCAGACTCCCTTCAGAGAGCGACAGCATATTGGTAGCACATTTGGTGTTACAAATGTCCATAAGCGATGGTTACCGCTTCGTATCAGGTAACTTGTGACTAAGGTGTGAAAATTTTGGATCGTTTTACGATTCCAGAATAGGTAACAACCTTTTGGAATATCCACGTGACAAGTACGTGGGACACTATAAAAAAAAATGTTCTATAGGTAAATATTTTTACTAAAACTTTTCAAAGTTCCACCAGCCTCTATGCAAAGTTCCATGCTTCTGAACCAGTTATTGAAACTTTTTCCAGTCTGCTGCAGACAATAGTTTACATCTTGCTCGAACGCTGACGGCGCAATTTCCGCCAACGTAAATTGTATCCCATTGAGTGATTTCTTATGTTTGAGAATAAAAAAAGAGTCACACTGTGCTAGGCAGGGCTATACGGAGGGTGACCCAGGGAGTTTGGCCGGCGTGCTGTTCAGGAAGTCCTTCGTTTTAAGCGCGGTATGGGCGGGCGCGTTGTCGTGATGGAGTAGTAGCCTGCAGAGCCCTCTATTTGGTCTTTTATCGCTCACAACAGAGAAAACCACTGTTAAGCATTTGGTAGTGCATTGCTTGGTGCATTCAGCATTAATGCATCTTTGATTCTGTAAAGGAATTGACACCAAGTAGTCAGACAAACTAAAAAAAATTGCGATCGTTAACACGTTAAGACGTTGGTTAAACACCCAAACCGTCTACTGGTGCTTCGTTTCTGGATCATATTGATAAATCCAGGACTCATCACCAGTAATGATGTCGTTAACACGCCGAGATGAGCCTGTTCCAAATTTGTTTATCATATATCGGCACCATTCCACCCGGGCCTGATTCTGAGCGTCGGTCAGGTTGTGACCCAGCATCCGGTACCCAACGTGAGACTATCTGCCTCATGCAAAGATACACGTGTAGAATCTTGGTAAGGTTTCCCGATCCAATCTGCAGTACGCGCTGAATATCTTGGTACGTAACTCGCCTATTGTCTTGGATTAAATTTTTCACTGCTAGCACGTTTTCTGTCATAACAGCCGTCAAATGGCGACCTTTCTTCGCCCCCCAAAGTTAGTCAACCGCACTTGAATTCGCTGTACCAACGATACACGGTTGCCTTAGAAAGGCCTCCTATCCTGTCTATCGTACGATTCGTCCGGTTTCAGGCGACACTTAAAATCGCGAAAGCGAAATCTTAAAAACCTTATCGCGAAAATGTTCCCGGTGCAGACCAATTTTTCAATGAGACACGATAATTTATATTAGCTCGCAAACAATGTGGAGAGAAATTTTGAAATTGGAACGTGACTATTTTTAGTTATAATATTCTCGTATATAAAAAAACTTTTTCTCAATGCTTTCTGAGTGGCCGCTATTGACATACTATGAATATATCACCTTTGCCACTCAAACTTTTACGGCCTAGAGTTAGATCAAACGTGATATGAACATCAATATAGAACGTGATTGGTTATATCTCAGGAGCATCATTCCGTATAATATATTGATTACAGCTACTACATCATACCAGTGACAAAAACCAGTAGCAATATAGTACAAAAATAAATTGGTGTATATTGTATGAGATTAGTCATAATGTATCTATTTTTTGATATTGCTTTAAAATTATTGTTCGGTTTACTTTAAACTACGGCTTATATCTGTACAAATGAAGATTCGGAGAAAATTACCTAGTACACGTATATTTTTTTTATTGCGAAACAGGCAGACGGCCTAACTCATGGAAGGCCGTCTGCCTGTTTCGCAATAACTCGCCCGTCGCCTATAGATGTTTTACAACACTAATAGCGGAGCCAACGCGTCGCCACCCTTTAGGATAGCTTGAAGAAGATAGGGGATGATTTCGAGGGATTAGACAGGAGTAGTAGGATAGAGGACATGGGACGTGGGATTGGAATCGGGGGTTGGGATAGCGAAGATTGGATACGGGAAGGAAGTAAATCGGAACTCTTACTCATACCACGAAGCACGATTAGTTCACGGGTAATCTTTTGAAGTTGTTATTTTGTAAGAGATTTGTATTAGACCGACCGAGCTGGTCCTAACAGCTCTAATCTAAATGGTTCTAGCATGGCTCTACCACGTATAAAGTAAACATATAAGTAAGCTTTAATAACTTTTATTTCTTTGTTATATTCGCATTTGTACTCTGACAGTAACTACTCGGTCCCCTTATACTAAATAATAAGCCTTATGTGACGTCGCGTGCCTCACATTATTGGAAAACTGTCGTGACTTTTTGTCATATAATTGCTTTATTTCGCTATAACAACCCTTAAATCAATTTTGTTACGTTCATATATCTATATCCTTATATTTGTTATAAAGGGCCTAACTAAATGGAGTTCGCAATCACGATCACATGTAAGTACTATATCTTTGAAAATATAAATTCATAGAATTTACTTACGACAAATCCACGTTACTAATAGTATTATTATTATTAATCCGTATCCAAAAAACTTAGCAAAAAAGTATTACGAACGTTTCACAAAAAATCGTTAGTACTTTGTATACATACATAACTTCACGCCAGGTCCCTTGCGGGGTAGGCACGAACACCAGAGCGCCACACAGGCCCATCCTTACACACCTCACTTGATTCTTTGACATTCATAGCTCTTGTCATGCACGCTCGTCTGTTCTTAAGGCTCCTGACATCACCTTCTGCTAGTACACGATCAATTTGATCATGGAAGGTGTGTCGTGGCCTTCCGCGACTTCTGCATCCATCCACTTTTGCATTGTAAATCTGTTTAGTCATTCTATCATCATGCATTCTTTCCACATGCCCGAACCACCGGAGCATTCCTTTCCTTACCTTCACCCCGACACTCTCTTTCAGACCAACTCTCTTAACAACTTATTTGTTATACACGAAACATTGTCAGAGTCAATATGGTTTTATTGTGAATCATTCGTAATTTTTTAAATAAATTTTATGTATGAATTTATTTATTCAAAAATGTGATAATACGTAAGCGAGATGCGAACTCTATTTAGATAAATCCTTAAGTTAAGATAAGGTGCCATAGGTAAAAAAACTGCAAAAAATAATTATATTCAACAGTGAACAGGTAAGGTTAAAATGAAAATAAATATAATATTAAAGTACATATTAGGGTGGCGCAAAAAACCGTAAATTTATCATTTTGAGTTTCGAGCGAAAAATTTTAAGCTTTTGGTGTTTTAAGAACTCCTTTTGTCTTTTGCGAAATGTAAAAAAATTTGGTGCGACCTCTAAAATTTTTTTGAGCTGTCCTTTGGAGGGTATTCTTAAAACATCAAAAATATAATTATTTCACTCGAGACTCAAAAAAATTATTAACGGTTTTTTTGCGGAAAATTAAAACTATAAGCAAATTAAGACTATTATGTAATGTATATCAACGTCGTTCTCAAAGGAAAACGTGCCCGACTGCTGGCTGGATTGGCATGCTGGATCGTAATGCTAATTGGCTGTGTGTATCATAAAACTGCCTTCTATGTAACGCTAAAATAACCTAAACGTTAAATAAAATATTTGCTGACACACTGAAAGTAAAACTAGTCGTGTCTAGAGAGACGGACAAAGGTCAGTCCTACTTTAGATCAAAGAGATATATTTTCTTAAATTTATTTTTAGAGTTACAGTGATTATACCACTACTGCTACAATCACACTTGTGCTTGGGGTACAAAACATAATAAGGGCTCTTAACCCTGGAACGCAGAGGACCTAGTTTCAGTTCACGGTAGAATATTTCATAAATTAACTTTCCGATACTTGCTTTGCACTTTGCACATCCGTCGTCTGGTGTATATTGCCCGTAACACAAGTGCACTCTCTAGAAACTGTGTTAGCTTAGTGGTTTCCTCATTTGTTTTGAAATGGCAATGTTTAATGCCCGTCCTTTCCAAGGACGTTTACTGGCTAATATTTTTGTTATAATTATATTCTTCACTAGGATATACACTGTCTGCTCGTCAAATGATCCGTTTACAAATTCACTTTCGCGTTTATATATAATCATATTAGCATAGATAGATTAAAAGATCTTGTGTGGCAGATAAAGAAAATTTACAATTATGGCAAGTTATATTAAATTTATTATTATTAAATAAATATTAATTAAATTATGGTAAGTTTATAATACATGTATAAAATATAAATACAAAGTGGTTCAAGTTACTGTTAGCTATATTTCAAAATCTTCATAAGTTTATGTCTAATCTTAAAGCGGGTGTGTTTATTTGGGACAGAAGTACAACAAACAGATTTGAATTTTCAAGCACACGTTAGTCCCGTGAATGTGAACCTTTTTGGGAATTTACAAAAAAGTTTGATACTATGTTCAATAGTCCATTTAAAATTTCTTATACTTTGGTTTTATTTTTGAACTACAAAAAGTGTAGCGGACATTGATATAAATTAAATAGTATCATGGTAAACAAATTATATTTATGTAATGGGTATTATACATCGGATTACTTTGGGGTAATGTCAGATAGCCAAAGTAGGGTTAATATTTAACCCTGCTTTATGAATTTTATACTCGGGTTTTCCACGTTCTAATATACAAGCTGGGCTACTGCTTGTTTACTAGATCACTAAACCACAGAAGCTGTTTCATCAGAATCTTAAGTAGAACCTTAATCTCTTCATACTCGTTCTCGTAAATACATATTGCTTAACTTTAACTATTAGCGCCTTCGCTACTCGTACTTAAATATGTTTGTTTCATACCGTCTGTAACGATCTATTATTTATGAATAACTACTAAAACAGATTGGTAGCGATGGCATGATTCTCATTCAGTGCAATCGTCTAGAAACTCTTTCATCGTATATAGGTTGATGGCGCGAGCGGGAGCGGGAATAAACAGGAGGAAAGGACTTACAGGATAAGGTCGCCGCACCAGACACGCTACGAACGAAGCGTCTTCGCAGCGGCAGGCACTTCTTCCTCATGATCCTTTCTTCTCGTCTTGCGGTTCCTTTGACTTAGTGGACCAGCTGGAACGATGCAGCGTACAACTTCCAGCGCGCGGGTTGATGAAAGCGGGTGTAAAATTCGGCACAACACACAAAACGCGGCGAGGTTTGTGCGGGAGCAGCGGTGCGTTCAGCGGTCGAGCGTAGACTATGTCACATTGCATAGTGACAGATGCGGCGGAAGAAAAATGAAACAAAAGAGGCGGCGTCGTTGCTTTATTAATTTCTTAAACTTATTCACTGAAAGCTCGAAAACGTGTATTGGAATTTTACAACAATAACCCATTCCGATGCAGTGCACATAGAATATGGAGTAATATAAGTTTTAATTTATATGTATGTATAACATTTAAAATAATAGCCTCTACTAGAACTTAGTTTGAATAAAATAAAATAAATTAAATGGCATGGGTTGAAAGTTAGCTAAGCAACGGAATATTATACTTCTATACAACTATAGCGCAATTAATTCAGAAGATGACGAAATTAAGAAGCACAGACGTACTCTAATAGTCCCTTAGAGTCAGTTTGCACATATCCTCGTATCCAAACTATGAACGTGTCTCTTGTCGCAACTATATTAATTAATTTATAAAGTCTAGTCTTAATGCCTTCAATTGTAACAGACAAGTTCATTGGCTTGTATTATGCTAATATCTATTCACAGTCAACGATTTGTTGATATATATACATATACATAAAGGTTACAATATTATTTATCGAGTTGTTGTCTCAATGATTTTGAATAAAAGGATTGTCTTTAAAATTGACACTCTGTTTATCAAGAGCATTTATTTTGTTTATCTCCTTGAAATAAGTATTATAAAAAGAATATTGGAAGAAACACCAGTTTCTTAAATTAAATGCTTTTATTAACTTACACAGCCGAACGTGATTCTTTTCCGCAGGGTTGCCCATACACGTACACCTAACGTAGCACTGTCACGATGATTAGCTATCTCACTCACAATACCGTCACCGATTTTGCGTAGACTACCTCCCGCTCGCGTAGCTTGGTTCTGGATCTCGTTTTAAACTACACTTAACTCCTCCTTCACTGAACTGCCCACTAAACTTTTCACTAAACTCTCCACTAAACTGGTCACCGTCTTCTACTAAACTTCTCTTTTAACTCTCTAAACTCGTCACTATTAAAGTACTCTTCCAGCTCTTTCGTATCGCACTTTACGCTTCCCTGTCTTGAACTGAATTCCCGGGTAGGTGCGCCTTACGCTGCTTATATAAGCAAATATGAGTTCTAGAAGATTTTTCCGAGTATATATCCGGAAGAATCTTCTTATCTATCTTGTTTTTAGCATTAAGATCACCCTTTGTGCATAATAGTTTTATTCAGACAGTTTATTTTATATTGAAGTGTAATAAAGAGTTATCTATTTATCTATTACTTTCATCTTAGTAGCTATGTTATTTAGGTTCTTATTAAATATTTGGCAAGGTCTTCTTTTACATTATGGAACATTATTGGCACTTATCACGATTCTATCAGATCTGTGGCACGAATGCGCGAGGGAGTCGTTAGCTCTTTTGTAAGAATAACAAAATGAGGAAAACGTTTGAGATTAATGTATTTGTTGATTTTATCTGATGAAGAAACGTAAAAGTCGACGAAGCGTCCAGTATTGTTCTTATAAGAACCAAAACTTTTACTATGGCCACCAACACAATAATTATATTCTTCTAAAAGTATTCTTTAGAATTTGTGTTAAGTTTTGGATAAATCTTTTAAAACTTCTATCGCAGGCTACGGTCTATAAAATACTGTATATTTGTTGTGGAAGTTTTATAAATATTTGAAAATTGTTTAATAAGTGATTTTAGAGGTCGCTCTTTGAAAAAGGCATACCTAAGACATCAAAGTTATACGAGTTTGAACTTTTTCACATACTAGATCATAAGCAAAACTTTAAAAACCTGAGCTGGCGATTAATCACAGCGATGTAACCATAACTCTGTATTCTGAACCTTATTGTTTGATGGGTATATGGGTGCCATAATTCATGTATCTAGTCTTATTAGTTTTTGAAATAATCTGTTGTTGTTGTCTATGAAGACAGACCAAGACATCGGAGTGAGACCACGGGGGTTTCTTGATCCTGTATCTGTAGCAATCCTAATAATGGATGTACATTTATGAATTACAACGATATAATTACATAATAAAGATGCAGATGAGATTCTTTTAAGAGCCAAACCTACCTAGTTTAATTCGTATCTTGAGAGGTCGGCGATATTACATCATCATATCGCCGACCGCTCAATGATATACCGCGCGATGATAATATTTATCGATATAAATCAATAATATTAGATGTTGGCCTTTTACTTGAGAGGGATAATATCTCATACTTCGAAAAAGAATCAAAAATTTCATTGTGCGTAGGCCAAGGCGACCACCTAAAAATCGTGTCGGTGACTATAATACCTATTAAATTAACTATCCTTGTTCCATTCCGTTTAATGCCAAAGAAATACAATACATTTAGATTTAGTTACTTAACTAAAACACTACATTAAGCGCGTACTCCATCCAGAAATCGAAGGACATAATCCCGTCACGTTCTCAAAGGAACACTTTATTAGACAGTAGGGTCTTCTACTGATTAATTCACAGCACTTAAGAGAAATTCTTACTCGACGGGAGGTTATTATGCAAAGTTCGTTTGGACAAACTGGCGAAGTTTGTGTCAGATGAGAGTTTCATTATGCACACGCTATATGAATCTCGAACAGAAATCTGAAGTATCATACGGGCGCCGCTGTGCCTATATTTGCTTGTACGTTGTTTTTGATCATTTTGCCTCTTATCTGAAAGTAAAGCAGAGATTTTAGATTACTAAAATTTGAATAATACGGGCCTTACTTATAATAATCTCGCTAAGAAAGTATTAGCCATCTCTTAAATAAGAGACTCGTAAGCCCCTAATCAATGGGTGTATCAAATAAAACTTGTCATCTTGCGTCTTAGCAGTCACTTAAACTACCTCTCGATGTTGGTTATTTTTGATAGTTATTTATGAGTTACTTTACCACCGCCACTTATCCTTAAGAGGAGTTTATGGGTAAGATTTTCGTTAATCAGTTGCTGAGCAGTTTCTTTATATTTAAGAAACGATTATAAGTAAGGCTATAAATGTCTAATAAATATTTGATATCGTGACTAGCTTTGAATGTTTTTGTTGTTTTCTTATTTTGAAGTCATGAATGTGAAATCTGACAATAATACATACAATATAAAATGTTCTAATATTATTATTATATGTTCTTTTTTGTTTACGTGAATATTTTTCATGTTCATTCTACTGTACACATAAGTTTTTCCTTATTATTTTGTGTCTGCAGACCACAGGCCATAAAAATGGCCCGGACTTTTGGAAGGCTTGCGTGGGGACCATGGGAAGGCCAACATGTAGAGGACGCTTAACAAATTTAATGTGAATGTGGCGTAACACTGACCGGCGATTATCCTTGTCTACACCATATAAAAAGGCGCCCAAGCACAAGCCTCGGTCAGTGTGCTATGGTAATAATTTTAGAAAATTAGAACAAAAGGCACCGGGTTATTCATATGAACTGGTAATGAAACTAGGGATCTGGGAATATGGAAATTAAGGCATTTGTCTCCAAAAAAATGCTGTACAATATTGGCGAGGGGCAACAGGGGGTGTGGAGAGGTGGGCTGCAGATTCATCGAGGCTACTTCCGCCGTTAAACCATTTATAACTTACACTCCTGGAGCTTGAGTCTTAGCTGTAGCGATCTCCACTTCTTGCCGGCTGGTCAAGGCAACGTGGTTTATAATTGTTGTATCATTGTCACAGCACTTAACTTAACACTTGTTGGTTGTGTATGCCCAGCTTCCACTCTATGGATACACGGAAAGGGACGACTGCGATAAGTTTTTAAGAAGCAATATAATTAATAAACAACTGTGACTAGAAGATGAAGTTTCATTAAATAATCCACCCCCAAGAAATTATAAAATATGTCATAAGTATACCAAATTTACACAATGCTGACGCCAAATTGTAAATTAACTGGGCGACTCTAAGCTCTTTTGATTACAATGTCAATTTAAGTAATTACTCTTAAAAGTTGGTGACCTTAGTAACTTCAGTTAATTAAAACTGATTTGCTTGACAACAGTAGACAAATATCTTAATACTTTATTAGCAAAGTTCTGTTACAAATTGTATTGAATTTGAATGAGATTATTGTTCGTTGTTTTCTTTGTGAACTTAAGCCATTTTTATATATAGCCGCCAATTTAATACAAAATTGTAGATTAGTCATAAGAAATATCTTTTGACTTTGAGATATTTGCAATAACGATTCAAAAACGTTAAAATAAATATCCTCAATTGCGGCGATACTCTAAAACTTACGTGATCCCTAAACGCTTTTGATATGTGTAGTTGCATTGGGTCAATTAGACGGAATATGATTCCCGTTAAAGATTCCTAGCACGTCCTTGGAATGAGATGTAGATGCCAAAGCTACTAAGTTACGACTATAATCCTTAATTAAATGGATTTCCAAATGAAAAAAAACACTATCAGACAAGACAACCAGAATAAAGTTATGAGGACTCGGACGTGACTAGAATAATGTCATCTTTATACTTAAACAGACTGAGATTAAAGCGACCGAATTACTTGATTAAGTCTTTGAAATCTTTAATCAACAAGTTAACAACGGAGACAGAATAAAATTATAGGATTAGGTTGCCAGAATTGAGAAACTTTACGTTGTAAGTTAACTTAAAAGCTCTTTCGCACCTGAATTCACTCTCGTAAACTACGGTTTCGTATCTCATCAAAACTGAATTCTTTTTTAGGATAGAAAGCATCTTTTGTTCATCCCTGTTGTTCATATTTTAAAAATAAATGTTTATTAAAGAGAAAACAATCAGGTTAATAATATAACAAACAAGGCCACTTTCATTTCTATACTGACTTGAATTTATTTTTATTGCATGAGTTCAGCAGACAGGCAAACTCACTTGATGGAAAGCGGTTACCATCGCCTTTGGAAAGTAAAAAAAAATAATTGGCTCATTAGCTGTTTCAAAAGCAGTAAACCCTGCGCGACATATTTCAATATAGCTCGAAAAAGCTTGAGATTTCCCTAGAGGATATTGAATATATGACGAAACCCTAACACTTGGTAATTGTAACAATATACCTTCACGATATCAATTAAGCCTACTTTTCTCTATGACATAGTTACATATATATATCCTCATTGGGTTCTTTAACACAATAAACTTAATAACGCAAAGCTACATAGCGTTTAACATTTGAAATCAGTACTACTAAAATTTTAATGATTCAGTTACACGAAGAGCTGATATGTCAATCGTTTAGAATAGACTAGAATGAACATTTATTGTATAAACTGTCACAATCATAACATTACAAAGGTATTGGCGTTTTTTGTTGGAACGACAGTTTGTCTTTTTGGACGTACTATACAGGCGATTATAATGGTGCCTGGCTAAAATTACATTATTTAATCAATAAACAGTTTATTAAATTAATATAAAATTTTATCTTTATACAAGCATAAAACAATTTCACATTACTGTAAATTATATTTTATCGTCAGTTAATCAATTTAAAAATAATACTGTTATACATTCTGTAAGTCGTCTTTAATTATAATAAAGTTATTTATATCCTAGATATTCGTTTACTGTATAATATTATGCTTTTTGTATTAAATTGTCTTAACCTTACATTTAAGTATATTAACAGTTGTTATATTCAAAAGCTCATAGATTGTTGTACAGTTTTGATGCTATACAAAATATACTTTTATTTAAATAAGCCGACTTGTTTAGCGGACAACATATTTTATTATTTTGTCTGAAACTTACAGGATGTATGAACAGGTTGAGATTTTCTTTGATAAACTGTATTACTTCAAATATATAAAGGCAAGAAACTGCAAGGATGCCCAAATTTATAAAGTATGGCTTACAATTATCAGTTTGCTTTAGTTTGCTGTAATGAATACGAAATATACACACCAGGTCAGAAAACCGCCCAGGTTGTGCAGTTTCTCCAGCTAGGATTGGAATCCACATTTCTTTTAAATCCGAAGTTGTGACTTGAAAGGGCTACCCGCTATGTAACCATTTTTTTTGTATTGCCAAAAGCTGGCAAAACAGGCAAACTGCCCACCTGATGGAAAGTAGCCACCGGCGCCTATGGACGTTTGCAACATCAGGAGCGTTTTTAACGCGTTGCTAGCCTCGAAGAAATTTTATAACGCTCTCCTCAATAAAAATGGTCCATGGCTGCATTGTATTGCGTACTGTGGAAGTAAGTGTAAGAAGTATTCTTCTATATTATGAATACAATGTAACACTACTCATCATTAAAGGAATTTGCTTTTAAACGTGATTTACGTTGTAAAGCCAGAGACGAAATTGTTTTATAGAAAATGCTTTAGTGACTTTTACGCAGGCATTATTTTAGATGAGGGATAACAAGCTCGTTAAAATGATTAAACTTGTGATAGCAATACTTCAATTAAAATTATAAGTTACTTAACGTGGTACGTTCGACTAGATTTCGATACTAAAGGTCAAAGTCAAATATAAAGAGATGATATTTTACCAGTGAATAAGGCTTATAAGTCACGTAAATTCCATCACTTCTGTTTTATTAATAGCCGAGAAACGGTATTTTAGATTTGTTCAAAAAGGGCATTAAAATTTTCATGTAACAATAAACAACTTTTTTACGACACACAAAAAACGCTCACAAATGTGATTTTTTTAGTAGAGTAAAATTTCGCGTCTAGCTATTATCTCACTCGAGTGGAGAATTTAAAATAGAAGATGCATGAAGCCACTCAAACCCCAAAATATGAGTAAAGCCTGAACACATCACTCAACTTCAGTAGTATTAAAAAAGGCCTTGAATGAATATTGCGAATTAGAATTTTTCTTTACAAATTATATTGTAGATCTAAATCCCATTTGAGATAACCAAAACCCACAACATTGGTTGAAAAAATAAATAAAATAGCCACTTTAATGTTACCTCGATCCCAAAATGGTGCTTTGTGCGAGTAATTTGGGCTCAATTAATTGTGGGAACGCGGAAGGCGGATTAAAATATGTTTACAAATTACTCCATAGACGCCTAGGTAGTTAAACTAATTTATAACCGAGACGGGTCCAATTAGGATCATCAGATTGAGATAATACTTTTATTGAAATAATTATTGTTTTGCACCCATGCGTACATAAATGTTATCTCGTCTCTTTCCCATAGATGTAGGCAGAGACGATGGATTTTCACATGTTGCGATCCTAAACATTCTTTGTTTCGATTACTCTGATTAATCTCTTGTTATATGTACGTTTATTAACAGTTCTTTAACCTCACCTTTTATCAGAATGTCAATTGTTCATGGCGAGTACGTAGCGGACTGCCGACATCAACTCTGCCATCCATTCCTTCTACTGTTATACACTTGTTTAGTGAAATGCTTTTATTTATTCTCTCTACATTCCCAAAGCAGTTTAAAATTCCTTTGTCAAATCTTGTCACTGCATCTCGTTTAAAGCCACAACTTTCCCTTGTTACACTGTTCTTGTCATATAGCTTCACTTAACCTCACATATATAATTCATTAAGTTATCATTTGTATCAGCTGCATTTATCCTTCTTTCATGTACCTCCTGCCACACTGAACTTTCTTTCTTGTCATTAGTATAATTTTGGTCAATCCGATCACCGCCGCGTTGCAGCGAAAAATAAATGTATTTGGGTATTTGCATCCACATAAAGACGAGATCCGTTTAGTTCGTATTTCAATTGCCTCATTCAGAATCGGATGATAGCCCATTAACATTACTTATTGGCTATCAAGTGACACTCCACCTATTTTGTGCTTACTTCAAAAGTCACATTTCACTAAGCACTTGAGACTTCGATCAATCACATAACTCTTGCTTTAAAAGTCACCTTAAATTATAGATGATGGATAGATAGTTAACGGTTCTACGTTTTTAAGAACTAAAAGTACCTTCGCAGCGAGATGTAAAATCTTACAACCGAAAGGTTTGATCGCTGTGAATGACCAGGTAACTTTTAATGTAATCTTAAATTATCAAACACTTGATGCAAGGTAACGATGATACACAGAAAAAAGTTTTCTTCCCGCCTCTCACTTTAGGAGACTGAAGCAGGTTGAAGTTTTTAAGTTAGAGTTTTTTGTGCTATTAATACACCGGCTACAAATCTTCTAAGAATTGTACATTTAAATTGTTTTCGCCTTAAAAATGTTTTAAATAATCAAAAAGTCGGAAAAGATTATTCTGTGGTGTGTCCAGCCTAAAGGCCATTCAGGGCCATTAATTAATTACGTAAGGATGATTACGATAATTCTGGACTTTTCGAACCCCTCCCTCTTCTTACGTAAGATTCAATCTCGTTCTTCTGAATATTAAAATGTTACAAAAGGATTAGTTACACTAAAAAACACCGTTAAAGTGATTGAAAGATTTTTATTCCTAAGGAAATAATTCCTTCTAAAATACTACGTAAGAATGGGTTTTAAGATAAGAGCATTTATAGATTTATATTTATAACCCATTCCCTTCGAGACCCTTACGTAATTAATGAATGGCCCCCTTACATATTTAACTAGGCGATTATCATTTCTTTTTTTCATTTCTAGTATTGTTTTTTTTTTTCAAATTTTAGTGTGCCTTTGTAATGATAATATTTTTATTTAGTTATTTTTAAATGCTGACGGATATTGTTAAAACCGAAACATCATTAGCGACGGTATCATTTTCATATGCACGTATAAGATGAGACACGAAGCAATTAGTTTAAAAGTTTGAACGTAAAAGGAAATTAGGTAGTCAAGTTTCCAGCGATTTATTCGAAGAATGTTTAAGGAGAATGTATTATGTGTATAGGCTCTAAACTCAGCAATGCCAATAAAATGGTGCTTACTTTATTTATTGATTTCATTTCTACTCTATACACATAATCAACAATACTGAAATCTTCAAATAACATTTAGTTATAGAGATATCTATAAACTATTCCGGTGAATAAGGCAGTTCACAGTCAAATCAAATGAAATAGTTTTTATCACCTTACAAAATGCCCAAATTTTATACGATCGTTGCGAGTTGTAACTTCATAATTTATCAATTAACAATGTTTGTATGATGGTATTTTAAAAGTTTGATTATAAACCGGTATTTTAAAGCTCGCCTCTTTATATTGTTACGAGCTACAGGACTTGAATTAAAATGCCCTTGGAATTACTATAAAATTAATTAGAACTATACAAACACGTATAACACAGGTACAAATATAACTGGACACAACCAGTACAAACTGCACGGTCCAATAACACGCGCAAAGTCCGTCACTATATCGCTTATGGAATGTACTACACAAGTCTTGCTCCTATCGTGATTGTCGCTTGACTGCCTCACCCTCCCCCCCTCCCCCGTTCGGGCATCGTTTAGTACTAAAGTACAATACAACAATTGACCGCGTGGACTGAAGTTTCCGAAAAACCGTAATCTGCACACCTGCGGCCCTTAACAAGTACAATAACAATAGAACGTTTTTCTTAATTACAAATTTTAAACACAAAGTAAACAAAAGAAGTCCAAAACAAAAGATTGTTTAAATTTGTCGGCGTGTAACAATATGAACATTGTTTTTGAATTTGTAAAATGTATTGACTCCTTGATAAAATTGTTAGTTATAGAATATTTGTGGTTTGGAAAATATATCCCTTCTCTAAAATGGAGATACCTCATTCCAGCAGTCGGGCGTTTATGGGCAGTAATATTTTTATAAACTTTAGGAAGACCTGCTGCAACCAACAATGGACAGCGATACGTAACTCTGAAAAGTCCTTAAACCCTAGATAACTAGATAGTGCTATATTCTCTCGCTTATTGACGTTTCATAGCCATTTAACAAGGCAACGCAGTCAGCCTTTTGAGAACCTTCCCTCCTAACAACTTCTCGTGGTCTTACTCTTCTCATAATCAAAATATTCATATTTTTTAATATATATCTAATATATAAAATTCTCGTGTCACAGTTTTCGTAGCCATATCCGAAACGGCTTGACCGATTCTCATGAAATTTTGTATGCATATTGGGTAGGTCTGAGAATCGACCAACATCTATTTTTCATCCCCCTAAATGTTAGGGGTAGTCCACCCCTAAATTTTATTTATTTATTTTTAGACAAAATTTTTAATTTGTATTTTTTTATGATACAACATTAAAAGATACATACAACCCTAAATTTTCAAGCCTCTACGATCAACCCCTATTTTTTACCGGGCAGGACGCCGGGACAGCTAGTAGTTTATATAGTTTTCGGATCTAATTTTAGTTTTAATAAAATAGACCAAATCAGTCAACTTATTAAGGACTTTCAATTTTCGTATTATGTTTCGTATAATTATTTATACAAATATTTAATTTTGTTTCAGAAAAAATAAACCAAAGAAAAATGATATAATGTTGGAAGCACTTGTAGAGCCTGTGATATCGGTGACGCAAACTTGAAGAACCTCTTGAGTACCAGCCGTGTTATTCTAGGCATCGTTATAAACGTAACTGATTGGTGACACGAAACGGGAGGTTAAACAACTTTGGAAATAATACTTTCTGAAGATGTTTCGTTCAAAAAGTATAAAATCATTTAAAATCTCTTGCGTTACAATCTGTTAAAAATATTTATACTAATACTTACTTATCTTCTTTACTTATATTATAAAAACGCAAGTAACTTACCTTTTCATCACTAAACCATTGAATAGATCTTAATTAATTTTGGCAAGGAGGTAGGTTGTATCCTGAATAAATATATAAGTTAGCTTTTGAATCACAAATATTTAAATTGGTGGAATAGGGGATGAAAAATTGTATAGGCAACTGCGGCGTCTGGGTTTTTAGTACCCACCGCAGAAAAGAAAGAGGGGAGTCGGTTAAGCCGAATAAAAGAAAATACTTTAAAATAACAATTTATTACAATTAAACTTTAAATAAAACACGTAAGAGAGGTAGAAATTTAAATCGTCAGGGGGGATCCGATGTACCGGTTGGCTTTGCACAATCGCGAGAAACTTACTTCGACCACGGTAGGAGTAGAAGTAGAAAGGACAGCACTGGCCTGAACACTGGTAGAACACGCGACGGGTAGAGGGTCGCGTCCAGCTGGCAGCAGTCCGAAGGCAGCAGGCCGACGTGTAGCGTCGACGTGGTAGGTGCGACGGAAGGGTAAACTCCCGGCGCTACGGCGTGTAGGATGCCGTGGTGGTAGAACCCCGTAGGTTGGCTACACTATTTCGTAGCCCACAACCTGAAACCTGAACGTTTTGGTATGCTTTAAAAACGTTCACCGCCACTGCCTGCCAAGCTTCTGCGCGCACAAACCGTTATAGATTTGAAAAAGCGTCGGCCGTGATGCTAAGGTAGTGGGATCACGGAATGGCGGCGAAGGAAGCTTGCAGAGCAGTGTTATCTACAATTACAGTAGTAATTTACAATTAGTGCAGTCTATAAGCACCTAATCAATGTATATACGCTGGCAATGATCTAGCAGAAGGCTGATAGTGGTATAAATAATGCAACTCACCCGTAGGGCTGTAGTATGTAGACTTGGTTTAAATAAATTAACGGAAATATCTTTAGAATTCCGACACAGGTTATGCGTTCGATGGTTTGGGACGTACCGACTGGAGATCAACAGTGAAGTGATTTGATTGGCTCAACGCATATAGGGTCCCACGCTTTCGCATGTACGCGATTCCGCGATGCGATAAGCCGCGCGCGTTAAGCACGAAACTCAGTGGTTCCGATTAATTTAAATTACTTTGTATGGCATGTTATTAATTAAGTTTTTCTTATTAATTTTGTTCTAGTGGATATATCTGTATATTGGTGTTATAAATAAAAGGTTTATGAGTGGATTGTAGTTTTTGTTCTTGGGATAATATGACGTGTCTATCACGACGTCACACAACCTTTAATTTCCTAAGGGGTTTAGGTTTCGAAATTTCAAAAATTTGATTTTGCTTTTTTTCTTATCAATTAGTACAACATATATAGAATATTCTCACCATCGATCGGAGTAATTTTCTAAGAGAAAGCGCCTTTGGAAATTCTGCCCATCAAGACCCAGGATGAGGATCGCATACCTACTCATAGCCGAAAAAAAGTGACGCTGGGACTCGAGAAGCAAGATTTAATCACAGGTAAAGAGCAGAATGATGCCCTAGACATTGACGCTGCAGCAGGTTCTTTGCTTTATAGTACCGGAATCGACGATTCTATGTAAGCATTTTTTCAGTCTTTAAACGCGTTTTTCTTAAAAATCTATTTTGATGTTGTTTATCATGATTTCTCGCCAAATTATAAATCCAGTTATTCAAATTTTACACACTTCTGTAAAATAATATTATCTCGTGCTTGAACAAATGATTTGTTTAATTACAACTAAATTCACAAGCCAATACGTCGTATAAAACTTACCAAAAAAGGAGACATTTTGCTCTCAACGTTCTAGAACGAGATATTATATTAATCGAAAATGTTTGGTTATTTAATTTCAGATGAATCTGTCATGAGTTATCCTGACAATGGCAAGAACTTTTTCTCGGGGGTCAAGAGAAACGAGGTCTTAGGTGCTGAATTTCAACATTTTTAAATAAATATTTCACAAAGTACCTTTAATATGCTAAACAGTTTTAATTAACATATCTTATTTGATATATGCGAAAAAAATAATAGTTCAAACATGCCTTTTTGAGCCTACGAAACACCTCTTAAGTTAGATACATACATTGAGGTATAACATGTCTAGAGATAGCATTGCGAACAAAGAACATTGCCAAAAACGGCATCAAAAACGCGAATCGTTGCTATATTCACTCTAGAAAAACTATCAATGTGTGCGTGATTTCGGGATATCAGCTATAACAAATCACCCCATTTTTTATATTTTATAATTAAATATTTTTATGTAAGTGAAAAGTTTAAATGATCGCAATGATTTAATCCCTCTTTGTGTTATAAGTTAATATTACTCAGAGGTTTCAGATTTTCTTCTATGATTAAAGAAAAAAAATCTATAAAATTAGCAACTAAAGTTGTGTGTGTTGGCAACACCAACATAAAATTGCATTTAATTTTATTACTTGCAACATTGTTGTTGCATTCATTTGTTTTGTTTTTTCTTCTGCTCGTATTGTAGCCGAAGGCAGACGCCTTCGTAGAATAAGTGATTTTTATTACAAGTTTTCACCTAATAACCGTGTTTAACTTCCACCACTTCATCGACCTGGGTATCCTAGGTCCACCACCATCAGCGTGCTACAACATTTAATATTTATTATATGTGCGACGAGCTACGTGCATGTTGCGTGTAAGCTGCGTACAGTGTGTCTTGGACCGAATCATAAAAAAATACATGCACAAATGAATTCATAACACATTTTAGTATATGTAGTAATTTTAATTCGCAATTAAATGTCTGTACAGATATTAGTACATCTTTGTAAGTCTGTTAATTACCAATACTAATTTAACGATTCTAAAAAAATATTCCAAAATGGCAAATTCTTTTTGTGTTACACAATATGTTCACGATGGTTATTAGACGACTAGTTATGGCCCAAAGATTATTTTACCCTAAAAATCAATGAAATAATTTCTAATAGTGGACTTGGGATGATTCGATGGGTTCATACTGGGTGTGTTATATGTAATGTAAATTTATATCAGTAGTAGGAACTAAGGGGTAAGTACACGGAATAGTTTAATGCAGCAACTTAAGAGCAACTAAACCACTTGAGAAGGGCTATTATTAAAATAAAAATATTCATATCCAAAAGTTTTTATTCAAACTTTACAATTTGATTATTTCATAAACTAAAATTTGTTTTCTAACATATCAATATATTAAATTATTATTGATTAGGAATTAATGGAGATGCAGGTAACAGAATATGGACAAAAATAATTTCTTAAATAAGACAATCTACTAAAAAAATGTCAATACACCACATCTCCATAAATTCATTACATGTTTTTAGGTAACATAAAATAAAGCTATACAAAAAATAAGTTTCGAAATCCTTCCCTCTCTCTTACTACTTCTCCTCTTTAGCGATAACTAAAATTGCATTAGAAGAAACTAAACAGTAAAAGTTAATTAAAGTAAACTTTAAGAGCACCAAAAATTTACTCTTTGTTAATTTGTTGTAAATTATCTATCCAGAAAAACAAGCACTATTGCAACAATATATAATTGGTTATTTAAAATTTGCTTGCATGATACTTAAAATATCTCTTATTTTCTGTTTTAAAAAGTATATTATGTTTATTTCCATTACCGCAAGTATATACATATGGCAGTATTAAAATAAGTTTGTATTGTCGAGATTCATGGTAAATTAGTTCATTTCCCAAACTAATAAATAGAAAATATTGTTATATATTCTAATATATATATATATATATATATATATATATATATATATATATATATATATATATATATATATATATATATATATATATATATATATATTCCTCAAAATTGTCAAAATTGGAAAACACAAACGATCTTTTGTTTGGATTCCAGTGGTGGACATCTTGCGATTCCCAGATCTCTTTTATCCAACGAATTGCTACAATTGTATTCGTAGAAAATTTAAAACGTAATATAAACTGGTTTAAGAAATACGGACGAACCCACAAACATTACATGTCTGTTTTCTATAGATTTTTCAAATTATTCGTATTTTTTTTTTTAAATCGTAACAAACTCCCCAAATTTTGGAAAATAAGTTCCACTTCTCATCTGATAACATTAGTCAATTCGATAATCTTGGAAATATCGAAATTAAATTTCATGTTTTTACTAAGAAATCATGAAAAAGGTGGTAAGTTTTTCGTTGAAATAACATCATATCCTTATCCTTTCCTCTTTTAAAATAGTTTCGACACATTTTAATAGCGCTGGACGGTATAAAGATTTTTTTCGTGAGAGCTCCAGCCAGTAAAGTAGTCAAAACGATACTAACAGGCGTGACCGGCGTGATTTGGTGCACGGTTTTTGGTGCCGATTTTGTGCAATTGATGCGTGATCTAGACGTTTATTGGTCTAAGGATACATATATGAATATTTTATAAGTAATACTTTTGGTAACAAATGGAATCATATTTCTATATTATAGTTGAATTTGTTATTTATCAAGCAGGTCTAAACATTATAAAAATATATAATAAATGCTCATAAATGTCCCACTGCTGGGTTCGCCCATTATAGGGAAACGGACAGTATACTCGTACCTGATACGGTTGTCCAAGGCGGCTTGACAGGTTTGACATCGGTTATCTGGATGTGCAGGTTGCATGACGATGTTTTCCCTCAGAGTTGATAGCACGTGATAATTGTAACAATACGCACATTAGGTCAGATAACTGCGTAAGTGGTGCATGCATTCCGGCCAGGATCAAGCCCGCACCCTTCTCGTTTGGGGCGCGTGCGATAGCCATTACGCTCCCACATACATACATAACTTCACGCCAGGTCCCTTGCGGGGTAGGACGAACAACAGAGTACCATACAGGCTTATTCTTACACACCTCACTTGCTTCTTTGACATTCATAGCTCTTGTCATGCACGCTCCCATGACTTGTCTAAACATCAAACCAGACAAAATCACAGGTAAAAATAAAATAAGCTTAAAAGGCCTGCGGAAGAACTGCGGTATTAGTTAATCAAAATTAAGTGTACATAAAATATAGACTTACCCATTAAATCCATTATCACTGGAGGCGTTTCATTTAAATCCTTATTTCAGTATTTACTAAACTAATTAACAACGTTGGGGGTTGTAATAGGATTTCAAATAAATTTTGCTTTAATGTTAATTGAAATGGAGAATTTCAATAGAGGTTTATTACATAGTTCATTATTAGCTATATTAAAACACTTTAAAGGAAATCATATCATTACCCGAACGCTTTAAAATGTGTCACGTGCTTTACAATATATTAATTTATGGAATTCTTGTCAAAATATGAATGAATGAATGAAAACACTATTTTTCACCAAAATTAAAATTACGTTCTTAAAAACTAGATACAATAAATGTAGAACAAAGGGCGGCCATATCGCTTAAAGCGATCTCTTCCAGACAACCGCTTAAACTAAGGAAAATATTAAGACATGACAGTGGCGGTGTAGACAATAATATAAAACATTCAAAATATATAAAATAAATAAACAAAATTCTTTATTATATACTATATAAACACAGTACATACATACAGCACTATTATACCTGAGAGACCAAAAATAATTACAATCCATGATTTTAAAATAGGATACTGACTTAGCTTGTCTGATGTTGAGTGGCAGTGAGTTCCATAAACGGACAGCCTGTACTGTGAAGGAGTTGTCAACGAATAAAGTAATTATAAATTAAATTTATTATAAAAGTATTATTAATGTTCTGACATAATTGAACATCAACATTCTAAGATCCAAATGTGTTTCAGTAAATAACACAATATTTATTGGACTGTCAACGCCGTATAAATATTGTAAACCTACTATGTATCGGATATTCTTCATTCTAAATTCAAATAAAACAGTTTTCAAAGTTCTACATCTACGTCGTCGTTCGTTCGTTCGTCTTGAGGCACGTGATGTCTTGACTTGAAAAAATTATAAAAAAAAATCCCAGTGTTTTTTCATTAAAAGGAAGCTTTTTAGGTGGCGTCGCAAGAAATTTAATTTTTAACGACCACCCTAATATATATATGGGATGTAAATCTAGGCTACCTTATTAGCGGGTACAAGATCTGTCTAATCTGAATTATAAATATAATCTGTACCCAAAAAATCGGACTCTAAGTTGGAAAGTATTATATTATAATTTCAGCCCATAAATGTCCCACTGCTGGGCCCAGGCCTCTAATTATAGGGGGAACGGACAGTATACCCGCCACGCTTGTCCAAGGCGCCTTGGTAGGTTTGACTAAGAGGTGCATGCGTTCCGGTCAGGATCGAACCCGCGCCCTTCGAATTAGGGGCGCGTGCGCTAACCTACCACGCTACCACGACTAACTAGAAAGTATATATCCCTAATTTTATACGATTCGATTGCAGCAATACATATAAGCATAAATAATACACCTCTTTGTTCAAGTTCACTCATATAGATAATTCCAGTTAGTTTACAAAGGTAAAAAATGGACGAACATAATGATTGCATTTTCGTCGAAATTACTGTAGAACCTTAAAAATAACACTGTTTTGTTCAGAAACTGTCAACTGTTTCATTAGATGACGAAAAAGTCCCCCGAGTTTAATGGCCAAACCAGCTGATTCATATTTTTACGACGCAAAAATATACAAACAAGCTGAGGATACTGCTCAACGGACCGTTGCTACTTTTATTTGTGGCAAATAAATTCATTGTCCCATATCTTTTAAATATTGTGCGTTTATGTAATATATGTATAGGATCAATACTTTGGCATACGGGACATCTTTTTAAAACTTTTAGTTTAGAATATATGGATTTAAAAATAATAGATTAAGCGCCTGTAGAAATGTTGTCACTGTATTACTGTCACGCGTATACAAGTTTGCCAATTCACTCTTCAGTGTAGACACTCTTCAACGAGGGTGGGTCTCGATTTCTCTGGGATCCACTCATCAGATCCTGACTTGGTGACAATATGACTAACTAAGGATAGTATAGTATAGTAAGTACATACTCTTGCGTATAAAAAAAAGTGTGTGTGTATTTATGTACACGCGTTAGAAGTAATACTTCTTTGGCGTAAAAGATAAAAATCTTTTCAAACATTTTACCTTTCGCCTTATTCTACGTTTTTAGAAAAAAAAAACACTAACAATAGAAAAACTAAAATATTGTCTATAGCTAACTTCAAGGTGTCAGTTTTTCGTGACGGTGTGCGCGCGCATCGTAAAAATTTACTCTCATAATTTTTCCTTAACGCGCCAAAAGAAGTACAACTTCAAAATATGCAAATCAGTCCACAATTGATGGAGAAATTGCCTAACAAAAAAAATAGAAATAGAACATAAGTACAGTTGAATTGAAAACTTCCTTTTTGAAGTCGGTTAAAAAATGAGAAACCCCGGGAAGGGTTTGATTAGAATTGAACTTTTCATTTAGCTTAGATCGTTCCTTGTGCGATTTAAACAAATTCTAGTTCCGTTCAGATTGTTTCCTAGTGACGGCCTACGAACGAAAGTACAAAACACATTCCGGGCGGAAAACCACTTAAGTTCTCAGCAGCAGGGTTCGAGAAAAGTTTACGCCTACCTTTTGTGAAGAAAACCAACACGTAATCCTTTTGGGATGTAAGAGGCTCCCTTGAGTTTTTTTAAAGGATTAAACAGGAGTAAGACGTGTTCGTATTCCTTTCAGAGGGCTTAAACTGCGTTGATGGTCCTCTTTATGCGTTCTAAGGTCATGGAAACTGGATATTGTACACTCCATACATCCATTCATATAATATAGAAAATCTTAAGGCTGTTGTGTACCTAAACCATTTGTTTTTATATTATACTAGCTGACCCGGCGAACTGCGTACCGCCTATCTTCTGAATTCCTAAAAGACTTTGTCTTTGGTCCAGGTGATTAAGAGGATTCTAGAATCCGATCTCAGCGTCACCTACCGGTTCCAATTGTGGCTGTTAACCATCGCGGGACCCACTCAAACACACACAAAAAATTTCATCAAAATCGGATGTATAGTTTACGATTCTATAAAGGACATAAAGACAGACATTCATTTTTACACATCACAAGAAGATTGTCTGATTTAGGTAAATAATATCTTATTTACTACTTGTATTTTTATACATGTGCTATACGCGATTCTTATATTATTAATTAATATGTCAGAAGGAAATTACAGCACAGCTTTGTGCCGGGGTACTAACCTTATTTGAAATCTAGAAATGTGGTATAAAACCTCCATAGAAATGTTTGAGTTCTATTTATGTCCTTGTAGTGTCGCTTACCAATTTATTCAATAGAAAAATCCTTCGAATGAATTTTAACTTTTAAAATATATTTTTGTATTACTACAAACCATAAATACAATACAAGTGCATTGACATAACTATGTAGTTTACGCTACCGAACATACCCGACTATAGATACTGTAGAGTCAAATTTATTTTTCGTAGAACGAAGTTGTAGTTTTCATGACGTCTCATAAAGGCTTTCAATGCGTGCAATTGTGCGGCGAACCGGAAAAAACATCGCCAGATCGGCCGAAATTGTCAAAGGAAGCAATTTTACTTGCCGTTTCAACATTGAACTATTAGGTACATGTTTGGTTTAACAGTTTCGATTGTTTAGATGCAAGGTTTTATTGTAAACAACTTTAATTCTGCTAATCGTAATAATTATAAGTATACTAACTACCCCGGCAGATGTCGTCCTGCACGGAAAAGCTTCTATCGATATGCCGACAGCGCCACCTACCGGGTCCAATTGTGAACCAACTCAGAAACCTTTGGCTCATGCACAACAACTTTGCTAAAGATCTATCCGTGCAGGAACGGAGAAAGAATACAATTTCCTGCGGCCCGGCGGCCTGTCGTAAGAGGCGACAAAACAACCCACAGCCAGGTGGTAGGGCGTTTGCCTGACTGGATGGCTACCACCCCTGGTCTAGAGTATGTCGCCATAACAACCTTGAGTTGTGTTCCGGCATTAGTGACCAGGTTCCAGGCTCCCTAAAGAGAGCAGCAGCGCATTCGTAGCACCTTTGGTGTTGCAAATGTCCATAGGCGATGGTAACCGCTGTCCATCAAGTGGGCCGTCTGCCTGTCTGCTGATCTCCAGCTATAAAAAAAAAAAAGATCAGCACATGATCAACTGTATAGTTTACGATTATATAAAGGACATACAGACAAACATTCATTTTTATATATGAAGATTTGTTTCTATTATTAACTTTTCTACTAACTCCTCTAAAATACAAGGCTGTCTAAAAATTGGAAAAACTGCCAATTTCAGCGTTTTTTTTTACACAACAGTTTAATTAATAATTTCCGACGACAACGCTACCAGCCTTTTGGGAACGTTCCTTCCTACCAGAGCAGTCTGGGACTAACTTTCCTACTTTTATATCAACTTTGTTTGCATAGGTCTAGTTTATTATGATGTGATATATTTGGACTTTTTGTTTGAAATTTTATGATGCCTTAAATAGCTAAAGCTAACTTGATGTTGATCAATATTCAAGTCTTAACACAAGTCCCATTTGGGACCCTGAACTGAATTTCAAATAGCTACACTAACTGGTAATTTAATATCGCGTTTAATATTAATGGTGTGACTGTATGTATACGCTAGATAAGTTGTAAATGGAACATAATTACCAATATCTTCTGTGTTCTTTATTTTCAACATTTATTATCTACTTATTATCAGACGAAGCGATTTGCTTTTTTGCAGAATCTGTCAATGAATAACTATTTTTATTTTTTAACAATAAAAATCACAAAGACGAATTAAGAACCTCCCCCTTTTGGAAGTAGTTAAAAAATAGAACTAACAAAGTAAAAAGCAATAAATAAATATTAAACCGACTTATTTCTATATTATCTTAAAGTCAATGCGAAGTGAAACATAAAAATTACTATACTTTGCAAATTTGTTGTTGTTTTTTATGTTTACTTGACACCGACTTCAAGATATTACAGAAAGAAGTCCGTAAAGTAATTATTTTTTACTATTTAGGTAAAGGTTTTGTTTTTGTTAAAAAATTAATTTATTATTCTAATTTTTTTAGATGAAGAAAAAATTCCAGTATTGGGAAGCTTTTGAGCTGACTTAAAAGATAGCTGGAATTAATCACCTTTATTTTGCTAGATAGAAAATTAATACCGAGTTAATGATGCGTGATAATAAAATGTTCATATCGATTGTTCAAATATGTTAATACCATCTTAGTCGCTAGTGAGGTGTTTTAATTGTTGACACGATTGTCACTTTGCGGCAATTTTCGATTCTTTCAGCCAGGGCCTTCTTTACCCTGATATTTAAGGGGCGCAAGCCGATCGACTTCAATAAAAAAGTTATTAAAGAACATCATAATTTTTCAAGAACTGACTAACGACGTTTTACCATTGTGTGTCGCTATATATAATATATAGACAAGGTGTTCCTGTCCAAATTTATCTCCATAAGCCCGTTTATTGGGTTTTCTGTTTCTGAAAACATGACTGACATACAAAACAGACGCATGAAAGGACACGACGAATAGATTTAATAATATTTCGTTTTTGCTAAGTAACTAGAGAGTAGTTGAGGGAAGGACAGACTGATTTAATTGCACCCTGGCGCACAATAACCTTTAAATGGCCTTGCTTTCGATTGTTGAATCATCTCGGAATTCCCATCGCTAGACATGTACTACACGGAAGTTCTTAACAGGCTAATTTTCGAAAGAAACCAAACAACATAATAGTTATATATTTAAATCACGTACCTCTAAGTTGTTAAGTATGAATAGGTAGGGGAGGTTGTCAAACAGTCAACAACGACTGAGTATCGTATACGAACAAAATTGCTCAAAAGTCAAGCGAGCTTGAATAACGAGACTGCGAGACCGGTAGTGAATGTTCATATGCGTGTCACGTTTCAAGCATTCTTAGGTTATACCGCGACACAATAAACAGGCTTACAGGAATTTGTTTTGAATCCATCTCATGCATACATAATAAGGGCTTTTAATTAAATCTGTACGGCTGTGAGGCTTTACTTGCAAATGAAAAGACATTCTTTCTATTCCTCAGTACTAAGGTTAAGTCCACTGCTATGAAAAATTTAATTATGAATTATGTTGACATTTGCCGTTCTGACGATACGTGTGAGTGGTATCTTGAATGCTAAATTTACAGTGCATTGCTGCTCTCAAAGACGGATAATGGTCAAATATTCTTAAACATTGGCCAATATATTTCTCGTTTTACTTTAAGGTCTGACCAAAAGCATGTTGGTGATTTCTGTATCTATAGAAAAAAATCATATAAAATGTATTTTTAATTGCTGCTGAAGTATAGTTCTTTAAGGATTCTGAGTCAGTTCATGCCTTATGCTGTAGAAAAGTTTGATAACACATTTAAAAAATAAAAGAATTCCAAATATAAATCAAGTAAATTAACAAACTTATTAAAAACTCTTTTCCAAATGTGACTTATTAGTATTCAAGGTCTCGTATTATAATAATGTACTCTGCGATCCAAGGTAACCTATAAGACGAATGGTGTTATAACAATAAAAATATGTGTTATTTTCTATACGAAAGTTGTGGTAATTTCTTCTGGTTTCCCTTTATAATCGCACAAATGAGGGTATTTGTACGGAAAACGGTTGTATTATCCTCCTGTAGAGACGCGCCTTAATAGAATCGCTGGTTTACGCTCAGTTTAGAGCTTCAGGCACGTAACCGTATGAAGTTTTGGCAACATTATTTTTTATGTTAAGTGACACATGTGGTTACCAAAATTCCTATCGGGTTGCATGATATAAAGGTATTAAGACGTTCTATCCACGGCAGTGTAATGGGATTTTTATGGAGTTATTTTGTATGTTGTTTTAGAACCATAATAAAGCAGTATTAAGGCCATAAGTATAAATTATGATCGGGAAACATACGGTAATAGCGGTGTCGTGGTCTCTTGAAGCGTATTATTTTGTCATTTCCGAGACATTTTCGTAACTTCTTTTTTACGACATTACCCGCAATGGAATCTTATCACGTCATATATTCTGGTGAAAAGAATTTAGGTTCATTCCTGGATTTATGTATATTTTATGGACATGGTTTGCAAGCAGACGTTTAAATCCCGTCTAAAGAGCTATAGTATTTCCTACACAAGCCGATAATCGATAAATGATATCAGTCTGTAAATGTACTAGCTGGGCTCGATTCTTCTCTTTGCAAAGGAACATATGGTATATCAAATACGTATCTCCAAAAGTTTTAAATCTCAAATCGTAATCTCGTCGTGAATGTCCCTCGAAACTTTTACTTTCAACACGTTGTAGTTGTAACAAAACATTTTATTTGTGTATTATTTTGCACATGCTCATGAATCGTTTACTCTAACTACTAGTATTAAAATCTGTATGTCTTTCAAGACCACGGGCTATAAAAATGGCCCGGACATTTAGAGGGCTTGCGTGGGGCCATGAGGGGGCCAACACGCCCCTTGACAAATTTAATGTAAATATATGGCGAGACACTGACCGGCGATTATCCCTGTCTACACCGTATAATAATGCACCGAAGGACAAGCCCCGGCCAGTGTAGGACTATTGTGGGAAATGAGGACAAAAAGTACCGGGCTATTGGGGTGAACTGTTAGTGGTACTAGCGGTCTGGGAATATGGGGACTATGGCGTCTACCCGTCGCAATGTTCAGGGAACATGGAAAATTGGGCAGACGGTGAGTCGCCACTCCCTGCATGGGCCCCTAAAAATGCTATAAAAGACAGGGGCAACATGGGTGTGAGTGGCTAAGAGGTGTAGAGAGGTTATATTATTTATTAATCAATTATTATTATTTGATTCTTAGATTTTTCAACAATCAGATAAAAGTTGACGAAATACAACTTTGACTGAGTACTTATAAAAGTGCAAGAAATAAACATTTATACCACTGTTATTTCTATTTTTTATGTTCTATCACATAAATAACTTTTAATTGGTGGAATAATGAAACTCAAATAAATTACCGTGCTTAATAGGTGATGCAACCAAACGTTATACATACATTTTATGTACTTTTAAATTATCTTTATCTATGTATATTGAAAAAAATGAATCGCAGAAATGTATATACGCGCATAACTTGAGAACTTTACGGATTTTATGATATAAGATTCACGGCTGGAACCGGTAGTTGTTGCGCTGGGATCGAGTTCTAGGATCCTCCTAATCTCCTAGACTGATTTTAATATTTTTGTGACGTGTGTTCGAGTGGGTCCCCGGATGGTTTAGATTGACAATTGGAACGGGCAGGTGGCGCTGGGATCGGGTTCTAGTCTGCTAGTTTATAATAATAATAACCAAATAACTGCAGTTGCCATTTGAAATCGCGCGGACCTTGGACTTCATATTCAAATCTGAACCCCGCAAAATATCAAATTCTAATTGATATACCTACACGAATATTTGTATCTATAATATACTGAAATTCTAAATATGGCCACGTCTGTACGTTGAAGCTATATAAAAAAAAATGGAATAGGCTACATAAAGAATAGCAAAAATGATGCATTTTTTTTACATTTCTTGTCTATCTGTTCGGGATTCACGTAAAAACTACTAGGACAATTTCGAGGCGATTTTCGCGGATCGACAGCTAATTCTTATTTTTTTAAAACTATGCTATTTTTATACCGTAACCCTCGCGGAAATTTTTCTGGGAATCATTTGAAATGGCCAGATTGAAACGTTATTTCGAATTTCAGTGGTATCTTTTTACTGATCGATAGAAAAAGTTATGTGATAAAATATGTGATACATTTCACTCCGAGAATCCCCCGGGAATTTTCCCGATGGTGGTTTAAAATTGTTCGGATGCATAATAAATTAATAATTATCTTATACTGACACAGTTTCCACTAAAACGATATCTTAAACAATTTTTTAAATGCTGCGATATTTTGCGTCCCGGGAATCCCTTGGGAATTTTCCCAGGTGAGGCACAAATTAGCTAGACTGCATAAATATTAACTGATTTAGATACGATTTCACTGGTACTATAACTTAAGTCTTTTTCAAGTGATTCGATACTTTATATTCGGGGATACTTCATTTTCCGGGGAGTGTTTTAAAGTGATGGTCATACATAAATATAGCTGATTTTCATTAGATTGATACAAAAATAATATAATCTGAAACTTTTTATATTCCCCGGGATTCCATTTCAAATTCCATAACTTCCATGACATGTTTTTAAGGAAATTTAGAAGAATTCGCATTTTTCTAAATTCATGTATTTTCATATTTAAAAAATCCGTTGCGGAAATTATCCTTAAATACTGGCAAATAACTGTAATCTACGTTATCTATCAAGCGTGGACAAAGTCGCGGACAAATCCTAGTAAATGTATAAAATAAAGGAAAAAAAACATATTCCTCTTTTATTTGCTAAAATTTTTTAATGATGTTAGTTTACCAGTTTCCGAATATAACTCGATTTAAACCTCCTCTTAGACACATAAACTTTATATAGTCTCAGAACGTCAGATAGAAGTGGTAACTTGCGTGAGAGAAAGGGAAGTCAGACAGACGAGCGCCGTAACGCGTTATGTAACGAAGTGGCTTACACTCCCATAAGAAGTTATTACTTCAAAATGATCATTTATGATTTACGTATAGTTTGGAAGTATAACAGTTACATTTTGATTTAGGTCTACATACATACTTACAACTCAAACTTGAAACAAATCTTCAAGTCTTAACAACGGCTATACGTTTATATAAAGCCAATATCACATCATTCAGTAGAGGTATACCGTATTTGGAACCGACTGTTAACATAGGGTAATGGATAATATATTATTTATCCAGTGTAATATTTGTACCTCACGTTCACCCGTAAATAATATATAGGGTAGATCAGAGAGTTCCTTTTGATTTCAGATCCTTATGCCGTACGATCATCCTTATGATGTACGTGATATTTTAAGTATTTTGAAAATCGCAAAACGAGCTACAAAAATAATCTTAATTTATTTTTGAGACCGACAGCTTTCAAGTAATATCTTATTAAATTTGTTAGGGTTCCGTCACTATTCTGGAATAAGGAAAAGTTTAAATTATTTATTTAAAAAAAAAATCACGGTTTGAATATGAATTTTTGTAATTAAAACTACGATGTAACGGTTTTAATCTCGAATTTCATTTGTGACTAGAATTTGTCCGCGACTTATTGGACACTTAACTTGAAAATCCCGCGTAATTCCCGGGATACAAAATGTCGCAGCATTTAAAAAAAGAATGTAATCTATCTGGTGGAACCTCGGCCGGAATATGTTTATTTTCATCCATACGGACAACTTCAAACCGCTCCCGGAAAAATTTCCGCAGTATTCCCGGGATAATAAATTACACATTTTATTACTGTTACGAATTTGTAGGGAAAACCCGCATTGAAATTGGCCCAGTAGTTTTTACGTGAATTCCGAACAAACAGACAAGAATCTAAAAAAAATACATCGAGTTCTCCATCTTTTAAATAGTTTATTCCAGAATTTTTTTTAAATAGCTTCAATATACAAATATAATAGCATGTTTAGAATTTTATAATATTATAGAGTTAAAGACCGCACTGTTTCACATTCCATTTCTTAGATGAAAATGGAATGTGAAACTGTGCGGTCTTTAACTTTTTAATTCTGTTTACTAGTCGCGAAAACTTGATCAAATTCTTCATATGACTTTAAATCAGGAATTACCAAACTTTTGGGCAAGAGACCCCTTTTCCAAAATAAACTGATATCTCAGACCTAAATCAAAACCCATATCTAAATTATTTTAAATATCTTAACTCTAGTTTTTTTCGTATTTATATAAAGTATTTATATTTATACTAATTTAAAATTTTCGTATTTATATTTATACTAATTTAAAAACTTTGCGGTAGGTTAAATGAGTAAACTTAACATCATTTTCTCATCAAAATTTAACAAAATAAATAGACATAAAATTCAGGAAATATTAAATTTAATTAATAATTATTAATACAAATTACGTAAAAATACGTAGGTATTTTTTAAACACGCATTTGTAGACCTAACTATGTAGTATCTTGAAAGTTTAAATTAAGAATTTGTGTCAATTAATAGGGGTCGATTTTTAGATTTAAATCCCAGGGGAGGAAGGGATATCAACCACTACAGGAAGCCCTGCTTTAAATCATCTGTGCAGCAAACTGCGACTTTTTGAACTATCACAAGAACTCCGTTTCTTGGTAGATTAATTTATAACTTTAATATTGTTACGAGCTACAGGACTCGAATTAAAATAAATGTCGTTGGAATTACTATAGAGTTTATAAGAACTGTACAAAAACGTAACATGTACAAAATAAATCTGGATGCAACCAGTTTACACTACACGATTCCATGCGATTCAACACGCGAAAAGTCCGTCACTATATCACTAATCGAAAGTACTACACGTCTTAATCGTATTGACTGCCCACCCCTCCGTTCGGACATTGTTTTATTCCAACTATACAGTACAAAAAATCGACCGCGTGGATTGGAGTTTCCGAGAAAAAGTAATTTGCACACCTGGTTATCTATTCCTGCGAACGGCTAACAAAGTCGAAAACAACAACAAGAGGCAATTGTCTAATTGCAAATTTAAATACCAAGTAAACAAAAATAATTCCAAGTGCGGAAGGGGCAATAAACCCGGTGCGCGGTATTTCTTTGTCGGTATGTAACAATAGGCATGCTGGTGGCCCAATTTGTTACAATATATATAAGTACCTACTAAGAACCTATTTTACATTGACTTTAGACCACAAGCCGCACGAACCTGAATTTAATAAAGAAGAAGAAACGGGTTGTCTGGAAGAGATCGCTTTTTACCGATAAGACCGCCCTTTGTACCCTACTATAATAATACTAGTTCGTAAGTTTTTCTGTAATGGTGTACAATAGAGTGTTATCTATCTATCTATCTAAGAAACTGTTAACGAAATGGGCCGTATCTTTGTTACAAATTGCAGAGATCTTTTTATCCAAACTAGCACATCACACATCATCACAACACAATGTGAAATAATCGGATCGAACAAAGTGGTACCTACAGATGTGGATGCTCAATTATTTAACGCTTCCACGAATATCGAAACGTCATGAACATAAGTAGTGGATATTTCCAGTGCGCTGATCTGTTTTTATATTATTACCTGTTCGCATTTAAATATCACTTATTTTGCAATTGAAATGTACTTTAATTTATATCAGAAATCAAGTTATAATACGGATATGAAACTAGTGAATAGTTTGTGTTAATAGTTACACAAGGTTATTATTTAAATTTTCTATTCAGTAATTCATAAGTAATTCCCTCTCATCTTTTAACAAAAACGGAACCCTTATCACATTGTCTCCTTGACCTGTATATATGTCAGAACCATTTTTCTCAAACTTCTTAAAATGTTAAGCAGAAAGGTATACTATATAAGCCGCTACACTATGCTGTAGTGAATCCTGAAGAACATGTTAATCAGGTGTGACTTCCATACATATTCCTGAGCGATAATTTTTTTCAGTGTATATGTAGGATATTGTTGATAGGATTAAGAAAATCTGTCTATGCAGGAACGAAGAAAGAATAGAATTTCCTGCGACCAGGCGGCCTGTCATAAGAGGTGACAAAACAACCCACAGCCAGGTGGTAGAACATTTGCCCGACTGAATGGCTACCACCCCTGGTTTAAAGTATGTCGCCATTACTACCTTGAGTTGTTTTCCGGCATTAGTGACCAGGTTCTAGTGTCCCTTAAGAGAGCAGCAGCGCATTTGTAGCACCTTTGGTGTTGCAAATTTCCATTGGCGATGTTAACCGCTTTCCATCAAAAGAGCCGTCGGCGTGTCTGCTGAACTCGTACAATAAAAAAAATCTTCACACTGTTTCTTAATAATTTTTTATTTTAAATCAATAAGTTTTATAATAATTTATAAGTTTCCAAAGCAGTACGAACTGAGACTTACGTCTAATTTTTGAACTAGGAAGCTGATAATTCTGAAGAAATAGAACTTTAAAAATACTTATATTAATTTGAACAAGATCCGTCCGTTCATTATGTTTTGTTTAGTTAGTTATAATTTAATAAGCGTTATGGGACCGTAGCTAGAAAAAGAAAACAGTTGACGTTCGTCAACTTTTCGAAATCCCTCGTTGTGCGTACAAGACACATTTTAATTTCTGTTTAACAATGTGATGTTTTCAAACATTTGTTATTCATGCTAAAATTGACAATTGAAATATACAAAAGTGTACAACACAAGGAGCTTTCTATAACTGTAAATATAATTTCTGATCTTGACTACTGACCTTAACAGTAAAGTGAAACAAAAATATTTGACGCCAGCAATCCCATGCATAAAATTATTGAAGAACATCAAATGGGCGGATGTACGCATGCACCTTTGTTTAACACAGAATGAAGTCAGTCGGTTGGCATATTTATGAATTATAAGCGAATTCTATTAATCTAATAATTTAGTTTAAATAAAATAAAGCGAACTGAATAAAATTTATTGTATGCGAATTTATATAAATACTTGTTAATTATATTTTTTATTATTATTGCAGGAGTTCAGCCTACAGGCAGACGGCCCACTTGATGGACAGCGGTTACAATCGCCTATGGACATTTGCAACACCAAAGATGCTACAAATGCGCTGCTGCTCTTTTAAGGGAGACTGGAACCTGGTCACTAACACACACAACACACCAACCAACAACCACCTGACTGTGAGCTGTTTTGTCACCTCTTACGACAGGCCGCAGGAAATTGTATTGTTTCTCCGTTCCTGCACGGATAAAATATTTTGTTTATATAGAAATATTATGTAGGTATTTCATTTTATGTATGTGTGAAATACATTAGAATATCTTTACTAGACTACTTGTGATATTTGAAGGTAAAGAAAGGTTTTGTTAGTTGAAATGAACCTATAGGAAAAATTTAAGTTACCATTTTAATGAATGACATTTCTAAATGTTAAATAACTTTTAGGTGGAATATCAATGAATCTAGAAACATACCCGTAGCCACTCATACCTACATTGCCCCTCGCTAATCTTGTTCGGCATTTTTTGGAGCCCATGCAGGTAATGGCAAGTCACCGATTGCCCATTTTATCCATATTTGCCGAACAGTGCGACTGGCAAACGTCACAATCTCCATAGTCCCAGATCCCTAGTTTCATAGTCAATTCATACCAATAACCCGGTACCGTTTGTATTAGTTGTCACGCTACATTTACCTTAAATTTGCCAAAGTGGCTTCTATGTTGGTCTTCCCATGGTCTACACGCAAGCTCTGAAAAGCCCGGGCCATTTTCATAGTCCGTGATCTTCAAGGCCGTACAAGTATAATATATAGATATCTAGCTACAAAAAATATACCTACATAAACAAATGTTACAAATAATAAACACGTTATACGGATAGATAGTATTCCCTTAAAAATCTGTTGAAGCAATGGATAGATTTAGCAGACTGCGAATCTGGCGGCCGTGTGTTCCAAAAACGCGTGGCCTAAGGTGTCCTGGACCCCAAATTTTCTGACTATCACCTTAGCTCCATACACTTTACGCTACCGGTGAAGGTTATATATTCTTATTAAATTAATTATAGATTTTTGAAGTTTGTCATTATAACTATATTTAAGCACACGTACAAACATTGTACAAGCCATCACATATATAGAAATAGTAAAGTCAAATCCTTTCCGTGCTTATTAAAGGCATGCACAAAATGAACAAGTAGATAGGATCTGCCAAATTGGTGCTGCCATTTACAGGCACTGTTGGAACGAAATTTCGAGATCACGCTACAGTGACGTCACTTTGTCTACTTTTCGCTTATCTATAAGAACGAGGCGTTTCCAAATTATTTTATTTTTTTTATTGCAGGAGATTAGCAGACAGGCAGGCGGCCCACTTGATGGACAGCGGTTACCATCGCCTATGGACATTTGCAACACCAAACGTGCTACGAATGCGCTGCTGCTCTCTTTAGGGAGCCTGGAACCTGGTCACTAATGCCGGAACACAACACATGGTTGTTATGGCGACATACTCTAGACCAGGGGTGGTAGCCATCCAGTCGGGCAAATGCTCTACCACCTGGCTGTGGGTTGTTTTGTCGCCTCTTACGACAGGCCGCCGGGCCGCAGGAAATTGTATACTTTCTCCGTTCCTGCACGGATGTACTTTGTACAAAGTTGAATTCAATTATATTAAAACTTAAAGTATCTCTTACTTCTTACAAGAAAACATATAAACAACATAAATCAGACGATTTCAATATAACATACTTATATAAGTAGGTAGTAGTTTTTTGCGCAGTCAATAAAAACAAAACTTCAAAATAAATAAGCATCTTAATGTGACTAATTATGCCTAACAATTATTATAATCTTATACTATAGACTATTTGAGAAACTGGAACCTGGCCACTGATGCCGGAACACAATTCAAAGTTGTTATGTCCACATACTGTAGACTCTAGATTGTAGACATTACAGGAAGATTTATACAATGCTAAGTGAAAGGTTGCTAGGAGCAGAAATCAATAGAATATACCTTGAGAGAAAGTTATAGCAATACACTTTACAAGTTAAGATTAACAAAACAATAATAGAATTGGATTTGAAAAAGGGTTACAGCAATCAAATAAACTTTGCTGTGATAAGAGAACCTAAGTGCGATTGACCTTCACTCGATTTTGTCTGGTATTTGACCTCGGAAATAAGTGTATCAAGTTAGAATCTAGTTTAATCATTTTGGCATCGAACACCGCAGATTAATTCCGTCTGAAGGAATCCTTTCAGAGATTGAAGCAAATAGGTTTCCTTGTGTTTGGTAAGATTGAGATTAATCGTCTCGTTGGTTGTTGGTATAACAGACTGTGAAATTTATTTTCAAATTTGTTGCAGAAATAAAATGTGCGCTTATTTAATCTTAGGATTGTTTACATACAAGATGGAAAGGAAAGGAAAACAATATTAATAAAAGTAAGCGACCGTGTGCCAGTGGTTGGTGTATAGAGGTTTCCAGTATAGTATACTTATTGTAATACTTGCAACAACTTAGAAGGGCTTATGGTAATAAAAGAACAGCAACTGGTCACTGTACTTATAATTAGAGATCGTTACGGGTTAAATAAATTTCATTCACTGACTCTATAGACTGGACAAGAAAATTTAAAATACCTCGCCATCCCTGTAACAATTTTACAGTACACAACCGATAGCGGATTGAAGTCATTGATAAACTATTTTAATTGAATAGGTTACGAAGGACAAGAATTTATTATATTATTATTTGGAAATTTTAGATAATATTGTATATGAGACATTATATAAAATACTATATAATAAATCAAACACAGTAAATAAATCTGTCGCGTCTGCCTACATGAAAATAAAATGTAGTGAATACCGTATATACACAATTAAGAGATTTTGATTATAATATAATCTACACAATTACCACATCATATTAGAGATATATATTGTTACATAAAATTATGGTAAAGTATAGAGAACTACTACTCTATGCAAAAGTGTTTTATCTGTGATTAGTGCAGGCACTAAATAAAATAAAAGTATAACATTATTAATAAATTAAGGAAATGGCAGATTGTATCGTTTAGAAATAAGAGGAACATAACAAAATTAATTATTGACCTTAAAAAGAAACATGACAAGAACAACTATGCAAGTAACGAAGTGTAACACTTTATGAAGTAGGAAAGTTTCTGTCAATTTTTGGATGCTCTGTTTCAGAGGTAATGACGTCATTTTTTCTTTCATATTTTTAGTTGTAACTCAAATAAATACTATTGAAATATATTAAACCATCTGTTTTATTTGATGATAATACTTAATTTTGATAATAACTCTAAAGCGGCAACTTTAAGTTTTCATTAATCAGTGATTACTTATTACCTACTGTTAACGGTCCGTTTCTATATCTTACCAACCGTTCATTTGCCTTACTATCGGTTAAAGTTGACATAAGGTCCCTAGAAAGAATGTCAAAATTCAACCGATGATAAGGTGTTAAGACCCAGTTGCCGACAAAGACAAATTCACACCTGCATACCTGTATAAACACATTTTATTATCTTTCGGCATTTGGACTACTTTTGTTTACTTTGTATTTAAAATTTGTGATTAGAAAACAGCCTATTGTGTATTGTAATATTTTATGGCAGTCATTAGCCACATGTGTCGGATTTAAATTACTAACTGATTCCAGGAAATGCTCCACGAGGCCGGGCAAACATATTACATATGTGCAGTATAAAGCAGTGCCTCAATTGAGGGACGAGGCAGTCAAGCGAGAACCACGATCAAGGCGAGACTTGTGTAGATTCGGTAATCTATTTAGTGACGGACTTTGCGCGTGTTATTGAATTACGACCTTTTGCATTACGTTTGGACTTGTTGGGTTCGGTTATATATGTACCAGTGTACCTGTGTTATACGTATTTGTATTGTTCTAATAAACTCTATAATAATTCCAATGACATTTTAATTCGAGTCTTGCAACTCGTAACAATAGTAAGATATAGAAACCGGCCATAAGAGTTAAGAAATGGAATTTTCACAAATTATTGACTAATGAATATGGCTATCAAAGCTTGTCTATTATAAATAAGATATTATTGGCCAACCGCAATCCACACACTGCTTGGTCTCAATTCCGCTATTATTATCTTGTCAAAATCGCCGGACACTATCGTGTCAATCGTAGATTTGTCTGAATTTGGTAATTTGTTAATTCCACTTTATCTTTATATTTATAAGCAAAAACTTGAGAAATAAATGTTCAAAATTTTTGGTAGCTTTCATATTTGTCTTGGCTAACGCCAATGCTGATGATAGTATTATATTTTCCTATTATCATTATGCCGCAACGATATCGAAAAGATATTTTTTTAAATTATCACAATGGAATTGTGCTTTGGATTTCTTCGCAACGAACTCGAATATTGGAACACCAGAATTGGCCCCCTGAAAGTGTGCCGCTACAAGTTTGCAATTTTTGAAGATATTTTGTATTGTATTTCAGTTCTCAGTTTTTCTCTATCTGCTCTCAACAGTAACCTTGCAAAGGTCATTGGCCCATTGGGCTGAAGGTCGTCGCATATTACATTTACCAAGACGTGGACTGTTATTTATGATTTTTGCACTAGCGTTTATCGGTCATGCTACAGACGTGACTGGTAGCAAGCTAAGCCGGCTCAGCTTGCTAATTTTGCGAGTGATGTTGGTTGCGTTAGTACTCTTACGAATATACTTATTTCAGATTTTGTATAATGCCCCTACTATACCTGGATTAATATTAGTGTTTGTGATTGACTAAATGCGCCTTATAGCGTTACAAAATAACGCCAGTAATGACGAGCCACATTAGTGCATGTACATGAGTTATCTGTCCATGTTTAATGGTACTGATAATATCGCATCTCAAATTACGCAATACATCTTTGGCTATCTACGTGATATTATGAAATTATCCCAGGTGTAGCAGCGCCATAAGATAAACACTAAACATACAGCTAGTTCTTTGATATTGCTTACAAAATTAACTTCAATTTAAACTTAGTTCAGAATGCTTGTGCTCTATTCTTCTTCGATATTCCATTAAGAGGTCATGTAATACCATATTTGAATAAGCATTTAATTATGAAAATGCTCCACCGTCGCAAGCTATACGCAGCCTGTCTTCTCTTCGGAGTCATTAAATACAAAACCCCACGTTATTTATATGAGAAGCTCTTCTGGGTATGGGTAGAATGGTTAGTTCTAGGAAATGTGCGATACAATTTGCTTCGCCACGCCAGTTTGCAACCGGCTTTCGCGGGAGCTTTCGTAACGCAGTATCAAGGTGCTGGAATATTCCATATAATGGGTTTAGAACTAAATTAAACATATATTTTAAAAGAGCACCAGCGTACACAACACAACCTAAAATATGATACAAGTAGTATTTAATTTAATTGTAATGTCGATTTTTTTTATTTAATTTTTGAAACACTCGTATTTATAACATCAATATATATTATTTATTCATGATTATTATTTTCCCTATCACTTGTATATACTACGTATGTATGTGTATTAAATTTGTAAATGTAGTTTTAAATATGTAAATAATTATACCTACACCATCCAATGTAATTTGTCCGGAATAAAATGTTTTATTTTCTTTCTTTCAGTTCAGATAGTCTTTTGTATGTTAATTTTAATTGTATATGAATACTGCTCTTCCAAGTTCTGAAGAATCGTAAGTAGGAAAAACGGGAATAAAATTGCGCATGAATAAACAATCTTCTTTTATTTAGAGAATTAAGGGGAAGAATTTGTCGCTAAATGATGGATCGAAGACTTCAATCATTTAAGTGAAGCTTAGTGCGAAGTGGTTTTAGTCTTATTTCGCGTTGATGAATATTTACTAAGCATTTTTTTAATTAAAAGGCGAGGTTCATGAAAAGGTGTCGTGTCGTGCAAAGAAGTAAAACAACTGGCCCATAATAGATGAGATTGGAGGAGGCTCCAACGACAAGAGTTTGGCTCTTAAATGATATATAGATTGGTTATTTATTTTATACTAGGGTTTACCCCGCGGCGCAGACGCGGGTTAACCTCTAGTGGGTGTCTCTTGTTTATAGAGCAAGCGCTACACGTTATATTATATTAAATTTTTATGCATTTGCCCGCGGAAGATTCACTTCATTTTATGTCGCTAATTATACCATTCCTCGTCTGACAACTGACAACAATCTGACAACAAAATAAATTACAAAACTTGGCTAAAAAGGCCTAAATGGTTTAAATGATCAAAAGACCACAGTGACCGACATGGCCAAAATGACGGAATAGGTAAAAACGACAAAATAATCAAAATGGTCAAAATGACCAAAGAGGCCAAAATGACCGACATTGCTAAAATGACCGAAAAGGCCAAAATGACCAAATAGGCCAAAATGACCAAAAAGGTCAAAATGACCAAAAAGGCCAAAATGACCAAAAAGGAAAAATTACCAAGTAGGCCAAAATTACCAAATAGGCCAAAATGATCAAAAAAGCCAAAATGATCAAATAGACCAAAATGACCAAAAAGGTCAAAATGATCTAAAAGGCCAAAATGACCAAATAGGCCAAAATGACCAAATAGGCCAAAATGACCAAATAGGCCAAAATGATCAAATAGGCCAAAATGACCAAATAGGCCAAAATGATCAAAAAGGCCAAAATGACCAAATAGGCCAAAATGACCAAAAAGGCCAAAATGACCAAATAGGCCAAAATGACCAAAAAGGAAAAATTACCAAATAGGCCAAAATGACCAAATAGGCCAAAATGACCAAATAGGCCAAAATGACCAAAAAGGTCAAAATGATCAATAAGGCCAAAATGACCAAATAGGCCAATATGAACAAAAAGGAAAAATTACCAAATAGGCCAAAATTACCAAATAGGCCAAAATGATCAAAAAAGCCAAAATGATCAAATAGACCAAAATGACCAAAAAGGTCAAAATGACCAAAAAGGCCAAAATGACCAAATAGGCCAAAATGACCAAAAGGGTCAAAATGACCAAATAGGCCAAAATGACCAAAAAGGAAAAATTACCAAATAGGCCAAAATGACCAAATAGGCCAAAGTGTTTAATAAGGCCAAAATTACCAAATAGGCCAAAATGACCAAAAAGGCCAAAATCACCAAATAGGCCAAAATGACCAAAAAGGCCAAAATGACCAAAAAGGCCAAAATGACCAAATAGGCCAAAATGACCAAAAAGGTCAAAATGACCAAATAGGCCAAAATGACCAAAAAGGAAAAATTACCAAATAGGCCAAAATGACCAAATAGGCCATAATTACCAAAAAAACCAAAATGAAAATTATGCCTTGTCCATCCTCAGTATTTAATTTACATACGTGCCGAATTTCAGCCAAATCGGTCTAGTAGTTTTTCCGTAAAAGCATAACAAACAAACAGACAAATATCATTTTATCCCGGAAACTATCCCATTTTTCGGGATAAAAAGCATCCTATGTTCATCCTCGGTATCGAAAATATATATATACTGAGTTTCAGCCAAATCGGTCCAGTAGTTTTTGCGTGAAAACGGAACAGACAGACAGACAGAGTTACTTTCGCATTTATAATATTATAATAGGGATTAATTTCTTTTTTTTGAATTCAGTACTCAAATAACAAACATAGTACATTCAATGCTACAGAACCATCCAATGTGAGTGAAACGATAAGCATTTTGCCAAGTAAGTTTCTTATTTTTTCAGCCAGTAGATTTCCATTAGTAATGTTTTGACCTTTATGAATTTTATCTTTTGGAACTTACGAATAATTTTGACGCTATTCGTCTTGATACCTGCTATTAGTAATTAAGTAACCATAACCACGGGGGAATTGACCGCACTCAATCACCGTTTCAAGAAGAAACAAAAACTTTCCGTTTACATTTTTGGTTATAAATGTTAAATTATGTATTTGTCTTTAGTACTAATTATTTATGCTACGGGCGCGGTGCGATGGCTGGGAGAATTAAAAGGAACATGGAAGAAGAAGCAAGGGAAGAGTGACTTACCTCTTACATACAATCGTCACATACTCACCAAAATTTTCGTATGAGCAGTAAATTAAATTATAATCGTTTATTTTCTATATTTTTTATTGCAGGAGTTCAGCAGATAGGCAGACGGCCGACTTGATGGAAAGCGGTTACCGTTGCTTATATGACATGTACAACACCAAAGCTGCTACAAATGCGGTGTTGCTCTCTTAAGGGAGACTGGAACCTGGTCACTAATGCCGGAACACAACACAAGGTTGTTATGGCGGCATAGTCTAGACCACGGGTGGTCGCCATCCAGTCGAGCAAATACCACCTGAGTGTGGGTTGTTTTTTAGCCTCTTACAAAAGGCCGCCAGACCGCAGGAAATTGTATTCTTTCTCCGTACCTGCACGAATAAAAATTCTATTTGTGTTCCAAGAATTTTACTATATATATTTCAGTGCAGCACTGACACTAGGTTGAATGTGTCTTGTTTTGCACATTATTCATTTAAAAGTTTATTCTTGTCTTGATGTCGTGGATGGGAACAAAGAATTTATAAGGAGTAACCAACCCTCGGCGCAACCATATGCCTTTCGGAAGGAAATCATACAGGTTTGCTTAAAATAGAAAGCTCTAAGAGAAATTACGTAAATATATAAATAAAAATAGCGACTCTAAGTATAATAATAATAATTTATTTAATAACTAACTAACTCTAATAACAGTTTGAACAATTAAATATTAAAAATCAAATTTAATGTATTATAAATGTCAGTCAGCCAGTCAGTTATTAATTTAAGCATTCCATTTATTATAAGATTGTATAAATACTAGGATGTGACTGCGACTTCATCCAAGCTTGAAAGGAAATCCCCGCGAGATTCCAGGGACACGAAGAACCGCAGCTATCGTTTTAGTGAAAACTGTGTCTGAATAAGCTCATTTTTATGCACTGGTACAACTTCAAACCGCTACCGGGAAAATTCCCGCGGTATTCCTGAGATAAAAAATAAAACACATTTTATTACATAAATTTTTCCATTAATTCAATTGGGATTCGAATTTGTTTTTTATTTTGGCCATTTTAAATTATTCCCAGAAAAAATCCACGGGATGCTTAGGATGAAAACTAGGGCAAATTTTAAGCCTAAGAATTTTCTGTCGATCAGCAAAAACGGCATTGAAATCTGCCACGTAGTTTTTACGTGAATTCCGAATAAGAAGGCAGCAGAAGTGATTATAAACTCACGAACAATTTATATGAACAGTTAATAGTCAAATCCTAAATATTCGTCCTGTAGGCGTGCTGTACCTCAATAAATCAAATACGACCTTTTTTTTTATGAGGTGTAATCCGTCATGGACACCCTACTCTTCGGGGCACGGTAGGGTAGTGTTGGACTCCCGATGGCATGCTCGGACCTACCAACTAAACCACCTCTTTGTGCCATCTTGACGCCGTGTGTCAGGACCTCGGGAACCAAAGATACATCCGATGGCCCTGACGGCGGTGGCTCTTATAGAGCCCCTCCTTCCAACGAAGAAAACACAAACACGCGCGTGCGGCAATCTGCACGCAGCGCCATCTCCCGACCGCTATTTGAACGATACGATTAGAACGATAAGATTCGGGGTACTTATACCCCCGAATCTTATCGTTCAAAGTCGCTGTTAGGGCGGGAGGGACTGGTGATAGTCCCTTTTTCGGCGCCCTGGTCTACGGCGACGGATTGAAGCCACTGGTGCTCAATCCTCCCGTTCTCTTTCCGCCGCCTCCTTTTGCGACATCACTATGTCACAGAAGTTTTGAACCGCCTCCCAAGATTTTTCACTGTCGACCATGTTGCGTACTATGGCCGGTAATGACAAGTCAGTCCCTACTACATTCATTAACACGCTGCGATGATCCGCCCACCCGGGGCATGATTGCAGCGTGTGATGAGCTGTATCCTCAAGGCAGGTATCGCAGTGGTGACATCTCGAGTCTGGCTCTCTCAAATCAAATACGACCTAACTTATCATAGCGATACATATACCACCAACTAGGTCCCATCAGTTTTTGAGCAGCCTAAACAGCACGGGGAGCTAACTTCACACGTTACAAAGATATAGAGAATTTTTGGAAACCGGTACGCCTCACAGACGTAGACAAAGCTACGAGGTTTAATTACTATTTGCACTTTTATTACTGGTTCCTTCAATTGGAAGGTAAATTTATATTTAAAAATTCAATAATTGCTTTCGCAATGTTTACAGATCTTGTACCATAAGATCAAAGTCTAATAATACTCACGACATTTGCGCAAGGAGCTTGTTTTACATTACAAATTTATTTACATTATCCATTGATATTAAAGCTATCTGGTTTCCGCATAAGATGTGTTGTGGTTTATAATATATTAAAATGAGTAAAATCTTTGTATCTATAATAACACTCAGTATTGACGTCCAAGTTACAATAAAACAACATGAATATTAATTGAGTTAGGTTGTTGTATTCTGTAAATAAATTTAGTATAGGAAAAAATATTTTAAGTTTTTATATAAATGATATACAAGTAATATAATATTAACAATGAATTTTTAAATTTTACAATAAGTTTTATTTTAGTTTAATTTATTGTACAGTTTAATTTATGTATAATTGAGTTTATTTTGAAATAAAATTAAATGTTATTTAGAAGTTATTAGTATTCCTATTTAAATAAAAAAAAATGTGCTACATATACATAAACTATATTTTATTATAATTTTCAATTATGCTAACTTTTTTTTATCCGTGCAGGAACAGAGAAAGAATACAATTTCCTGCGGCCCGGCGGCCTGTCGTAAGAGGCGACAAAACAACCCACAGCCAGGTGGTAGGGCATTTGCCCGACTGGATGGCTACCACCCCTGGTCTAGAGTATGTCGCCATAACAACCTTGTGTTGTGTTCCGGCATTAGTGACCAGGTTCCAGGCTCCCTAAAGAGAGCAGCAGCGCATTCGTAGCACCTTTGGTGTTGCAAATGTCCATAGGCGATGGTAACCGCTGTCCATCAAGTGGGCCGTCTGCCTGTCTGCTGGTCTTCGGCAATAAAAAAAAAAAAAAACTTTGTTCGCCTTTGTTGCTATGTAATTACCTCTATTGTAATGGGCTTTTATATTACTCTGTCTATTTTAGAAATTCGTAAAAAGCTTTCAAATTACAGATAGGTTAAAACATAAACAAAATAGATAAAAGTTTCCGATTTCAACTTTATCTAAATAGAACTCGGCTAATTACGTCACTTAATCGTACTATAATCGTACTATATAATTGTACGATAATTCCACCGTCATAACTTCACTAAATCAATATAAAATAATAATTCAAACTTTAAGATTACTTAAATAATATTGTAATGCGCATAATTAATAATATATTTTTAATTTCCTTCGCGGAATCTATTAATCACTGTTCTTTAAAATTGCTTAATTGTCAATACTTATAAGTTTGGGAATCCCGATATAAACTTTATAAAGAAGTGAAGAAATCGCCGATTTATGTTATCTTACAAAATATTCCACTGACCACAATCACACTGATTACTAACACAGTCGTGGTGGTGCATTTGATAAGGTGCTTGCGTCCCAGTTAAATGACCTGGGTTCATATTCTGGCCAAGGAGCATAGTCAGCTAAGTTAGCTGATGTAATGTGCATATTGTTACAACCAATGCGATTGTTACTTTATTGTTGTTGTTGCTGAAATATCGTGATAACACATGCACATCTAGATAACTGATGTAATGTAACGAGTACACTGTTCAAGTCACTGAAATCTAGCGGCCCGAGCCCAATAGTGAGATTTTTATGAGTTGATAAATTACATACGTATTTCGTAGACTTTGAATCGAAATGTGTGTTAGCTTTGGGGATTCGCTAGAATAAGCTTTAAGAGATATTTATCTATCATATACAACATTTTTCTTATCAAAAGCATCTCCGTTTTTAGACCTTTGAATAGATACTTAAAACACCAGTAGCAGATCATGTGACGACATAACACTATGTACACGTTTTAGTAGTAGTAATTCAAGAAAAAGCTCTAATGCTCTATACCTTCGCCTGATCATTAATACCCTCAGCTAAATTTTATGTTACACATTTATTCGAGAACGAATATCGGTGTGATTAAGGCCATTCTACCAACCGGTATGTCGTGACGCTGGTTGTATGAACGTTGATGAGGAGAATGGCATGGCCATAATATGAATAGTCATAGGTAGTTCTGTTTCTAAAGCCTTCATCGTCGCACGCAATTCTGTTGCAGAAACATTGAGCAACATTTGCCGGTTACGTTTAAATTTTGAACTGTTTGGTTTTTATCTGTGATTAGGGACTTTGGTTTTGTTAAGTGTTTTACTACTATATACCCTGGTAAGTTTAAAAAAATATATTATCTATATACATAGAATATATAATTTACGCAAAGACGATATAGACATTATTTTATTAAATTTCTAACTTTAGTTAATCTATCTACACTAATACTAGCGGCCCCGGCAGACGTTGTCCTGTTCTGAAAACATGAAACCCTAGGTCCCGATCCCAACTCCACCTACCGGTTCCAATTGTGGATTTAAACCATCTGGAAACGCACAAGGACAAAATCACTGGTGATTAGGAGGATTCTAGAACCCGATCTCAGCTTCACCTACCGGTTCCAACGAGATAAACGGTTTCCTGGTTCTAAGCTACCTCCTCACCAATTTTCAGCCAAATCGGTAGAGCCGTTCTTGAGTTCTAAATAGTGTAACTAAGACGACTTTCTTGTATGAATACAGATTACAAAGAGATAAAGTTTGTGAATTTGTTGAAATGAAATATTTATACTTGCATAAATGTAGTTGTATACAGATGTTATTCTTAGAAATACATGGTTCAGTACATTTTACCAGTTTCATTGGTGTGCAAGTAGGTAGTATCTTAATCGTCATTGTTTAATTGCTATTTATTTTATTAAATACCTTTTATCCAATTGAGTCGTATTTATTACATTTATTTATTAATTAATAATATTTATTACCTTTATTAATTATAAAGATGTCTGTTTTTTTACTAAATTTATTATTGTTTGTAGGAAGGAATCTCTTTAATTACTAAACCAATTTTGAAAATTCCTTCACCCGTAGAATGCTACTTTATTCTTGATACACATTAAAAAAACTGGTTAAATTTTTGATTGTGATTAAAAATATTTTTGATTTTGTAACGATGCTCAGTGAAGGATCAGTTAGTGCTTTATGTACTTAATTATTTTGGACTAGAAATAACCATTAGTGATATTATAATATTCTAGTAGTGTTAATTTAAGTAAAAGCTTAAAGGGTTATAAAGACAGCCTGTGTTAAGTATACGGAAAATGTATGCACCTACATAAATGCTTACAAAGACAAACAACCAGTATTCTTGAACTCTTATTAGAATATAGTTATTTTTTTACTATCATTTGACGAAACTTTTATTGCTGTAGTCGGTTGATAGCTATGCAGTAATTAAAATCAAAAATTAAAGAATAATTTATGCTGCTGTGAACGAAGCTTTTTAAACACGCTACCCATTGTTCTTAGGATTATTAAATTATTATTCAGAGTTAAGACAACAATAGTAGTCTTAAGTAACATATTTTTTCTGAGAACTTTGTTATTGATCAGTATACAAAAAAATGAAAACCGTGGCATTTTCTTTTGAATTTTAGGAAGGAAGGTATTTGTATCCAAATTCAGAAAGTATGCTCTCTGTAATTTATTAACTAAATTTACGTTAATACGTGGGAAGATACTCTCAGAGTCGTAAAAAGTGTTTCTGGCTCTAGAATTTTTAAATATTATTGCTCACTAGTAACCGTAAAGTTTCTAATGGAATTGATATGCCCAATTGTCTATGTGCATAAAAATGGAGGAAATTTTTCTCTTGAGTAACGGGATAGAGTATTCTGAAAAAATCTAAGTAGTCGAATATAAAAATTACTTGCAATGAAGAGTAGCAAGTAGAATCTGATAATTGTTTTTAATGAAATATCATTCGTAGACGCTTCTTACGGAGACACCTTTGTTCACCACTATTGCCATTTTTTTGCGAAGATAGCAAACAGGCAAACGACCTAGCTCATGGAAAGTGGTTATCATCGCCTAAAGACGTTTTCAACACCAGGGGCGGAGTCAACGTGTTGCCAGCTTTTAGGATAGGTTAAGGGGATGAGATAAGCCTCACAAAGTCTGTGACATGGCTAGGTCAAATACTTGTGGCGCTGCCATAAAGGGGAAGGATGGTACGCCAAAGGGATTTAGTGGGTGGTGACCACGGCGTGTCAACGTCTTGCTTGCGATGCTAGTACCACCCCAAGATGCAAATTCCTCACCCCCCACCACGTTTCCCACGCAATAGATAGTCCTCAAACGGATTTCTCCTCGTTAAAAAAACGTGTGTGCAGTTCACAGAAATGAAACTTTATAGAATATACTCACAGATAATTCTTCTATAACATTTATTAATATAAATATAACTCCTTTAGCCTAAATCCGTTGACATATTATAATTTAAAATAAACTTCTTAAGTATCACTTTCAATTTTTCACTGTATTAGTCTAATAAATATTATTATAAGTTTTATTTCGGCCCAAATTGGACCAATGTTTAATCATTAGTATTATTGACTCTCTAATATGTGCTGCACAATCTCATTCTTGCGCAGGCTTACCTACTCCTATAGATTTATGTGTTTATCTCTTTTTTTGTTTCATCAAGTTTCAAATCACAATGATTCTAAAGAAGTTTTACTTCAAAATAAAGGAAAGGGGGGGGGGGAGATAAAAGGGATCAGAGAGGCGCATTAGGATGGACCACCATTACCTCAAGATTGACGGTTTTACGCCGATATTCTTTGAGAGAGTGGTATTACATCGATCGTGAAGGCTTTGAATTAAATGCAAGCGATTTGTGTGTAACTATATGATGCATGTATGATGTATGATGATGTAACTATATATAATATATATGCCTCCGTTTCTAAATATATATGTGTGTATATATAATATATATGCCTTGAATATGTAATGTTTTTTTTACTGATTTAATGTATTTTATACATAATTAAAAAAATTGCGTTCTGCACTCCTTCTCTATATAAACTATAGGTGTGAGAAATATCATACTCCTCCGTCCGCTGAAGTATCGTAAAAAGGGGTACAATGTTTTTGCTTCACGTATTAATACAATGATTACTGTGTAATCAATGGGGGATGAGGGGGTTGGGGTGCATAGATATGTAACCGACGATTGAAATTTAAAAAAAAACTATTTAGGCGCATAATTTTAGAATTATTATATTTAAATTTTAATGCACACCAGTCTAAGTATATTTGCTAATTTAGTTTACTAGGTTTTTTTATAGTTGCATTCACAGCAACGTAACTCTAATTTAATTTTAATAATATTTTTAAATCCACAGACAATCACATACACATACGTATGTAACATAAACTAAACAAACTACTCTTGTGTTATAATAATACGTAATATAAATACAACAGAAGCCGTATTTGGTCTTAGATACCACTGTAAATGTATTTATTAAAACTGAGTAATTGGTATTTGCATAACTTAAAACAAACGCAAATAATGTTTATTATATTGTATTTAGTTACTTTTGGTATTTAATATACGAATAACAATACTAAAAATCCGTGCCCTAGGCTCAGTACTCTACTTATAGTCTTAAAGAATTGTAGGTAGAATAAAATTCACTGAATAGTTTTACGTAGTATTTTCTTAATTTTTTATAAGCCCGTAATATATAATATAACACTACGTTTTAAATGTTTTAAATCAATATTTAGTACAAATAAAATACCGCGCTTAAAATTATAAAAACGTAGTTTTGTTAGGTTTAGTTAACATTTCTTCTTTGTATGAGTTATTAATATTGTGGATTAAAGTGTTTTTAAAGATTAAAAGGTTATAGCTATTCATGTTTAACCACGTTAATGATATTTAACTATACTGAACATAGAGCAACGTCTAACATTCGTATTATGACTACCGAGTCATTTATAAGACAGAACAATAGACTCATCGTGTATTCTAGCCTACAAAGTGATTGCAAACAATAGATATCCGATAAAGCTGTACAGCTGAGTTTTAGGGTTGGCCGCCGGAATGCTAAAATCTAACAAATATACTGTTCTAAACATATGCAAAAAAAAAATGTAGAATAGGAGATTATACCATGTACTATAGAAATAAGTTATGTACATTGCGTCACAACAATAACAACATTGTGCTATTGTAAGTAATATATGATACTCTTAACAACACAGGGTTTTTGACGTGGTGTCCATTATATAAGAACTGATTTGCAGTAATATGTTAAAACGTAGAAAATATTTTAAAACATAAATAAATAAATCGGCAGACAATACACATATAGCATATCCCCAAATTAAGCAATTTACGCTTGTGTTATGCGTTAATTCACAACGTACCTATTACTCGACTTTCGGGACGATCCGAAACACCCAGATCATAGTAAATAACGAACAAAATACGTCTCCCAAATTTACTTTAACACGAATCGAACCCGGAGCCTCTGCGTTGCAGCGAGGCAGGCCATCAAAGGCTGAGCCCGCTCAACCAGAGGCCAAAAGATATTATAATAATGTTGTGCAAACAAATTATTGAAAGTTTGAGACCGTGCAAAGTTAAAAAAAAAAACAGGAAGAAACTCGTTCCGGAGTCCGATGCGTATACTTCGCACCAAGGCGAGATTTAACTCTAGGACGATGATGAATTGTAATACTGAAAACCGGTATCAGTCTATTATTTAAATTCGTTAGGAAATTTCTAGTACATTACTTATAATATGATATTAAGTTTACTTAGATGGTGTTTGTTTGTCCCATTTTCATATCTATATGATCAGTTATTTTTTTTAATTTGTTAAAAGTAACCTCTAATATTAGAAATTCAAACTTTACTGTTAATATCGAACCAGAAGCCTTGTGTGAGTCAGATTCACGTATTGCTTTATCCAAATTTTTTGTACTTAGGTTGACATGCAAAAGTTCTACACGTGTATAATTTTCCTCATAATAGTTCCTTGTCTGTGACTCACAAATAGACAGATACTGATGGAAGTTGTTCATAAATATTTATTTTAAAGTAATCACATCTTGCAGCGTGTTGTGAATAATTAAGTTTTTATTATTTGACATTAAAATTTGTCGTGCTTTTTTTGTTTTTTCTTCTTCCTTAATAAGAAGATTCATGTATTATTCCACATTAACGTCTAACTATATGTACTAGTGGTTGCCCAGTGGTTGAAATTCGGCCATAATTAATTTAAATTATAAATTTAAAGATCACTAAGGTTCTGTTGACAAAGACTATACTTCTATAATCACAGATTACGCCAAGGCTACACTGGTAATTTGACTTTAACAATAAACAAAAGAGTGCATATATACTCTGCGTGCGTGTGTGTGCCAAATACATTGATGTTTTTATTTTTATTGATTTAATGTATTTTTATGCATAATTAAAAAAATAGCTTTCTGCAGTCCTTCTGTATATAAACTAACTATAAGTATGCGTCATACTCCCCCATCCGCGCAATTTTCGTAAAAAGGGGTACAAAGTTTTTGCTTCGTGTATTAATATAACGACGACTATTATATATACCTATATATAGGTATATTATATATACCTATATGTAAACAGTCAATGTGTTCTTCACATATTGGTCCGTTGAGCCGAATATGAATCAGCCACCTATGGATAATACATTTTTCAAATTCTCCACAAATTAAGAGAATTAAACAACGATCAATTAACACTTTAGTGCAAATAAAAAGAATATACTACGTTCAGATTAGATGTATAATGCAAAATATTTAATGTTTATTATAATAATAACATTTGTAAACATCTATTATTTATTGTAAACAGTCGCTATTTTGAACCACAAAAGCGACGTCCCGTAAAATCAAAGGGTGTTAAGCAACCCTTACACGCAAAGCTGGAGTTAATGACATAGCGTACATCGTCTTAATTAATAGATATTAATATTGTGCGTCTTTGTTTGTTTGTTACTTACAACTATTGTCCAGTCAAACAGAAGTAGAGCTTTCGAATTTACTTTGAAATTAATAGTGGTTTCAAAGCATTACCTTGTATCTGAAAAGCATCTTACTGTAACTCCACAATACGTATATTATAGAAGAGCCGATTAGCAATTGAGCGCTAACGCAAGGTTGCTAGACTGACGGTCTTCTATCGAATACACTTCGAAAAGTGTTCCACAGCATAACTGTATGGGCTTGTTCTCTCATCCCCGTTTTACCATTGGAAAACCAGGCACACTGTTTACGCCATTGTTACATCGCGGAAAGACCGCGAGTCAGGACTCAGCGTATCGCGTTATCTATTCTAGTGCGCACTGCCGTAGAATGGAATATTTTGCTGAAGTCTGTCTTTGCTAACAAAAATAATCTACGAGATTTCAAAGCTCGAGTGAATAGGTATATTTAAATAATAAGCGCGCTGCATCTTAGTTCGCGTCATAACATAAGCTGAGTGGTCAAATGTTGACCTATGTGGACATATGCATGTTTAGCAACCTATAAATTTCTACTAGTATTGTGAAATCAAACTAAAAGTAGTTTTATAACTTTATAATTTCATTCTACACCTTGAATGGTGATAATGATTGAATACCTTGAATTCATAGGTTGCTATAAATCTGCACTCCAATAAAATGCACATCTTAAATTTATAGTAAATTTCATAAAACTGCGTTTTAACAGTTTGAAGCGCGGTAATTAATTTGATTTTAGTTATTCCGACGCTTCGGCCGCTTTTCACTTGCCGTTGTCACGGAAGACAAAGATGACAATTGTCCAACGAGTATTGTTAAAGTTTTATTTAGCCTACCGCCGACTTGTTCATTTTAATTATTTAGTTTTACATTTGTTTATGGTTATTATTTACTCTATGCGAGACTAATCTAGTTTACCCCGCTTCACATGTTATGACTTGAAGAGAAGAAGCAGCTCAAGAAACTCTTCAGCAAACTAATAACTAAAATGTGTACAAGCCGCGAAAACTTAAGAAAATATTATAGTAAATTTATTTGATATGTGGTCACCTAAACCCTAACTTCGTTGCCACATCGCCTCAATTTCTCTCTTGTGTTCTGAAACGAAGTGTGAAACTGAAATTGTGATAGATTTATTTTTTAAAATGTGGTAGCTTAGTGGCCAAGGCTTTTGCATTTCATTCCAATGATGTGAGTTAGAAGAGTAAACGAAAAAGAATATACTACGTAGACAGTTGCTTTACCTATAATATTAACAGCCGAAAAATGTCCCACTGCTGGGCTAGAGCTTTCCAGTATAAGGGAACGGACAGCATACCCACCCACCACTCTTATCCAAGGCGGCTTGGCAGGTTTGACACATCGGTTATCTCGTTGTGCAGGTTGCATCATAATGTTTATCCTTACTTTTAACAACGTGGTTTAGGAGTTTTTTTCTATTATTTTCTTCCTAAGCCGTACTATTTTATTATTAAAACAAATTGGGGACTCTTGACGCAATATAGGACCTTACAAAGCCTGACGACAATAAATCTTAGGGTTGGTAATGAAAGCTATAAATCCAGGATAAGGTCAAATTCAAAATAACTTACCGATCTGCAGGGAATAATATTTTATAAGAAAACATTTTGTGCGTTTAAATCCATGAATCCCCGTGTAAATGTTCAGGAAACGTAAGAGTACAATAAAATTAAGTGTTCTCACATAACCTCACACGCGCAGAGGTGCTCAATATCAAATACCGTAGCGGGTAATGCTTCGCATACGTAATGGGTTTGGTCGTTTTTATTATTCCCCTTGAGTTTTAATATTGTCTTGGTCATGACTATTACTATTATATGTATAGAATATGTGAAATATTATAATCGTAAAAGTGAGTTTGTTTGGCTATTTTTATGCTTGTTGCTTCTTCACAATCTCTCAAACCAGTTATCATAAAATAATTAAATTACATACTTTTAATGTAGCCCACAATTGAACACTTTTAAGTGATTTTTGTTTGTGTAACGATAATAGGCAACTCTGGGCTCGATTCGGTAACACTGAGATTAAAATAAATACTTACAAATTTTAATTTGCTAGAAATTCCGATTTTTGTGAAATAAATAGGCACATAAGGCACTGTTAGAAAAATATCTTTTGTTTATGACGAATAGTGATAGAAACTCAAAACAAATAAAACAAAAGAAAAAACGCTCGGCCCTGATTGACATAGTTGGAAATATAAAACAGTGAAATAATAAATTTATGTAATATGATAATGCACTCTCACGTATACCATGTATTTCTGTTTGCAACACTGTAATAATTAAGCAAATAATTCAGAATAATTATACAGTTTTACAACTGAATATATTTATCTTTCATTCATGAGATTAATACACGTTGCCGGTTATTGGTGCGTACAATTAAAAGGATGTTAAAGGCAATTTTGTATAGGTGTATTATTATATACATGTACTGTAATGGATCTATGATTGCAGAAGTGTGTGAAGTATAAATAAGAGAAAATTTAAAAAACAAATTGTGTTTGTGCTCAGTTCACACGCAGTAGAAGTGAAACTTCAGAGTATGTACTTATAGATAATTCTTCTCTCACTTTTATTAAATATAATAGGTTAAACCTACATCCGTGAACATATTATAATGCAAAATAAAGTTCACTGTTTTAATCTAAACAACATTATTATCAGTTTTATTTAGGTACAAATTGGTCCTATGTTTAATCATCGGTCTTATTGACTTTCTAATCTGTGCTGTACAATGTAAAATTCGTATCTCAATCTATCGTAGTCTAAGTCCTATAGATTTATGTGTTTGTACATTTTTAATGTTGCGTTTTCGTTTCAGCAAGTTTCAAATCACAACGATTGTAAAAAAAATCCTAATACTAGAATTATGATGATTGTTATCGATTGTAACCAGCCGTTGTTTCTCTATTAATTAATCAGTAAGGGAGTGTCTATACGGCACTCGTTGTCGTAAAAATTTTCGACAAATTACAAAGTTCGCACGCGAGATCAATCTTCATCTTTACATTTACAGACATTAGGTTAGTAATAGCATAAGCGTGATGAGATGATAATGTTGAGATGAATGTGTGGAGTTGCAAGGAAGGATAAGATGAGAAATGAGTACATAATCATTGAAAGTTGCACACGTTACTGAAAAATGGAGAGAGATAAAGTCACGTGACAAAAATAACGTTAAGTATATTACAGTAACCCACCGGCTATGGTATCAGCTGAACAATCTCATGGCTTGTTTGCATATATGCAAACATATTAAAAATGGGCGATAAACTAGTTCGTGTAGGTTCGTAAACGGAACGTATGCGGGCTAATCTCCCCAGCGTGGATTAACTGATAACGCGTAAGTGGCAGAATTCGGTGAAGGCTTCATATTTGATGTTTATTACGCTTTTATGAGTGATTAATTTATTACAATTATAGATTTGAATGATTGATTGTGATGAAGTTATGTATTCTCAAGCTTACGAAAATATGCTTGTTTTGGGTAATACAGAACGGACAATTTAGGCAGATACAAAACGTCCAGACCAAAATAAATAACGTAAATTTCATATATGACATTTATGCTGCTAGGTTCATACCCAGAATCTATTCATCTATCCTAGCGTTTTAGTGAACTTGGATTTGCCAAATCTACAAGTACAATTTACAGAATATTTACCAATTCAATTCTTTCAGACTGGCTTTTAACTTTAATACCTATGTTTAACTTAACAAATTATTCCTATATTCTGTAAAAAATAAGAAAAAATGCAATGTATGCAAATTTTAGGAAACTATATCAAGTAAATGTCGTGAATTCAACAGCAAAAAGGCAAATATTACGATATTTAAATTTTTATTGTAAAGATAAAAATAAATATCTGTGTTTCCACCATTTACGCAAATCATACTGATTTGGCATGCTTAAAATCAGGTTCTTTCTAACAATTCAAAAAGCTGTGGGGTATGCATGGAATTCAACTCAGCAGAGCTCTTCTTTGGAGCTTATACTATGCGTGCTCAATTGGGTTGAGATCTGGCGATTGAGCAGGGCAGAACGTAGATGGAAGTATCAGCAAGAGTGCGCGCTTTTGTTGTGTGTGTCTCTTTCTCTGTGTGCGTGAGTGTGTGCGTGAGTGTGTGCGTGTGCGTGCGCGAAAGATAAGGCCGCTCCATGTTCCTGCCTTCACTGTTTAATGTGTCTACCCTAAATTGATCATGTAATATGTATGTAGTGAACAAAAAACAATTTTATTTTTTCTGTCTTCTTATGTCTCTATTTTCTTTCACGCTACCAGAGTCCCAAGTCTGTTATTACAATAGCATGAGAATAGTGGGTCACTTGCATCCTAACGTTATTAGAGTGGTTACTTTTGTAACTATATGTGCAAGCAACCATTGTGATGTCAGTTATTAAACATTCCACAGTGTTTCAACAGCAGGATTGAGGTCCAGTTGGATATAAATAAATGCCTAATACTTTTTGTCCAATTACAAAATAATCACATATATAAGTATATACTTATATTATCTCAGATAATGGAACGGTTACTACGTGTTTGAACAAGGGTACAGGTACACCGCGACGTAATTACCGCATTATCCACTCCATAATCCCATTTGTAACACACGTCATCAATGCCTTAAGGTTTATGGGTACCGGCTATACATTAACACCTGCAGATATTACGTTACATTAATCAAGTTATGCTAACGATGGATATCGGAAGTTAGGTAGTGACAGACCACAACCCGCTTGCACAGATTGTTATCCGATATACAATACCTGTCAGGTTTGTAATGTAACACATATATTGAGATATTATTTACGTTATGAATTATACGATTTATGACTCAGATGTTCTACTAAACTACAATTACCTCACAGTGATTGATTATTGTATGTATTTATAACGCAGATTACACTAGTCGTATTGTTAGCATATAACGCAATTTTTTTTTTGAGTTTTTGAATTAAATACACAATCTTATATATGTACACTATGCATAATATTTATTTAAATAAACATATTAAAAACGTAACAAATGTTAAATGTTAACGTTTGTTTGTAGCAGTTCTTCGAGGTATGGATAAATTTATTTTGAAAATTCCGTATATATGTACTGTTAACAACTGCGATAAATATACGATAATTATTATTTTTTCTTCAAAATTCTACGGGATACAAGAGAGAGGCGGGCGGACTGATATGGGCATTTTGTAAGAGTTAGTTTTGCGCCAAAACGGCTATAGCACATTAAAGCGAAGTCCATTGAATCAAGTGAAAAGTAAAGAAAAATCAGTGATAAAGCACTATTCCAATATTCCGCATTGCCGCACTAATGCTCTTTAATACACCATAGTGTGCATTTCGATGCTCGGCATGCTGGTCCGAATGGCTTTTGCTGCATAAGGCCATCCGAGCGTTTTGTCGTCAACAGATATGACTAATGGGTCTCACTCTTGCATGAAATTGCTATTTTCGTAATAGCTAATGACCTTTTCAGATGATGTAGAAATATATGTATGAACGGTTACAATTATTTAAGTGAAAGCTTATTTAGGCACCAAAAGAGTCCAATCTTTTGGAATGAGGGAAAAAGCACTGGAATCGTATGACCGTCACACTCAGATACAAAGTTTTTACTTCTGACACGCAGTCAGAACTTTTTGACAGGTTTTTATATAGCGTTTCGTATCTTTTTGGGCAGAAACAGAACCCTTATCGTTAAGTCCGAGCATCCGTTTGCCCATCTGTCTAGTTGTTTATGTGTACCACAGTCATTTTTGTCATAAATTATTGGGATCTCTAGGTATATAGTTATTATAGTATTGTATTCTATAATAAAAAATAAGTATTGCAAAAAAAGTAAAAATAAAATTAGTGGTGACGAACGTAAATAAAGAAACGTAACTAAAGACTGAGAAAACATTAGAATACTGGGTACTGTTGAATAAATCTTCAAAATTTTAACAATGACGTTTTCTAATGATATTATATAATTATGATAATAATCACTATTTAATCAATAGATGGCGCTTTTTAATTCGTTTTCAAATTCGTAAAAAGTGTTCCCTCTTCCTGTAACTTTACAGAATAAAAAGTTATAGAAAAATTCAAAGTGGTAGGAATTTTAAAACACTTAAGAAAAATATTTTGATAAGACCTATTTAATACTTTTTGATTTATGGGGTATTACTAGTAATAATTTTTTAGGAGTTCTATAGCTAAATTACAAGAATAATGGATATTCGTAATCTCTACCTAACTTTTTACTGTACATGAACTGAGACACAGTACAAACAGTTTTGTATTTCTAAGTTTCGCTGTATAAAGGTTGAGGATTGTGTTAAGCAATAATCCCATTGTGTCATAACGACTTTAAATTACATTTTACATCATATACTCGAGTATTTTGTAACAAAGTTAATCGTTCTTTGATTACATATCTTTTGTGTTTTTACTTAGTTGGTTGAATTATTTTTTCGAGGTGAAGACCAGTTTATACACACTATATTGTTTGGGGATTTGCAGTGGGATAATTTTAGAGCTTTTCAACTAGGCTAGAATTCTCAATAAAGCAATCAGCTCGTCCTTATATCGTCATGGGCTAAAGTTGGGGATCTAGAGGCGTTGCCAAGTCTGTGGCCTCTTTCTTCGAATTAATTATAGCGATTGCTTAGTAAAATTTATGACTGTGGTTTAATATATTATTATATTCATGTTTGTATGTCTCCTCAGTAGATCACAAATCATAGAAATGGCCCAAATTTTTAGAGGGCTTACGTGGGGCCATGGAAAGGTCAAAGCGTAGAGACCGCTAACAAGTTTAACCTAAATGTGTCGTGACACTCATCGGCGAGTATTCCTGTCTGCACCATATCCCAAAAGCCCCAGTCTAGAAAAGAAAAGATACTAGGCTATTGGGATGAACTGCTAGTGTAGCTAGGAATCTGGGACCATGGGGAATATAGCATCTGTCCGTCGCAATATTCAGGGAACATGCAATACTGGGCAGACAGTGACTCGCCACTCCCTGGTATGGGTTTCAATAAATGCTGTAAAACGTTGACGACAGGCGACATGGGTGTGTGCGACTAAGAGGTGTGGAGAGGTGGTCTGCCGGTTCACAGAAGCTATTTCCAACGTTATTCCATTTATCACTTCCACCATGAGCATGGGTCTTAGCTCTAACGATCTCCACTCAGTGCTGGCTGGCTAAGGCAAGCACGGAGGCGGAGGCCTTGTCTTGGCCCCTTAGAGTCATGTCCGAGGTATCGCATCTTACCTAAGTCTTTGTCACAGCCCCCTTCGTGTTATATTCATTTTTATATATTTCACAGCTAAGTGGAGTATAGGTTTTAGTAAAAGAAATATGTAACTTACATTATAGATGGGTTATGAACACGGGACACTTTTTATCCTGGAAAATGCCAGAGTTTTCGTATTGTGTAGTAAAGTTTACAAAGGGGTAGTTACAGGACAAACGGTAGTGATACAAAGCCATTTTATAGTTGGCAATAAAAATTATGATTTGAGTCGTCTTATATTATTTGGAATAACGTTAAACACAGATCTTGCAATGTCTGCGATTAAAATGACGACTTCATTGAAATACATACACATACATATGCATAAGCACTTTAATTAAGACGAATAAAGTTACCTGCTCTCTGGAATAAATAGTATTAGTTATACCAGATTTCAATTAGCACTTTTGGTCTTTTATTTTTAAGCAACAAAACACAATATAATTACATTTATAAACTTGAATCACCAGTTGTAATTATTTATAATTTCTATATTTATTTTCCTTATTATACAATAATAATATCTGTATAATAGTTGCGATGACGTAAAGAGGCCAATGGTGAAAGTATCACTTAAGATTAACGAACGCAGAACTGGCCTGATGCAATAGTTGGAGTAGCGTTTTGCCAATATCTTGTCGGAAATACCTTTATTAGGGTTCAGTATTCTGGTAAAAGGGAAATTCTTTTAAACTGTCAGGTCCGTTCGGTTATACGTATTATGTTACGGTTGGAATTAGGTAATCGTATTTCGTACGAGATTAGTTAAGGGTTTCGATTCGCCCTAGGCCTCCTCCCTCGATTACATCATCGCTATCCCATCCTCCTATTACAATAACATTGCCGATCATCTATATCTCATTCATCCCTATTCCCAGCCTTTTTAAGCTACCCAACTGGCCCCGCGTTGCCTTCGCTCCTGGTGTTGCAAACGTCTCTAGGCAACTGTAACCATTTTTCTGAGCTGGGCTGTAGGCATCTTTGTCAGCTTCGTTTAAAAAAATATATGTCACAGTCATTTAAATCGAATTAGTGAGTCTGTATGATGAGCCGTTTCGAATTGCGATCACAAAAACCTTGAGTTGAGATTTTTTAAAAACCAGATATGCCGCTATCCAATCTGTAGTGAGCTGTTAGATAGCGTAAAAAATGGATATTGCGGCATAGTTGCCAATAATGTAACCGAGGGTTATTTTTGTTTTTCAATATTCTAAATATCTCCTTTACATTATGTTTCTTCACACGGCAGTGAGTAGGATATTGATGAGATTTGTAGAATTGGTGAAGGAGCTGCCCGCTTCTCTCACCAATTTCTTGTTTGTTAATATGGAAGAGAGACTTTATGTTCATTTCCACGGTAAACGAAAGGTACCTAACCTTTTATCTTTTGATTGTACTTTATTTTATTTCTAATAGGTGAAGTAACCTATGCGGAATTTTACACTCTTTCGTGCATGCAATTCGCTTCAAACGGAGTCTAAAAGATTTTCTATTTCGTATAGATTATAAAATATTATGGAAATCAGCAAAGCTATCCAGTGATTTCCTATTCGAGACCGGTTCAAAGTGAAACGTACGAAAGAATTTTCCTAATTTTCCATGTGTGACCCCGATCATGGCTCATTGAAATTCGAACAAAGACTAATTTCCATGGGTCGGCCCACGTTCCGAAATTATTCTGTGATCTCATGAATAAAGGGCTCGGATGTCTTCGAGACCATTACGATTTCTACTTGTAGATGCTATGAGAACGGTATAACTATTTGAATTGGATTTTTTTATAATAAATTACCTTATTGTGATTTTAAGCGCGGTATTTTATTTGACTATGATTCAGAAGTTTCGGCCTCTTATCAGTAGCCGTGATCACGAAAGATAAAAATGTCAAATGTCAATGAATATTGTTGAAGTTATTCTTTAATCTAACTCTAACATGTTCTTTTCACTTATTTATATTTTAATTATAATTATTATTTATTTCATGAAAGATTAATCTAATTTACCACCGCTTCTCAATATGTTGAGGCTTGAAGAAAAGAATCGGTGCAGGAAACTTTTCAGCAACATGCCTTACTTTAATCATTTTAATAAACAAGTTGGTAGCTAGGCTGAATAACTAATAAATGAACTAACTAAATAATAACTAACTAATAACTTTAACATTACATATTCACACTTGACATGTTTGCCTTCAGTGATCCGGCTATTGAAGTGGCCGAAACGTTGATATAAAAAATAAATTAAGTACCGTAATGTAGTTTTATTATATTTACTAGTCGCGAAAACTTAAGACAATATTGTATGGATTTTTTGAGATAATATTGACAAACTGATTAACATGCTAGTACACAACACGTTTGCGTTCGTGTATCATTCTCTTTTAAATCTGGAATTTAGTGTAGATGAGAAGGTATGCAAAATTTCGACACATATAATCTGTTTCAATAGTATTTTCCTTCTTTCTGCTTTTTATTAAAATAACATAAACGTTTGTATATAATGCAGGAAATTTTACCTTACAATACAATTAATTCATTATTATAAATTATGTATTTTACTTATAATTCCTTAAGATTATAAGTAGTATAATGAACCTAGGTCTACCGTTTTCTATGAATGAGGTGTTTGTTAGATCCATAGTGCGAGGTAGACACCAATTATTTAATCACGTGAAGAGTCGATGAATTCTTTTATATAATTACGAGTACTCTGAATCTTAATTAAAATGGTATCATTAAATACTCATCAGCTAAAATTGCAATAACTAATATTAACAACATTACAATTAAACTAATTAAGAGTGCTTATATAAATTCAACGAAGCATAATTGAGCAATGACTAAGGGTCACATGGAACATTCAACTCGCTTTAGGTCTTAAGATATTTTAAGGAAGAGGTATAATTAAGTAGGGTTTGTATTTAATATTGGCTTAGGACGATTTGAGCTCGTGATATAATTAAGATAATAAATATTTAAACACCACCTAACAAAACAATGAGAGGTACTACATTAATTTTAAATATGGTTCAAATAGATTTAGCAATTCAAATCGTCATGATCCAGAGCTTCTATTTGCCTTATAGCTCAGGTTCTGCCCTCCAAATACTTTTTTACACTTCGAATTGTGTTTGGCATTCTTCATTCTGAAATCATTACACTAGCATAATTTAATCCCTGATGCAGTACAGACAACTCTCTTACTTTTTTATTCTATCACATACATAGAAAACTACTGCGAATGCTAGAATTTTCAGAGTGGTCTCTCCGGGTGGTTCCACATCTCCGTGATACTCAGTTCTGCTTGTGTTGCCCAAGAACAAACCACACTTAATAGTGTACTATATATACCCTTTTGTTTCTCCTCTTTTCGCTAGACTCATAGCTTTGCTGGAGGAAAATTCTTTTAGGATTAAGCTTGCCTTTGTACATTGTCACTATTTCATAATTTTGTATCAAAGTTTTTGTGTACAATAAAGAATTAAGAGTATTTCATCTCTACTCATATATTAACTAGATTGAATTAAAATAGCTCTCTAGTTAAATTTCGTATATTGCTTTTAATTTTATTAATTCTCTTTAATATTTTCAATTGTTCCTAATTTTATATTAAAAATCTCCAGTCTTAAAAAAAAAATCTGAATATTTAAAAGACTCGACATACTTTATAAAAGAAAAATGAATTTGATTTATGTTGAAAATTTCTATTACGCTACGGGCTTTGTTCACCGCAAGCTATGAAAGGCATCACACCTATTTCATTTTCAAATGAAAATTTGACTTGAATCTAATAGTAGATAATAACTCAACAATCTTCTGCTTTCCCAACTGTTGATTTATAAACTCTGTCACTTTCTTTATACCTTTTCTCAATCCTTTGGTGTAGACACATTCGGTTTTTTTCGTCTATTTCTCTTTTATGGTAAACATTTTCTTTCAAACCATATACTTTCATATCAATGCTAAAATTCAAATTCAAATCTTTTATTCAAAATTTCGATTGGAAAACATTCTTCAATATTATACTAATAGATATATCAATAAATCTCTTTTGTGGCCTATCACAATTTTCTAATTTTTAACTAACATAGCTCGTTACTTAGCCTACCGTGTTTTAAGCCCTATAAGAGGTATTTTAAGTAAGGTGTCATTACATTTTGTCGAGGTCGAACGCGATGGTAACCACTTTTCAACATGTGCGCCGTTAGACTATCTGCTGTCCAGCAAGAAAAAAGGAATAAAACGAAGCACACTTATTACAAATTTAAATCCGTGTGTCCTACATTCTACTGACCTTATTTGAAAATGATTCTTTAAGACTTTTGAAATCTTGCTATTTTCGACACGGCATTAATTATTTTTCAGTTCTCGTTTACATATACATATGTTTTGTCACCCATACATTTTTTAAATACGAATGCGAATACGTATTACAATATATTCTAATATTTTTACATATAACAGAACAGGTGATAATATACAATCTTATCATTTAGCTTTTAAAATGTCATAATATAAATAATTTTCATTACTTTTCACTCAATAAAGTTCATGCACAATTTGACTTCTTTTATTATTAATTTGTATCTAGGTACTTGTAATGTCATAAGCAGTTGTGTTCGTAAAAAAAATACGTGACTGTGACTTTTTGTAATTTTATATAAAGTAATGCAATTGATTTGACTGTCCACTTCACTAGTTAACAGTTTGTATAAAAGACAACGTCTACTATATTTCATCCATAAAACACTGTCTACGAAAAAAGGCTACGACTTAAAGAAACAAACGGATGAAACTTCGTCTTTGCCATATGGCTACGGAACTGTATTTATATAGTGAATCATATCATCATTTTTTGCTTTATTTTTTCTTGACAAGTCTAGATTACACTTTTTATATCTAATTCCTTACAGTTTTTGATGTAATTTTAACAACGAATTAATACTCTACTATTTATTACTTTCAGGTAAAATGAGGACAATAAGTATATCAGTATTTGTGGTGCTTGTGGCGAATGTTTATTCGGTAAGTGATATATTTTTTCTTTATTGCAAGAGTTCAGCAGACAGGCAGATGGCCCACTTAATGGAAAGCGGTTACCATCGCCTATGGACATTTACAACATCAAAATTACAACAAATGCGCTGCTGCTTTCTTAAGGGAGACTGGAACCTGGTCACTAATGCCGGAACACAACTCAAGGTTGTTGTGGCGACATACTTTAGACCAGGGGTGGTAGCTATCCAGCCGGGCAATGCCCCTACCACCTGGTTGTGGGTTGTTTTGTTGCCTCTTACGACGACGGCCGCAGGAAATTGTATTTTTTACCCGTTCCTGCACGGATAAAAAATAAGTATACCTCATATTAAAATTTAGGTTTAATATCTATTATACCTTTTTTCTTTGGGTAATCGATATCCACTGTTAGATCTAAGCATTTCTAATTCTGCACCATATATCCTCGTGAAACGTTTTGCACATCAGCAACATCCAGTAGCAACCTTTGAGGATACTGCCCAGATTGTTAATGCCCGATTGTTAGTACCCGGTACTGGGTACCTGGACGGCTTCCTACTCTCTCTTTGGCCTGTAATCTATATGACAGAAACATAAAAAATGATTAGAGCCTACATTTTTGTAAATTCTTCATACTTGCTAAAATTTAATAATGACTGGACTATTCATAGTTAAATGCTTTAAGTAGATTATATTCGTAATTATTCAAGTATACATATTAAATTAAATGCACTTCGTTTTGTAAAAGTCTTGGTAGTTAAGTGGCAAATGTTTTGTTGTTCGCGTCGTTTGAATATGAGTTGTTATCGAATTCGAAGAGTGTTCATTGTTTACGCAATTTTTTTACCTAATGCGCCTAAAAAGTGCAATCTAAGCCCAGTGTTGGGACTTTTAATGGCTGATATAATACTTGTTTAAGATTTATATTTGTTTCTTTAGAATCGATAAAGAATTAAAAATATACAAAAATAATATTGTAAAAGTAGCGAATATTCCCTTCAAAAGTTGTGATAAGGGATCACAACTTTTGAAGGGATCACCCTCTCCTATAACTTATAAAGTGGTTTTTTTAAAAGAGTTTTAGATAATTTTAACAAAATTTATTTTGAGCAAAACCTTTTGAGTGCTTATTGTAAATAGTATAGGTACTATTTTTTATTAAATCACAACTCTTTGCGTGCGGATTCGCTCTTATTGATGTTATCCCACGGGAAATGTATATTTTACGGGATAAAAAGTAGTATATCCACTATTCCAGACTGTAATAATTATCCCTGTGATAAATTTTGTCCAGATCCAAAATTTCGCATTTATAATATTACTAGCATGTGCCCTCGACTTCGTCCACGCTTGATATGAAATTCCTGTGGAATTTCCGGGACACAGCATTTAAAAAAATAATGTAAGCTATCGTTTTAGTGAAAAATGTGGCGGAATAAGCTAATTTTCATGCATCCGAACAACTTCAAACCGCCCCAGGAAAATTCCTACGGGATTTATTACACTAAATTTGCTACCAATAGAAAAAATGGAATTCGATTATTTTTAAATCTGATCATTTTAAATTTTTCCCAGAAAAAATCCCGAAGAAGAAAGTGGGGTTGTCTGGAAGAGATCGCTTTTTAGCGATAAGATCGCCCTTTGTACAGAGCTAGATATAATTTTAGTCTTAAGTTCATATTTGTTATATATCTATCTATCTAACTCCCGCGGAACTCCCAGTATAAAAGTAGCGCAGAGTTTACGTCCAAAAATTAGATGTCGATCGGCGAAACCGCATAGAAATCGGCCCTCTGTAGTTTTATATGAATCCCGAACAAACAGAAAAATATTTAAAAAAATGATGTCATCTTCTCCGTCGTTTACATAGACTATTCCACTTGTTTTTTTTAATAGCTTTAATTTACAGACAGGGTATGTTTAGAATTTTATAATATTAGAGATTTAGGGTTGCGCAGTCAAATAAAAAAATAATTCTCCTCTAGAGTTCCTTATTGTATCTACGTGTACTAATGAACACTAAGCTGATTTTCATTATTTTTGTAACCTTGTAATTGCAATATTAAAAATAAATATTCCCTCTGTAATCAGGTCACAGAAAGGAATAATTACTATATACATTTTAAATAGTTTTCGTTTACTAAGAGTGGAATTAATTATTCACCTACTGTATAAAATATTAAACAAGTTAAAATTTCAAATGAAATGAAACGTAGTTTAGGAGGAGAACTTAATAACAAACTAATAAGGAAAATAATTAGCAATTTAACCTTTGACGAATATCAGTAACAACCGCATTAATTTTCCTAATTATATTTTAAATTCATTATCATTTTTTCTTTCGAGATTAATGGTTTAACACGCTCTACTGCTCAGGGCTAAACAGTAGGTAGTGTTGGACTGCGGCGGGTGCCGGATATCAATGAAACCAAGACTGGTTGGTGAATCGTCTTGAGGCACGTGATGTCTTGACTTGAAAAAATTATAAAAAAATCCCAGTGTTTTTTCATTAAAAGGAAGCTTTTTAGGGGGCGTCGCAAGAAATTTAATTTTTAACGACCACCCTAATATATATATATATATATATATATATATATATATATATATATATATATATATATATATATATATATATATATATATATTAAAAAAATCGAATTCCAATATGATTTTAAATGGTCGACAACAAATTTAATGTAATAAAACGTGTGATATTTTTTATCCTGAGAGTTGTATGTAGTTGTTCGGATACGTAAAAATTTGCTTATTCTGACACAGTTCTCACGAAAACTATAGCTAATATTCATTTTAAATGCTGCGATACTTTTTGTCCCGGGAATTTAAAGTCAAGCGTAGACAAATTAATTAATTTAAGTTAATTAAGTTATTTTTTTTTTCGATGCCAAGGATGAACATAAGATACTTTTTATCGCAAAAATGGCATAGTTTTCGGTATAAAAATATATATGTTTCCTTGTTTGTTGTTACGCTTTTGCGAAAAAAGTACTGGACCAATAGGTTGCGATTTGGTATATATGTAAGTATAGTTTAACCCGCGGCTCAGCCGCACGTCAAACTCTAGCACTCTATAATTAAAGAGAATGCATAAAATGTATTTACTGTTTTAGGATCTTTAGATCAAATGATTCTTCTTAGTTTTGAAATGAGGTGCGAAACGATTTATCTCTCTCGGGAAATTCACCACAAAACGCTTTGTGGACTTGTAAAACATTAAGTGATCACACAATATGACGTGAGGGGAAGCTCTTCGAGGAATGTTTATAAATGTAATGCTTTTTGAAATGTTGAAGATAATAAAGTAATTGCCGTTTGTGATTAGCAACTCAACATTTTCTCAGCTATTTTTATTATTCCATCAATTGACGTAGACATTAATTATGTTCTTTTAACATAATGGTGAAATTAATTACCATTTAATTATCACAGAATATAAACTGTTTCATTGTTCATTTTTGTCTTAATATTCATTGGAGTAATTTTAATTCAATTTATTATCATTAGTAGATTTATTTTGGCTGTTTACGTAATCTAAATCAATACATTTTAAAGGTCTTAAATAGAAATTGCTAATCATTCGATAACTAATAAAACTACTGCTTTTAGAATTTTCATCAGTCAGTCTGTCTGAAAGTTTGTCTTGGATAGGTTTTGAAACGACTCAATTATTCATACATATTACAATGAAAATTTAAGGAATGTTTATTTTTCATTTAATTTTATTTCTATATCTTGTACAGATTAAAAACGTGAATATTGTGACAGAGATAGACGGACGGATAAGATATACAAGTTCCATATATAGAATAAGAGTTATATTCATTCATGTCATGGCACTTAAATTACATGTAGGTACCAAAACTTTAAGCAGTTTATTCAGAAAATAAATTGACAAAACCATTAAAATGTTTAAAAAATTTCAAAAATATTTAATACAAGTACTTTCTTTACATTTTTTCAATTTCAATCGTATCAAATAGGCCAACTATTATAATAAAGTATTTAGAACAAACTTTATCTCGAACGGAAGATGTTGAAGTTTAAAATTATATATTATTTACTAGAATTTGCCCACGACTTCGTCCACGCTTGACTTGAAATTCCCGGGACAAAAAGTATCGCAGCATTTAAAAAGGATATTAGCTATAGTTTTAGTGAGAACTGTGTCAGAATAACCAAATTTCGACGTATCCGAACAACTACATACCACTCCCGGGATAAAAAATATCACAAGTTTTATTACATTAAATTTGCTGTCGACAATTTAAAAAAATCATATTAGAATTTGATTTTTTTATAGAATTTTTCCGTGGGATTCCCTGGGTAAAAAAGTAGCGCGGATACACTTAAAGTCTAAAAATTAGCTTTCGATCAGCTAAAACCCCTTCGACATGGGCCTAGTAGTTGTTCTTTGTTCTCTTCTCCGGGATTCATGTAACAACATGAATCCCGGAGAAGCAGACAAACCGATAATAAGCAGACAAGAAATCTAATAAAATTTGCATCATCTATTCCAGTTGTTTTTTTATAGCTTCAATGTACAGACACGGCATGTGTAGAATTTTATAATTCTATAGATTTTGTTATAATATTTAAACTGACAATGATTATAAATAGTTTACATCGTTTCAATTATTTGCAGAGACAAACTTTAAACATGTATTAATTAGACTATAAGTCCGTGCATAAGGAAGGATTCTATACAGGTAATACATTTTTTTAAATAATTTATTTACTTATTTAAGTAAAGTAAATTACAATATACAATATTTTTATGGTAGGTACATTTCTTGAGACTATTAAGTTGTCGGTTTGCCCCCAAACTAGGATAGGCCTGTGTTTTGGGGGTCACATTCGGCCACGGTATGTTGTCGTTTTTTTATTTCATTGTATGGATTGAGTGAGTATAGCTTTTTAACTCATATAATAATGGGGTGCATTATATATATTTACATATAATGTGATGAGTGTGTTAGTGTGTGTGTGTGTGTGCGCGTGCGTGCGTGCGTGTGTGTGTGTGTGTGTGTGCGTGCGCGTGTGCGTGTGCGTGTGCGTGCGTGCGTGCGTGCGTGCGTGCGTGTGTGTGTGTGTGTGTGTGTATGTGTGTGTGTATGTGTGTGTGTGTGTGTACGTGCATGTGTAAGGGTGTCTTTAAGTGTGCGTTTATTATAAAAATAAGTATGTAAGCAGTTGTTCTGTTTCGTCATAAGAAGGTAATGAACGTTAGCTGTTTAGATTTGTCAGAAGGGCGGAAATGACTGTTGCATAGGATACCATATAGGATGTTGGATAGGTTCTTGCCAAAATGTCTACGAAGCTATAAATACCGCATTGGATATTAAATTACAGAAGTAAAAGACGTCATAATACTAATTAATGACAGCAGCCTTCGCCTATAAACTTCCCATAACTGTGCTTGAGCCTATTTTAGGGGAGCAGGATTGTTATCATACCAAAACCTAAAAGATCATGTTACTTTTAGAATATCATGATAATAATAATTTTCCTTAGTCTAAATAATAGTCATTAATACACGACTATTAAGTAGCTTGTGTAGGGACACACATTCATACGGTTAAGTATGTATTACTAAGTACAACACATTTACGTAATCGTATCGAGTGGTGCGCATACTTCCCGTTTCTCGTCAGTTTTTAATGTAATAAAACCAGTCCGCGCCGGTATAATACGGCCGTCGTAACTTGGCGAATGTGAACATAGGCTCTGCGAACTTTAGCGCATGTAAACTCCTGAAGAAAGTACAGTGACCAACTAGTACAAAGCAAGTTAAAAATACAGGGATGAAGGGCGACCAATTGTGTTCACTGACGAGTCGTATGGGTCGTGTGTATCACGAGTGTACATGTTCTAAAGTTCGCAGGGCCTATGTTCACGGCCGTATTATACTCTTTTGTGTCCATTGATGTAAACAAATTAAAGATTTATTTATGACTATACTATCTTTATCTCCACTAGATATTAACAACCTAGTGTCATCCAAATTAGTAGCAACCACTTCTTGGCCGCGCAACTTGCTACGCTTGTACAAAACCTAGGAAGCTTGGGAGTTTCTATGATGATAAAAAATGTATAAGTTGGATTGGACTGCCGATTGCCTTTACTGTGTAACTAAAAATTAAAATACTAAACTGTCATATTTAGTAACGAAAGTGTAAACATGAATGGCCTATAAATTTCTCTTGTTTTGACCTCGGCTTGAACTGACAAATGGATCTATTTTCGAGCGCTTTGTCCAAGGAAGGGACCGCGCAAATTGGTGCCGAAAGCCTAAATGATTCAATCCCCAAAATCGAATATTTCATTCTGATGTTACTCAAAGGGTATCAACATTGATTATATAGTTAAGGAGATGTATTACGTTTAAAATAATAATAATAAGCGTTTTGTGTTACGCAAAAAGTTTTTGCTGCTTATTAAAATGGTAGTTCACTAGCTAATGGACTCGCGTTTCATTTAAAATGAGTAGATTCGAATTCTCGCTGCTGGAAAGCATTTTAGATTGTTTTTTATACCTAAAGTGCATATTTTGTTACAATTATCACATACAGAGTGAAAAATTGTAATAAAAAATGCAACTCAATGTCACAGATGTGTCAAACCCTCTAATACGTTTTAGACTAGCATAATTATATAGTATGACGGATATAGTGAGAGACGACCCTCTGAAGCGTATGAAGGCTTCAATGTAAGGCTTTTGCTTGAAATATATGTAATTTTAATACTATGCGTGTTACAATATTTTGGTTGCGCGTAAAATTGTTCGTCTTAGTTCTGTATTGAATTTTTGGAATATTGGCGGTTGGCCGTAGACAAATTAGCGTTTGTCATAGACAATTTTGATATTGCGTGTACACACCGGCGCGAGCGTACTGATTTCTTGTCCGGTTTGACCGGTGCATACCTTGCTTTGGTAAATCGTGCGGCGACATCCTATAATATTCGGAGGCTCAAACCCGGAAGGAGAACTTTATAGGCTTATAAGCCCAATATTAGAACATTTTTTATTCTAGCAATATATGATGTGACTAACATATTAAAACAGATATGTTAAAAATATAAATAATACAAAAATCTACTAGCTATTGGATCCAGTTAATTATAATTATATTCTATCGAACTTACTTGACTTTTGAATACGTATTTGAACAATTAAGGCGACGTCATTTACTTGAATTGGCACTGATATGTTAACTAAAGCGAAGTTATACAACAGTTCGAAGACAGCTTGTTTAGCCGCGATAATCGTATCATGAAATTTGCATTATAAGCATATCCTATGGAAATTTATTAAGATACTGTTTTTCAATAATGTAGTTTTAAGATGTTTATTGGGAATATTGACATTGTCTACTGCTGTACCTTCTCCCCGACAAGTTACTTAACGGCACAAAGAATTATTCTTTTATAGACTCTCTAATTGGATTTGTCGAATCAAATTTGTAAGATTCAGATCAATGTCACTTTGGCTCGAATTTTGATCAATTTTGTAATTCGTCATCCATAAATTGGCCAATATATTTTTATTGATGCCCTTATTACATAAGGAGTTATTTTTATTTATTCATATTTTTCTGAACTAGAATTTAAAGCAATTAAGGACTAGCGTTGACAATGCAATCAATCGAGATAATTTTAATTATCTCATATAAATCAAGTTGTAAGCTCCTTGATTTTGTATGAATGTAGCGATATATGACGTTATATTAGCCCTTTCTGGTTAAACGATTTAGAAATTCTCGTTTGAATAGTAATCACATTTATTTATAGTACCTAAAACATTTTAAAAGTTGTTTTAAAAATAATTGTAGACAAGACTTTATTTTACACCAAAGCTCAGATAAACGAAAAGAAGAAAAACACAAAAATAGTTTATTGCTACGAGTATATAAACGATCTCATCCAGGTAACTCTAAGCTAGGATTGATAGATTTTTAACAAATCTTTTATGATAGTCTTCTTTTGTTAACATTGTGTTTAAAATTTGTGATTAGAAAACAGCCCGTTGTTTTACTGTACTCTTTTATGGCATCTTGCGGCCGAGTCATTAGCCAGGTGTCAAGGACATTGCCTTTATGCAGTATAAAACGGTGACCTGATGGAGGGGGAGGCAGTCGAGCGAGAACTACAAGCGGAGCAAGACGTGTGACCTATAATCGAGAATCTAATAAGTGACGGGCTTGCGCGTTTTATTGAATTACGATCTTCTGCATTACGTTTGGGCTTGTTGTGTTTGGTTATATCTGTACCTGCGTTATACGTGTTTGTATAGTTCGAATAAACTCTATAGTAATTCTAACGGAATTTCAATACGAGTCTCGCGACTCGTAATAGTATAATCTATGTAAAATAAGTATATTTTATCTAAAAACGATATTAATATCCACATAGTAATAACAATATGTGGACATCTAATTCTAATTACCCGTTTTGATATGATTTATATCTTACCTTCATTAGTAATAAAGATTTAAACCTAATAATTTATATTAATTGTTTGTTTAACTAAACCGTGGCTAGTTTTGTATAAGGCGACGAGATCGAGAATTAAAATTCATAAGAAATTATTAACACATTTGAATGAATATTGGCATATAGGCTTCATTGAATATATACCAGTTATTACCGTTTATCTTAAAAGAGATTATAACGCGAGCAACGTCGTAACAATTGGCAGGTATTTTCATAGGAAGTAATATTTAATTCATAAAGAATGATTTATTCGATCTCTGAACTTTATTAGAAACCCGTTTTACTGGCGTAGTAAAGTCAGAAACATTAATGACAAATCCATTTTCGACACCTGGAAATCCGCAGACAAAGAACAACATTCAATAAAACGGAAATGCTAAGCGATTAGGTTCGAGTCATAGTAAAAGCTATTGGAATAAATTATAGAAAAACCGTTAGAAATTTTAAATCAATACTTATACATGAGATATGAAATTAAAACATATTGCAAACAAGTTTTTAGAGCAATATTTTCTGTAGCGTACCTACTACGAGAAATAAGTAGATAATTTGAGTTCGCAGGCAAGATACTCTACTAATATTATTTATTGGCAAACTATAATAAAAATATAAATATGAGTTACTACTACTACTATTTACTTACTCTAGCCGGTAAGTACGTAAAATGTGGATCATTTTTGAAATAAATTTTGAGTTACTTAGGTATAGGTTGCACAATTTCCGCGCACTATGGATTTTGGGGTCAACCAAATTAAATGAATTGCTTATCATGCAATTTCGTATTCGTATTTATAATCCTTTTGTACTGCTAGACATAGCAGAGGCTAGTGATATTCCTGGTTACTGTTGTCTGCACGTTTATATGAGCATAGGTGATATCTACTTACTGCTAATTTCTAGGGAATGTATGAGTTGCATCTACCATAATATTATTTTCAATAACAAGAATGAAGATGGGGATGAATAGAATACGTTTTATTTCGAAGGATTGGATAGAGTCCGACGGATACAGTTCCGAAGTTCATTTGAATGGACCCGCGTAGAAAGTTGTGCAATAGTACAGCAACAAAAATATTTTAGTGTTATTTGTAAACCGGAGGCTTATAGTGGACCGCAACCCTTACGGGGCGAGGCTACTTACTTATATGTTAACAGATCTCAGTTTACGACAGATTTTATATCCTGTTACGTCATCGACAATCTACATAAACCTTTGTTTTGGTTCTTGGTTCAATAAGGAGATCCTTTTATATTATTGTAATAAACCCCCGGGTAACACGAATATACAACCTTGGATTTCAGCACTCCGATATTTGACTACATGGATTGGATATATGCAGGTTATTTAGAAATTAAATCCAGCTATTTACATAATATCGTAACAGTAGGAACAATGTTGACAAGTTATTATATTACATCAACCTCATAACTGATATTTTACACCCACTATAGTGTTATGTTTTTAACTTTGCGCTTATTTCACTGTACGTAGTGGTCCCGGATTTAATTGCCAGAATATTAAATTTCATGAACAAACTTTTTGTCTCTATTCTAGGTGTTCTTTATATTGTCTGTAATGCGAACATTTTCAACAAAATTACTTTACTTAATTACATATATCCCTATTCTTCACGTTATTTGACTAGCTTAGCAAATCTTAACCAGTTTGTCACAAATATGAAGGCTGCCATGGATATAGTTTATAGTATCGTATAACTCGTATACTCGTGTCACTCCATACATCGAGTATAACACGTACGTTTCTGTGACCTGCCTCCTGCGTAATTAATGATCTATTCATCGATTACAAGGGACTAGTTTAATTCGAGTTTAATATGTATTAATTTCGATTGCACAATTCCTAAGGTTGCATAATAATAACGCGTGTATCTCGACACTGTAATATTGCATAATATAGCCAAGAGAACAATTAAAACGTCTAATTGCATGTGACGAGAAACCATGAAATTGTTCTGCGTCAAACTGCATTTAAACTGTGCATGATACTATTGCAATAATAACTGAATCATTTATAAATCTTAAACACGAATTCAAAGATCAAATACTTTGGTAAGAGGCCATCTTAAACCTAACCCTCGACTTCAAATCCCGTCACACCGGCGGGTGATTTCGCTGAGATCAAGCTGAGATAATAAGGTCAACTTCAAAGTCTGAAGTCAACGAGGATTGAGACCTTGAAGTTAAACAATTAATTGAAGTTAGCCGACCTGATGTAATAAAAAAACAGACAGAGAAAGACCACTATAAGCTTCTGTTTATTAGACAAATAAAATTGTCATATGACATGAGAAACTATCACCAGCATCTGCTATCACTCACACCAAGTTGTCTAAACGGCGAAGCGCAAGTATTTCGTTAGCATTTTTCACATTCTATAAGTGAGGACGAATTCAGTTAGAATCCTCTCGGCAATGTTGAAAAGGCCTGCTTTGCTATAATAAGTTGTGGACTTGCCAGCATGTGTCAGATTGCTGTGTAGCTTATTTATTGACCCACAGTCCTGGTTTAGAGGCATAGTTCTTTAGACGCACCCGATAGCCAACAAGCATCGAAGTCCTAACGTCAACAGTGCGTTGTCAACCAGTGAACTAGGCGTGATCAACGAATAAACATAGCCTGATCCATCAATTGCTCAGTAGCATGTCAGCGATTAACATTACGGCTATACGGGGTTGTCACCGAGTGGTTCACCCGCCGTCTGCGTAACGACTGCTTACGAGCGAGGTGTACTGGTACTGCTGGGGGGCTTTACTGAGCACCTTTTGGGTATTTGACTGGCTTCGTGAATCCCACACTACCTCACTTTTTGCTTCCGAGCAGTAGGATGTGATAGCATAAAACATTTTTGCCTAGCCAGAAAATACGTGGAATTTAAAAGACAAACACAGACATTGATGGTGGAAGTTAACTTTCACAGGAGCATTCATACAGAATAATATAATAACTATTGTCTTTAGTGAAATAGAAATTGAATTATAGGTTACTAATTGAAATTAATCAAGGTACTTATATAACTAAGAATCCTATTCAAAGATTATGTGGTTTCCCTGAATACTTGTCAACAATTATTAAATAAATAACAGTTAAATGATATACATTGTTTTAGTTTAGATTGCGCTTTAGTAAGATAATTCCCAGAGAAATAAAAACTAATGAATTCGGAATCATCCAACTTTCAAAGAATGCTGCTTCATAATTCAATATAGAATACGGAAAAGAGGCCACTAGAGAGACTAAAGTGGTTTATTCCTATTTAATTGGTTTAGATATTGCTGTTCGAGGACTAGAAGTTTCATTATTATTTGATTTCACCATGTTTCCTATTAAACTGTTAGTTTTGATATTTTTGTCTGTATTTTATTAAACCATATAAATTGAAAATTTACGAGAACTAGATTTTCAACGTGTCTTGAAATTGGTTTTGTATTGTGTTTTGAATAATAAAACGTCAAAAGCCGAGATGAAAACCTTTTTAAGGTCTCATCTAATCAAAGAGGGTTTAGGAGCATTTCGTATTTACAGTTTAATAAGCAATTGCCATTCTTAGTACTCTTGAAATATTCTGATAACTTAAATTCTGGGTTCCATGAATGCTGTGAAATATATGCCTACTCGTACATGTTTGATTCCTTCATGTCAAAGTGTTTACTGACCACACTACTGTATATGTGAGGAGTAACCGGTTAACGTAATTTCACATTGTGTTATTAGCTAATGTTGACCAAACATTCGCCGGATATCCGATTGCACACTATAGTGTTCATAGAGTATGAAATGATAATTGTTTCGACATTCCTGTATGACGTTCATTTAGCAAAGTATTGGACCATGGTCCTATATTCCATAAAGTTATATTTATGCTAGTTGAACTTTGAAGCCGCATTAAGAACAACAAAATTGTGTGTCAGCTCTAACACACGATTGGTAAGATTGTCTTTCTACGTGCAGGAAAACTGGTTAATAAACGCATCTCTTATAATACTGGATGCATGTATGTAATCCGTCCGTTCGTCTATATGACTTTGTTTGTCACATGTTTTGCTTTGATCTCTCTGTACATGTCGGCTTCGTTTATAAGACTCTCTAATTTCCAAACACAGTATCTTACACTGATGGATATTACATTAGATCTTATTTCATTGCATTAAAGACTGAAATTGTACAATAAAAACCGGAATGCTTTTAAGTTAACGCTTGTATTATTTCGCTCCTCATAAAATTTCCATACCGGGGGCCTTATATGTAAATCGATTCTTAAGAAGTAAGTTCCAAAAACCACTTGGATGCTAAATATTAAGAGCTCCAGGAACTCATCAAACTTTACCCTGCCATTTCATTTATTTACTTTAGCTTTATGTAATTGGCAAATTAAGAAATAAAAAAATGTAGAAATTAAAATACAATGTTAAAACAAGTTTGTTATCTAACAGATTCTATACTTTTTTACCAAAAGTTTTATAGTCTTAGCTGTAGTTTTATTTTGAATTTTAATTGGTTCTCGTATTAGTAGCCAAACACCCTACAAAATCATATAATTTAAAAAAAAATATACGTTTTGATTAGTGGATGCCAGTTAAAATACAACTAACAATCTGGTCTCCTAAGAAAGCCTATGTTTATTCTCTATATCGCATTGTCGACGATCCCATACTCACAGACGGCTTAGATACGCTTGACCTTCGGAGAGACTTCGCGTCTCTCTACGTATTCTACCGACTATATAACGGAGAGTGTTCCGAGGAACTGTTCAGAATGGTGCCTTCGTCCTCTTTTTTACCACCGTACCGCACGCTATCGGCTGGGCGTTCATCCCCACTTCCTTGAGCCGCTTCGCTCTTGTACGCAACGGTTCTCTAGAACGTTTCTCTTGTGCACCGTGGGGATTTGGAATGACATCCCAGCCGTGATTTTCCCACAGTGCTACAACATGGGGTTTTTTAAAAAGGGTGTCATAAAATTTCTTCGAGGTCGGCAGCGCGTTGATGACACCTGTAGTGTTGCAAACGTCCATAGGCGACGGTAACCGCTTTTCATCAGGTGGGCCTGTCTGCTGTACTCCAGCGATAAAAAAAACTATATATTCATAGCCAACCGCTAGAATGACAAGTTCAATTAAAGAGTTCTCTTTGATCTTAGAATCCTTCTTTTTCGATGTATTCCAGAGCTCATTGTTCGGAAACACCATTCACATAGAACCGGTGAAGTTTATGAAATGGACGAATTTCATTGCAGAACAAAAATAATTCAGACAGAAAAAAGATAATAGACCAAGTTATCATTTCTCAGCTCACGAGAGCACTCAACCAGAAAAACGTTTAACGCAACGTTCCTTTTTTATTAACTTTTAGTTCTGCAGAACAAGTAAATTTGCATTTAGGGCAGGAGTTTGAAGCAAAGTAAGTTGAGTATAATTAAATGAATAACTACGTGTCCAATACAGTACAACGTTTTATTGTACGCCAACATAATAAAAAACTTACTTTTTAATTTAATAATATTATTATAGCTAATACAGCTTTAAAAATATATAAATTATAAGCACGTTATACAGCTAGAAACTGTTCCTTCATTAGTTTGTTGAATAGTAAATATATTAGGCAGGCTGTGAACAGTGCATTCCAAGGATGCAAGGCCTGAACCGAAAGCAATTTGTTAGTTACTAGTTCTGCGTCGCAACTTCTCTGACGATCTCATAGGGTTATAATCACTGTGATAGAACTGCTTGTAGTGGTGGAGGTGTTTAAGATTGAAACAACCACTCATATATATATTTTATACTTTATATAAATAGCGTGTTATACGAGGTAACCATATAAACACTTAAGGCACAATGGAATCTTTGGCGTTACAACGATATACTAAAAGTGATCTTGTGTAGCTTGGCGGCCATTATTTGAGACGCCTTTTTTACGCCCGAACGCACGCCGCAGGATCGTAGTTCTGTGCGAGTCGCGGTCAAGCTTTTAAAGGCGGTTGCTTCCACACGCTTTTCAACATAAGACGGAGTCGTAAATCCGAAGAATTATGTTATAAAGAAGAGACCGAAACTGAGCATTAAGTGTATAGGACAGATACATATTATGTGATAATTACGTAACGCATTATATATCGATTGACATATGATATATCTTACATATATATAATTATATATGTATACATAACTTAAACTCGTTCTCATTGGAATTTGGTTTGAATTAGAACTGTTGAATTTGAATGTGAAACGTCGCGGTACTTTAGATAAGCAGCATCATTCCAATGACATGGATTCGAATCCTAGATCTAGCTAGATTCGGGCCAGAGATCATGGACTACTTAGATTACTTTTGTGGCCTAATGCGTAACTATATCGTTCGTTTCGCGGCAGCACATTGGTAGCACCTTCGGTTTTACAGATGGCCCTAGGCAACGGCAATCGGTTATCATCAGGTGGGCCGTCTGCCTGTCTTCTGAATTCATGCACGTTACTGTATCCGCTCAGTTACAGATACGGCTCGCAAATGAGTACGCGGCTTTTTATCATCCCCGCAAATTGCTATTGCGCCTGGCCGCCATTTTGGTGACGTAACCGTAGCCGAACAGTCAGTACTGTTAGCATCACTGGCCGGCGAGAACACGTACATATCGAGTTGCAGATAACGTCACATGAATGTTAATTTGACAAGAATCCAGCGCACTACCAATATGCGGGGATAATATGCCTTGAAAGGTGGGCCCACGCCCGGCAGTGAGAAGTACATAAGTCGATATTATTGTATAGCTACATGTATCTAAAATAAACAATTGAATATGATTTAAAGACAATAGCTTTTTTAGACCTCACAAAGAGAATTGCAGGTACAATTACATACTAGCAGCCATTAGTGTTCCTTACGCAATGTATAATTTATTAGTACGATTTGCGTAAAATACGCGCTCCGAATGGTAAAGTAATGAATCACAATAACAATGTGGTTAATTCATAAATGCTTTATAGCTTTATGTATTGTAGTACCATAAAAACAATCATTTTTAAGGTATTTTATATTTTATTGATAAAATAGATAAAGTTCATTATGTTATTCACATGCCAGAAATCTTCTGGCAGCATACACCCATTATAATAATTAATATATATACACAGGTACATATCATATTGTAGGTAAGCATATAAGTATGAACTTCGAAAACCTTACATAAAATGAAAATCACTTAACTAATATACTTTGACAAAGATAAAAATACATCAACAATTTTCATTGTCTCTTACAAAAGAGATATTAGTTAATGAAATTGAGGACGATAAATAAACCATTAATAAAACGAGAAAATAAAAAAGAATAATGCTCTTAGGTTTCGCAATACATATAATCTCTTTATTTATTGTTTACAGTAGGTATGCCATTTAAGTTATCTTATATTACTACACTATTATAGTTTTCATCGACCATTACACAGTGCTTGAAGATGAGATTCATCGAGAAATGAGTGACTTTATGACATACGGTGCCGAGGCTTGAACACTGGTTTGAAGTCGTTCGGAGGACTACGGACTATAGGATGTTTCTCTTATGAATAGTATGACAAATGAGGATATCTGTAACAGAATCAAGGTAGCCGACAAAGCTCGCAAAATGAGCCAGTTAAAGTGGCAGTGGGCCACGTCAAGGCAGGTCTGACGGCAGATGGAGACACGTGTCCTGGGCTGATAGTCTCGGTAAAGATAGTGTAGAACGCCTTTCAACCCAGTGCGGTGGATCGACGACCTGCATAAGGTCGCCGGCAGGGGCTGAACTTGGGAAGGTCTACAAAGCAAACAATCCATAAAATATTTAAAAAAACTCTAGTAGTACATAAGTATACAGTAAAATGTTATCTTGTTATGAATAGAAACTAAATTTATCGAACTGAGTTGAACTGAAGGTTACATAAGTGAAGTCCCATGGAAAATCATAGTGTAGTGTAAATATTAGAATGATTTACGTTATTAAACTACGTACAATTTATTACCCCAATCGGCTAAAATTTTAGCATTTAAAGCACTTTGCATTTCTTGACTAAGTAAACCGCGTGTTTGTTCAGTAACAATTGTTTACGCGCCTTAAATAAATTTTAAGGCAAAGTATTAATTAAAATCACTGCTGGGTTCCAACACAAACACATTATGAGGAAGGTCATATTCTGGCTTTGGCTATAAAACTTCAAGATTAAATGGAAAATTCCTGGCGGTAATTATATTCTGTGTTAGCACAAAGAATTAAAATAAACTAGCGAATGTAATGTGTACCGTCTACGAGCTTTGTCTCTAAATTAATATTTGGGGTCAAATTATTAACTATATAGGTACAAAGATATTCTTTATATACGCAATTTAAGCGAGTGGTAGATGTGAGAGTGAGTACGTATACCTACTTATGGGTCAATGGCCTTTTTTGTCCGTGTGTTTTCAAGTATGCGAACTTCCAGCTGCTAAGTACATAGATCGCGTCCAACTGTACGACTATATATGTAATTGTATGACTATATAACATTTTATTCTTATAGATATACATACGTGAATCTAAGATTTTACCTTACTTAAGTTAAGATGTATATATGAAATTACAATACACTTATTAGTTTTATTTTAGTACACTTGTCATTGTTTCTAATATTATGGTACTGGATCAAAATTATTAGTAGATACTATAAATATAAGCTTCCGAAATGTAAAGCCGATTTCCAATAATGAAGTTTATACTATTTGATAACACAGCTCTACAAAAAAAGTTTTGTTTGTTGCCCTGGATATCATCCCAAATTTTTACGTTTTCAAATGCCCAAATTACGAATATATTCATGAAAGTTCTCAATGTGCTCGTATTTTCATGATTTTTGCATATTTTGAACAATTTACTGCTGATCTTTGAAAAAGAGATTGTCCCCTGAAAGATTATTATAAAAGAAAAGCTCATAAAAGGCATTTTATGGAAATATAAAATATATTTTGGACATTTTCCTCTTTATTTACTTCGATGTACCCTAATTTCTTAAAATATTACTGACATTATAAATATATCTGTTATTTTATTTCTAGTTTTTTGATTTTTGTAATGTAAAACGAAAATAAAAATAAAAATAAAATCAGAGCAAATCTAACGAAATCATTGATAGTTATAGTTTCATGAATTGTGGCATAAATGGACCCAAAATCATTTTCATATTCAGGGCTACGAAACAAAACCACTGTAGACCAGTGTAATCGTTTATTAAGGCTAGCTATGTATAGCCGTGGTAGCTTAGTTCTTAACACTTCGACGTTTCATTCCATTGACGTGGGTTCGAGTACCGATAGCATAGTAACCAGCGCTTAGGCTAAGCACATACTACGGTTTATTTTTCCGATTCAATAATGGAAACGCGTTGGAAAATGTCGCGAAAAATCGAGGCGTCAAGGGCAAGTCGTTGTCGGACCGTAATAATACCCGAGATGACTGTGTATCCTGATTCTTTCAAGCCTCGCTTGAATAGATGTATGTTGACAATCCAAAATTTTTATATTTTCGCGATGTTACGTCACTGTTGTGTAGCAGTATATAATAATAATAATAATAATACCTTTTTTATTTCTTGAATCGGACCTTCCAAAGTGAAGAGAAAAGGGTTTATAGAGGTTGGGAGAAATCTAGAGATAGTGTCGCTGACAGGCAAATGCCAAATATTGATGCCATGGCTTCTTTCTGGCGCAGTATATGGTCGATGCCTGTAAGCCACACAGAGGGCGACTGGATTGAGCTGGTCAAGCAATCATGCGACCAGGTGCCAGATATGGAACCTATTACCATTGAACCACTTGATGTTGGTAATGCAATTCGTTCGGCACATAACTGGAAAAGTCCAGGGCCGGACGGATTGCATAACTTTTGGATTAAGTGGTTCAAAAGCTCGCATAGTTGCTTGGCTAATCAATTCCAAGAAGCTGTTGATCGTGGTTCGCTTCCAACCTTTATGACGACAGGCGTCACCCATTTACTCTTCAAATCTGGCTGTACCACTGAACCCAAAAATTATAGACCAATCACATGCTTGCCCACCATCTACAAGCTCCTTACGTCCATTTTGGGAAAAAAATTATCAAATTATTTTTATAATAATAACATTTTGGCAATCACCCAAAATGGATGTAAGGCGGGGTCACGTGGTACGAAGGAATTGCTTCTCATTGACACAACTGTTAGCCAACAAGCCCGACGGAATAGAAGAAATCTTTCCGTTGCCTGGATCGACTACAAAAAGGCGTATGACTCAGTGCCGCATACATGGTTGATGAGAGTCTTAGAGCTGTATAAAGTCGATGCAACTCTAAGAACCTTTATTCAGACATGTATGAGGCAATGGGTTACACACCTTAAGCTTCCAGGTGGGAGAGGGCCTTCTTTGCCGGAGGGCGCGATAAATATAGAGCGTGGAATATTCCAGGGTGACAGCCTGAGTCCCTTGTGGTTTTGCCTAGCATTGAACCCTCTTAGCACTTTGCTAGAGTCTTTAAAGCTAGGCTATCGGTTTCGAAGAGGGGGAGAGATCATGTCGCACTTGCTGTATATGGATGACCTCAAACTTTTTGCATCCAACGAACCAGACTTGATTGAATTACTGAAGACAACAGAACGCTTCAGTAAGTCAATTAATATGGAATTCGGGATAGAAAAGTGTGCGGTCATGCATGTGCGGCGAGGGAAAGTTGTGAATTCACCGAATTTACAACTTTCAGAGAACATGTCTCTTAACTCCCTCTCCGAAACCGAAACATACAAGTACCTGGGTATGTCAGAGTCCTTAGGTATAGCTGACGCGGACGTAAAACAGACGGTGAAGGACCGATTCTTTTGCCGCTTGAGGAAGGTTTTAACCAGCCTTCTCTCAGGTGGAAATAAGGTCAGAGCCTTCAACAGCTGGGTTATGCCCGTGTTAGCATACTCCTTTGGCATACTTAGGTGGACTCAAACGGAGCTGGACGCCCTAGATCGAAGAGTCCGTTGTCTGCTGACAAAACATCGTATGCTTCACCCACGTTCATCAGTAATGAGATTGTACATCTCGAGAAGATGTGGAGGCCGAGGCTTTCTAAATGCCAAGGATCTGCATAATCGCGAGGTGAACAATCTCAGGACATATTTTCTTAAGATGGACGTGGGCCTGCATAAAGATGTTATGGCAGTAGACAAAGGTCTTACCACGCTCTCGTTGGCTAACGAGAATTGGTGCAATCTAGCAGTACTGAGCGCCTCCGAGCGCATCAACGTATGGAAGAGCAAGGCGCTGCATGGCAGGTTTTATCGGGCCTTAACAGGACCCGATGTAGACCTGTCAGCGTCGGTAAACTGGCTACGGTTCGGTAACCTCTTCGGAGAAACCGAAGGTTTTGTCTTTGCAATTATGGACGAAGTTATTAAGACGAACAACTACCGGAAATATATCCTGAAGGATGGCACCTTGGACATCTGTCGGGCATGTCATCGCCCAGGTGAATCCCTCAGGCATATTGTTTCCGGCTGTTCACATCTTTCTAACGGCGAATACTTGCACAGACATAACCTCGTAGCCAGGATTATCCACCAGCAACTTGCCCTTCGATATGGTCTTGTAGAAACGGAGGTGCCTTATTACCAGTACTCGCCGGAGCCAGTTCTTGAAAACAGTTGTGCCACGCTCTACTGGGATCGATCAATTATTACGGACAGGACTATTGTAGCCAATAAGCCTGATATCGTGATAATAGATCGATCTGCGCGACGAGCAATACTCGTTGACATCAGTATCCCACATGACGATAATCTCGTGAAGAAAGAAAAAGAAAAACTAAGTAAATACTTAGATCTTGCTCACGAGGTTACCGCTATGTGGCGGCTGGAGTCAACGAGCATTGTGCCGATAGTTGTAACCGTCAATGGTCTTATAGCGAAAAGCCTCGACCGTCATCTAGAGAGGCTTTCGCTGGGAAGCTGGGTGAAGGGCCTGATACAGAAGGCAGCTCTCTTGGACACGGCACGAATTGTGAGGAGGTTCCTGTCTCTGGAGCCCTAACCACCGGTAGTTTGGACCCCAGGCCCCGCTGACGGTGAACAGCAAGATTTTATATTTTTTTATTGAATATGTATTTTATTTTTGATGTATTTTTGTAAAAGAATAATGTAATTTATTTTTTTATAAAAAAATATCTTTATATATTTTTTAAAAAAATGTAAAATTTTTGATAATAAATAAATACATGTATAATAATAATAATCGGCAGACAAACACACACATTGTATATCCCCAAATTAAGCAAGTTACGCTTGTGTTATGGGTAATATACAACGGACCACTCTGGGGCCGATCCCAGACACCCAGACCATGGTAAATAACGGAGAAAATACGTTTCCGAAATTTACTATACCGGGAATCGAACCCGGAGCCTCTGGGTTGCAGTGAGGTAGGCCGGCAAAGGCTTTAGCCCGCTCAACCACAGAGGCCGTCAAAATATATACATAATATACTAACTACAAAAATATACTAAAGCTATGGCTATATAGGAGATACATTTCTGTCAAATTTTATTTATCACTTTGCTTCAATAATGTCTTGAATATAGAAATATTATAAAAGAGATTTTTTACGCTTTAAATAATAATTTTATCGGAACGAATAACTTTTTTTCACAATGTATTTGAATACAATTTCGATAAAATTTGAAGTTTAAAAAACTTTTTGACATTTCTCATATTCTGAAAGTACGCTTGGAATTGCCCTAATCACAGGGATGGAAACAGCACTTTTCATCTCTGAGAAACGATTCTTCCTACTGTCAAAAAATATAGATTATTATTATTATTTAGATTTATGGCTTGGCAGCTAGGGCCTTTAAGCCAGATCTTCGTTTACAACATAGTTTCTTCATTTTCTTAAGCCTATGTGTAGCACAGCTGAACTGTAGGTAATCAGCTAGTGCCATTCAACGGAGTTCTTGTGACAACCCAAAAGGCCACATTTGACAATACAGTTCACATTTCACTCACAAAACTACCTATAGTTTGGGGACCAATGAGTCAGAAATTTGTGAATTATGTTTTTACTCAATAAATGATTTTTGATTTGATTTTGATTGAAAACACATAATTACTACTCAAAAACTATCAATATCCTACAACTATTGTTCATTTTAGAGTAATTTTACACATTTTTAGAAAATAAAACTGCACAGCACAACCTCTCCTTTCAGTCCCCTCCAAAAATATAGAAAACACTGCGAACCATAGATAATACATGCGACTTGTGTCCCAAATTTTTTTACAACCGCTGTTAAATTACAGCATAAATTGTATTAAAAAAAATATCAATAAAAATTGTTCATGTGACATCATTTTATACCTATAAATTACTTTTCTCAAAATTGTTTAATTTACATAAATTTGAGCTAAATGTTTACTATCATCACTGACAAAAAATACTGGCTGGTAGAATGCCACAGAAAAAAAATTACGTACTAAGTACGTGACGACGCTCCATTATATTTAGGTATGGATTTTGTAAATAATCAGTTTTAATTTACTTACTTCATATTCGAAATGAAAAGCAGAGTGCACTTCGGGTGAAAGGCCTATTTAGGCACTGGAATTATGAGCGCCCTCGCTACGCTCTTGTGCCAAACCGTCTCGTGCCTAAATAGGTCACCTTCACCTCTCACGTAACAATATATTAATCCAAAATTTCAATTTCCAAGATAACACATTGAAGCAAAGAGGCAATATATAGATCTGATTTCAGACAAAAATAGCCGTGGTACATTAAACTTATATAGTTAATAATCTCCTCTTCTTTTGTTTACTATTATTATTGCCAATAAAGTTTATTTTATTATTTTTATTAAGTACGGACTCTTAACTCTGAATTAACTAGGTTATATAGATATACATATCTATATAGTTTTTCTTTAGCTTACGAGTGTATTGTAATATTAATGTGAAATAAATATAAATGTTTTTAAATACTTCACTTATAATATATACATATACATACATACACACACATATATATATATATATATATATATATAGACAGAAAGACGGACAGGCATGATAATTTTACAAGCATTCCATTTTTGTTAAAATGGTTGAGAAACCTTAATAAGGAAGAAATTACCTCCTATAAACTTGTATAAGCATTTGGTTGACTAAACAGTTTTGTTTCAGGAACCGCAGTTCATTATTGCGAAAGACGGCAAGTTGGGAGTAAATTTCGGAGGATACCAAGCGGCCTTTGGTCTTGGCGGCTTACTAGGTAAGAAAACTCCTTGATTAATCAAATTTTTGCTAGTCCTACTTGAAAGAAAGCAAGAGTAAAGCCGTGGTTTTGTATGTAAGATTTAAAATTTCTTCTAGGCAAATGTGCAGACGATCTACCTAATGGTAAGTGGTTACCATCGCCTATGGACATTTGCTACATAAAACAGCAGAATTAGATGAGTTACCTCGTTGAACTTTTAAATATACATACATACATAACTTCACTCCAGGTCCCTTGCGGGGTAGGCACGAACAACAGAGCGCCATTTAGGCTTATTCTTACATATCTCACTTGTTTGTTTGACATTCATACCTCTTGTCATGCACGCTCGTCTGTTCTTAAGGCTCCTGACATCACCTTCTGCTAGTATACGATCGATTTGATCATGAAAGGCCTTCCGCGACTTCTGCACCCATCCTTTTAAATATATCTTTTTTATAAAATGAGTATGGACTTCTAAAAAGGAAATACTGTGCTAACAAAAGCAAATAGTTAATGTGCAGTGTACCTATTACACTTCACCACGGTTATTATATTGACAAAATCTAGGTGAATGTAGTAAATGAAGAAAAATACAGATGTAGCCAAGGATTTAATGGTTAATGACGTTAAACATTAACATATTACGTATGTATATATACTAATATAGGTAGTCATTAACGGCTTAATTTTTCAAGTTTTTATTTAACTTGCAATGGATGTACTTACCTATGTATGTATTTAAGTTAATCTTGCAAGTTAAGTTTGACAAAATTCCCGGTTTTCGATTGAGCTAATATTTTGCACACATATATACATCGCGTGCCAATGCAATAATATGGTAGCATGTAGCTGATCTGATAATGGAGTCAGAAGGTGGCCATAGGAACTCCTGTAATAAATAAAATGGAACTTGTATTTAAAAACCTTTTTAAAAATCAATTTTTAACGCCCCAAACTAGATGCATTTCGCCAGTCAGTGTCGCCAAATTAGTATTTAGAGTCGACAAAATAGATATGTCGTTTCCCTCCTTATACACTCCTCTATTCTGACATACGTCCTCTGCACATCACAAATCAACATGTCATCTTTTACACAATCCAATAATTTACTTTTTTGGTCTACCTTCACATTTGTACACGTCAATCTTCCGGTTTTTTTTGTCACGTGACTTTCATCTCTCCTCATTACATGCCCGTACCACCTCAGTCTTCTTTTACTCAATTTATCAGTCACGGGTGCAACTTTTAATGAACCCCTTATGTACTCATTTCGCACCCTATCCATGTGACTAACTGACTAACACAAACATACCATTTAATTGACTGTCATATAGGATATATGGCAGCCAAATCAAATAATATTGCTTTTGCATAATATATTACAAGTTGTATATCGTATGTACGGTGTCCATTATACCTTCTGTTCAATTTAGGTGGTGGTGCTGGTGGAAAACTTTTTGCTGAAGCAGGCACTCCTACTGGACAGTTAGCGAGAGCTGGACTTGGTGGCGCTGTCAGCGCCGATGGGACATCAAAAGGTAAAATAAATGTCTTGACTATATTTAAATGTTATTGCTCATAGTAACCTGCATGGTTTTAGTTTACTATTGCCTAATAGGATTGATGTCCATGTGAATAAAAAAAATGTGTCAACTCCAACGCGTCACTGGAGTTTACTGCTTAAGTACAATTGTCTTGGAATATGTACTGAAAATTCTAAGCATGCCGTGTCTGTATATTTAAGCTATTAAAAAAACAACTGTAAAAGACTATATGGTACTTAGATCAAAAACTCAATTTTTTTACTTTTTGCCTGTCTGTTTGGATATTCAAGCTAATATTTGTAACGGTTGGACCGATTTTGAAGTGATTTTCATTCGCAGATAGGCGATGTTTAAGGTTACCGCAAAAATATCAAACTCCACGCGGACGAAGTCGCGAGCACAAATAGTCAGTAATAACATATCATAACGAATAATATGATTTTAATCTGGTCGTTAATCACAAATGTAATTAATAAAATAATTATAATAAGAATAATACTAAGCATGTATAACATATGTTATAAAGGAATCTATGATTTTTTCAGAAAGTATATTCTTTCGAGGCAATCCAAACGAATTTATACTAATTAATAAAATAAATAGTGTATGATTGTAATTTATATGAACACTCCTGTTTTTGTAAATATCCATTCTAAGAATATTTGTCTGTGTCGGTCTGAAACTTCGTCTTGAATAGGATTTGAAATATCACAACAATTTTCAATGAAATTTTTTAAGATAAAAACGGAAATATTATTTTTTTACGTATTTTGCAGAATTCAGAATAAATTAATATAAAATCCAAATGAACCCAGTGGTACCCATAGATAATTTCAAATGACTTTACTTTTGAGTATTTTATAACCGACAAAAAGGTTAGCTGTTACCGCTTTAACTCAAACTCACTATAGCGCACTTCAAAAATATTAAAAGTAAAGCTTAAATTGAAAACAATATTTAAAAAAAAACCTAGAACAATTTTCAAGTTATCAAGACAGACGTAATTTAATCAAACGTTAGCAGTTACGTATTAATTAAGCATTTACCTCTGCTGTAATTCAGAGGGTGCCACTAATTAAAACTGGTAGCGTTGTGTTCCGAGGAAAATTAGGTGCCTACAAAAAAGGTAACACCAGCTGCCAATGACTCTACAAGAAAACAGTTTACAACATTCAGATTTATTTATTTGACATCTCAATGACGAGATTAAGAAAGTTAAAGTACTATTTCTTCAATGTAGCTTTGCATGTTAGCTGATTTGTTTAAATTTGACGTACAATGATCTTTAAATAACGTAAATACATAGGGTACAATATATGACCATACACACATTGTAGCCACTTTTGATATATATAACTTCTGGCGAGTACCTTTTGGCGAAATTTGCATAAGCAACACCGCTCTAAATAGCTCGCGTTAAAGAAACGCTTTGTGAATTAGGTACTAATTATACTGAAACAAATGCTAGTTCAATATTTGACAAAAAGTTTAAAAAGATTTATGATAATTAATTTGATTTATGAAATTTCAGGTGGATTGTATGCTGGTGCCACAGCTGGGGGCAATGTGAAAGCTGAAGCAGGTCTTGCTGGCGGGGTCGCTGTAGATAAAACAGCTGGAGTTGGATATGCCAAAGCACAAAGCGGTGGCCACGATGCGACAGCTGGCCTGGTAGGTCATAAAAAAGAGTTAGCCAAGAAAAAGAAAGAAGAACGATGCAAATTAAAAGAAATTGAAAAGGCATTGAAAGCCATGCAGTATCAGTAATTGGTGGCGGATATATACTCTCATAATACTTTTTGAATATATTTTCTTCATTATAGTCATAATTAAACTACGAATAAAAAATGTTAAGAATAAATATTCTAGAAATAAAATAATATTATCACTAGATAACACTTGACTATCATTATAGTCACATATCATATTACCATAGCAATATTTACACTCTTTAACAGAATAAGATAGGTGCAAGTAAATGTACTAAGAAGAACAATAAGGTAAAGAAACCTATTATCCACGGGCATGCATTCACAATGCGCAATCATCTTGCAATGCAATCGTTTTTGTCTATTGTTATTATATTTATAACTACTGGGCTTGATTATAGAGAAAAGGACTTTACACATACCGCATGTGCTCACTCATGCATGCAGCTATTGACAACTTTAAAAAGCATGTAAAAGCATATATTCTTGTAACTAAATATTCTTCTAATTAACTAGGATATAACAAAATTATTTATATGTATTAATGAAATGTCAATGAATGGTGCAATTTTCTTAAAATTAATATTACAAAGGGTAGTAATTAATATAACTAAAAATTTTAACAGGGAGGTGAAACTTCGGTCAGCGGATTAAGTGGATTTACTTACTCTAAGACAAAATCTTTTGAAGTACCAACAACAGTAATTAAGGAAACTAAAGTATCAATAGCCCCTGAAGAGACTATTAAGTACAACAATATAAATAAGGAAGTTGCCATTGACGCCGTCAATGAAATAAATTCTGGAGTACCACTTTCAAACTCTGCAGGTTTTGAAGCAAATGCAGGTTTCAACGTACAAACTAGGGTTCAACCTCCTGTTATTGTGAAAGAAGTGAGTAAATGGAGGCCAAAAGAGGTATATGACGTCTCTAGATTTCCAAATATTAATTTGCAAGAAATAATGAGTTCTTTGTATAGAGTCACACAGCAAGGACACAGACAGCAATTTTGGTGGATGAAACCTAAAAAATCTGTTAGAGTTAGTCAGGTTTGTTTTATAGCATTTGCAGGAACAGTTACACCAGAGACTTGATGACAGTCGAATAATGAGCACTTTATGTATTGTATAAAGGTTGTTAATGTGCATAATCCTTAACTTTACCACCAAAAGTATTATTTAATGTATCACTAGTGCTAACACCGAATAATTTTAAATAAAAAACAAGGTTTATATGAATAAAAGTCATTCTTGATTCTGCTACAATGGTTATTAACGGGACAGTGGGTAGTATAACATTAATAAAATCGACCATTATTAGTAGTATTAGTTATTTAATTATCCATTATTTACAATTTTCACTCAATTTACTTAGCTGCACTGCTGTTTGTATACATTTAGTAGTCGTCTACATAATAATCATTTTTAGTTCCGCTAAGTTAAGTCTTTCACATAACAGCAGCAGTCATTTTTAAATTTTTACAACACAAAAGTAATGTATTTTCTCTGTTCTATTTTATTTGTAAAATAATATTCATATACAAATTATAAACATCATAAGAACATTTGTAATGGAAACAGACAGAAGTCACCTTGTATTTTACAATAATAATAATATGTATTATTTTACAGGTGTACGTACAACCTGAAACAAAGGTAATCGAGAAGCATATAGTTCGTTCGAAGCCACATCGTCATCATGTTCATAAAACAGCATTCATTGGTGGTTATATTGGGGGAGATACTGGTGTTTCTGCTTCCCCAGAAACTGTTGTCTATAAAACTGTTCAACCAGTTCTTGAGAAAAGAGTAGATGTCGGTACACAAGCAACAGCCAATGCTGGGGCTGCTGTAGAAACTGGTGCACATGGCAGTGGAGGAGGACAAGTAACCTATACCAAAGAAGTTACAATTGGTAGAAATACAGATTTCTTTCATGATATATTTAATGTAAGTATTATTTTTTATATATCTGGTCGATTCTAAAGTTTTTGGATATTTTTTTATAATATTACTGGAGTACAGCAGACAGGTTAACGACCCAACTGTGATGGAAAGTGGTTACCGTCGCCTATAAACATTTATAACGTCTGGAACCTGGCCATGAATGCCGGAAAACAACTCAAGGTTGAATCTAGACCAGCTGGTAGCCATTTAGATGGGCAAATATGCTACCCCCTGGCTGTAAGATGGTTTATCGCTTCTTACGACAGGGCGCCTGGCCGTAAAACTTAGTATTCTTTCTCCATAGCTGCAGGTATAAAAAATTCAGAAAATGAAAATAAAAAACAGAAATTTTAATATTAAATGCTTAAAGGTTTTACAAGAAACTTGTCATTTAATGTTTTAAATTAAAGGGCATATTTTACTCAACCCTTTACTATGTCTCAAAGAGAACAAAATTAGACAAAACTTTTCACAAAACTTCCTGGTTCCGGGAATGAGAAAGCCCTTTTTCTACTGTGGGTCTGAATTAAGGTAATTTACATTGATTAAATATTTTAAAACTGAATAAAATCTTTATTTTACTGTTACTTTAGTTTTGAATTTGTAAACAACTTTGTAATAACTGGCATATACAAGATTATGTTGAATATATTTCACAATGGCCTTATTAAAATTTGCTGGGCTAGGTTCATAATTAATATTACCTTCTGTATAAAACTTTGGTTTACGACGTTACGAAGAAATAAATAATAATTGTTTTCTATATTGATTGATTGAAGTAAGTAACTTAGTTGTAAACAATTTTATAATAAAATATAATGTTATCCGATTTTTTTATTTTACAGATACCAATTGCAACATTGAAGGCAGTCGGTAATCTTCTATCTAACACAGCAAAGAATGTATCTATACAGAAAACAGCAACAGTTCAAGCAGGTGCTCACTTCTAAATTAATTTAAGTCGTCATTATAATATTTTAAAGTTTAGAGTAATACTTTTTTTACTTAGATTTAAATATTTTTATCAATAAAAGGGAGGTTTTTTGTGGTTTGTTCTTTAATTAAAGACCTTTTATAATTGAGCTTCAATTTATTATATAAAACTAGCTGTCCCGGCAGACGTCGTCCTGCCCGGTAAAAAATAGGGGCTGATCTTAGAGGGTTGAAAATCTAGGGTTGTATGTATTTTTGTATGTTGTATCATAAAAAAATTGAAATTAAAAATACTGTTTAAAAAATAAATAAAAAAAATTAGGGGTGGACTACCCCTAACATTTAGGGGGATGAAAAATAGATGTTGGCCGATTCTCATAGATACCGGATAAGCACAAAAAAATTCATCAAAATCGGTCAAGCCGTTTCGGAGGAGTATGGCAACGAAAACTGTGACACGAGAATTTTATATATTAGATAATATATTCAAACAAACAGCTCGACGTCAAATGATCAGAATAATATGCACATGTAAATTTAAATTTTAGTTAAAAATTAAAATTTAACGCAAGTAACACAATATATAGAATATAGATATAATTTGATTATAGGTCCAGATATTTTTATATAAAATCTTTATTAGTGAATAATCACATCTATTATTACAGGTTTTTTTTGCTATTTATTTATGAATTTCAATTAGATATTATACGTGGGTTTAAAATCGCAAACGCATAGATGGTTAGCAAAGGTGTATTTATTTGGTATATTTGTAGTTTACAAAATTACTAAACAAAAACTTATAATTGGCAAGAAATCACGCAGGACAGTAACAGGTGACGTGGCCTCGTCTCGGGGGCCAAGACACATTTTAATTCGCTGAGCCAACGGAGTTAGTTAGTAGTTTACAAAATGCAATTTTTGTTGTGTGATCTCCCCACTCATCCCTTTTGCGTAAGCTCGCCAAAATGTAGGTACTTAAATGGGTTGAATCCGATTGCATATTTAAAAATATGTATTTTGGAATTAAAGTTTTTATTAAAGATGTATTTATTTTGGCTATTTGATAATGTAAATAATACACGCGTAATCCCTATTATATAGTACAAATGCTCAGTAAACAATCATCCTATAGAAATAATGCTTTAAACTTTGTTGCTCAAAGTTTTTAATTGAACAGATACATTCAATTATCTTTTTACTCGTACTATCTTTATTTTCAAATAATGTGTGTTTTTATAATTAGTAGTTGTTTTACATTTTTCGTAAGGGCACTAAAAGGCATATGACTGGCTGGTGAAAGAAAAGAAGGAATAATCTTGGCGCTTTCTTTACCCTCGTAATCTCGATGATATTTTTTATCTCTAGCTTTTATTACGTTTTTATTTTTTACGAGCACCTTCCTTTGACGCAAACGCTTCGGGCGTTCTTGTTAAACGAATAAATAAATTTGCACAATATAACATCTGCATGTTGTCATAAAACTGTTACCTTATTGTCACTTAATTTTATCCCATCTTTTCTTTATTTCTTTTTTAATGCCTATAAAAATTAAGAATTTAGATTTATTCGGAAGAACAACACATTGGAAACTGTATTATTGGGGATACATATGATATGTATGTCTTGACTTATGTTAGGGTTCTTTAGAATATGTAGTACAAACTGAAGTCTTATAAAAAAAATGTGATAGCTGTTTGTTAGTCTGTTTGTGGATATTTGACTCAATATTTCCTTTTAAAGATTATTGACTTTATATGTTTATTTAGAATGTTTTAAAAAGCTTGTCTTCTGTAACTCGTTATGTAATAGTGTAAAAAGATGGAACAAACTCAAAAAGGCGGTCACATAATATGGTAATGATATATTATGACAGTCGTATCACAAGGGTAACTTGAATAAGTAAAGAAACATATTATAAGTATATGCATAAAAATATCTGGATTCAAATCAATAAAATCAGTAAATAAGTTTACAATATTCCATTTTCCAGCACTCATCAATCACATGTCGTAATTTTGTAACTTTCATTTATCAACATTCTTGCTTGTAAATGTCAATTTTGTGTACAGAAATTCATGCATACTATCATTAATCTTCAAATAAATCTGTCGCAGAAACAGACTCAGTATCACCGAAACATGCATCATCATCATACTTAACCGGAGGGCAAATATCGGTACAGACACCGAGTGCTTCCCAAATAATCGATGATATATTCACAGTAAGTTCATACTTCATATATCATTATAATTTGCTTATGACGTAACTTGGTTGCTGGGTAATATTATAATAACAATATTTGCTTTAAAACAACTGAACACGAACATCAAAGTAATTGTTCACCTATGTAGATTAAAAGTCTCTGATTGGTATTTTACGCACTTTCAGTGTTGTGTAGTGAGCGAATGAACACACAGTTGTGACGTCAGTAACCGGCAGTACACAGCTATATTTCGTGGGTAGTATGTATACAAGATGTTATCACTAATAGCGGGTTACTACTATATTACATTAATTTGCCTTACTCTCAATACAAGTAATTTTAACTTTCCCCGAATAGTAAGATATATGAATGGATATTAAGATATAGAAACGTTAGAAAACAAATAAGCAGCAAATGTTTGTCAACAACTCCTGCAAATGAAAAAAAATACATGCAGGTTAATTCAATTAGCTGAAATTAAAGTATATTTTTTGGATTCTAAAACTATATTGATAATAAAACTAGAATCCTTACACAATCGAGGTCTCCGTTTATCAACCTTCAGTAAACACTACTTGATCTGCCCTCGCTTTATATGACGTATTCTGTGGTTAAAGCCTTCGCCGGCTGACCTCATTGCAAGCATCCAGGTTCGATTCCTGGTCTGTTAAATTTTGGAAACGAATTATCTCTTTCATTTATTATAGTCTGTCTGATGTCTGGAATCGGCCCCAGAGTAGTCCGTTGTGCATTGCTCATAACTTGCTTAATTTTAGGAATGCAACATTTGTCTTGATTACATAAAAAATATAGTCAATAAACTTCAAACTAGTCGTTTTTTAGCAATATTTTAAGCATGTAAACGCTTTATTTCCTGCGATTGTCGCTTGCGCGTTTTAAATGTATCGTTTTTCACTACTCGCTTAACTGAGACTCGACGTACTACCCTGACTTGGCCAAATTAAGAGCATTTAATAATTTCCTATTTAAAATATTGTTTTTACGTCACGCTTCAAAGACCTATTCTAATGGCACTAGCAGCAACACTTGACCATGTTTTACAAGTAGTTACCACTTGACGAAGTAAAAATTAGCTTGGGTATTTCATGTCGGAACTGTGTAAGTATATGTAACTTTACCAAGTTTGCTTGATAACTTGCTGAGTAGAGAATTTTGAAGTAATTTACATAATGAAATTTTTTGCATTGTAGTTTGTATACAAGCTGTTATACATACGTTAATGACAAGACCCAGTAAAACTTTAATAAGGAATCTATACATCATAAAACTACGTTTTAACGGTTAAAAGCGCGGTAATTTATTTGATTTTGGCTATCCCGACGTATCTGCCACTTTTTAGTAGCCGTGATCACGGAAGACATATTATAACTAAATAACTAAAATGAACAAGTTAATTAAAACTTAATATTTAAAATGAAGAAATTGGCGGTAGGCTAAATAAAAATTTGACAGTACACGTTGACATTTATCACCTCTGTCTTCCGTGATCACGGCCACTGAATAGTGGCCCAAACGTTACAATAACAAAATCAAATGAATTACCGCGCTTGGGACCATTAAAACATAGTTTTATTATGTAAACAAGTCGCTTGAAAAAATATTATAGGCAGCTATACGCATATTAACTTTAAGTTTGTCAGTTTGCCAGGTGGTAGGGCATTTGCCCGACTGGATGGCTACCACCCCTGGTCTAGAGTATGTCGCCATAACAACCTTGTGTTGTGTTCCGGCATTAGTGACCAGGTTCCAGGCTCCCTAAAGAGAGCAGCAACGCATTCGTAGCACCTTTGGTGTTGCAAATGTCCATAGGCGATGGTAACCGCTGTCCATCAAGTGGGCCGTCTGCCTGTCTGCTGATCTCCTGCAATAAAAAAAAAAAAAGGGATCATAACCGAGTCATGATGCTAGACCGTGACGAGAGAATATATAAAGCAAACGTTTAAAAAAAACGATCATTTACTTGTTGGCTATATATATATATATATGACTTATAAAATTAAAGTGTCTATCTGCTATACTAAAATAAATACATACATAACTTCACGCCAGGTCCCTTGCAGGGTAGGCACAAACAACAGAGCGCCATTCAGGCTTATTCTTACACACCTCACTTGTTGCTTTGACATTCATGCACGCTCGTTTGTTCTTAAGGCTCACCTTCTGCTAGTACATGATCGGAAGGTGTGTCGTCTACCGCGACTTCTGCATCCATCCACTAAAATAAATGTCACAAATTACCTTGAAAACTACAATAGCCGTTTTCAAGACATTTTTACAAATATAATTAAAAAAAAAATAATAAGAAAATAACAGCTCATAGAATATATCTTTTAAAACGTGCATTATATTACTTTGAAATAATTAATTAAATAACATTGTAATAATAAATATATCTATAGCATTTATCATATATCAAGAGGAAAATCTTTCTGTCATATCTGTGGAGGCGTTGTGTGTGAGGTGCGGGAATGGTTTCATCAGTCTCCTGTAGCGTGATGGAGGAAAAACATTCTGTGGGGATAGTGATCCAATTTACTATTTGTCAGCTACCTTTCGCATTCGCCGCACAAAATAGTTTTTCTTTGTAGTTCTGTTACTTTTAGTCCTGTATTATTTATTTCATATACCACAGTTTTACATTTATTCTTTCACTTACTATTTCAAGTTAGACTCAAATTATTCATAGTTAAGTTTCTTTTAAAATCTCTGGCTCTAAAAATTATATTAATGAACTGAAATTTATCACAAATAACAAGTGTGCAATTAATACTCATTGAAGGTGTTGTAAATTTATGCTCGGGACAATTTAAAAAAGCATCGATTTCGAAACCGATTAGTAGAATTGAGTGTACTTAAAATATACTCGTATACTAGCTATTACGGATTTGTAAATTCCTCGCTTAGTGCTTTTAGTATATATCATACATTTCACATTGATAAAGAGCATACAGTAGAAATAGTGGTACCTGTTAAAAATATACATTTAGAGCAACATATGAGACAACGGGCTTTACTATTTGGACAACGCCGTTACAGGAGCGCCAGCGTAGTGCATAGTTAATTTAGAAAGTATATTATTTAGACTTAGGAATATTTACAAAACATGAGGTGTACTGTATTTTATACTAAACTCTTATTAATTATGTACAAAATGTTTTTTTTTTTCTTTATTAACGATGATATGGGAATGTAAAGTGAGCTTTAAGACCAAATTAATGCCACAGTGTTACTAATAGCCGACATTCATACATAATTTTTATTTCTGATTTTACCAGCATATCTGTGGTGAGTATTTTACTTTGAAATATTTTATATAGAGATGCAGGCTTTCCTCGCAGCTTTTTCAAATCAATCAATCTACTTATTCTGATGCAGCTTATGACTCTTTCTTTTGTGGAACAAAGCATTTATGTTTATTGTTGGACATATAATATTTTAAGAATTTATATCCAGATAATATATGGAAAAACAAACAAATCAAAATACATTCATATTTATGTAAGAAGGTTATGTTAATATTAATACGAGTACATGCTGTCTGAAGAAAATAGGTTTCCGTTTAATTTCAATGTTTGTGTTTTACGATACATTGAAAAACATGAGATATTGAGCGTAGAATATATTAGGTAGAAAATAAATATTATTTGAGGATGTGATTTTACAAAGACTATAGAATTAACAAAAACAGTCTTGCAATGATGTTCGAAGAATTTAATATAACCAATGATATTATTTTTTTTTAAACTGGTAGTCTAATAGCTAGAGCACGCGTCCAAAAATCAAAGGGCGCGCGTTCGAATCCTGGTCGGAGCGCATACACCATTTAGGCAGTTTTCTAAATTTAATGTGCATATTGTTACAATTACCACGTGCTAACAACAATAAAGGAAAACATTGTGATGCAACCTGCACATCGCGATAACCGATGTGTCAAACCTGCCACGCCACCTCAAACAAGCGTGGTGGGTTTATTATCCGATCCCCTATGGTGGGAGGCCCGCGTCCAGCAATGTGACGTTGATGAGGTGTTATTATAATGTCTTTTTTTATATTCGAGCATTTCTGGAAATTTTATTTAATGAAATTCTCAAATAATAAATATCGGTCAAAAGTCGACAGTAGTTCTTGGATATTATTCATTTTTAGCAAGATTTATGTTTTTCTTGGAAATCTCAACTGTTTAGTAAAATCTTCTATTAAAACAACCACGAAAACTCGTTTTGCGTAGGTCAAAGATCTACAATTTGGCTGTTGTTGTATGTGCTTGATGAAATTTGAATATTCATGAATAATTGAAGTTGGCTACATTCACCAATTCTGCAGAGATATGTTTACCAAGAAGAAGAAGAGTGATACAGTGTAACCATATGTCAGTTTGGAATTTGTGTTTAAGTTTTCGAATTGTCTTTGTTTTTAAAGACCCCTGTTTTATAATTTAGAATACTTATTTTATTAATCTTCATATTTGTTAAAAACGAAATAAAACGGTTTTAAAATTCCAGTATTAAATTATAAGTAGGCATGGTCATTTATCAAAGCCGCCTTGCCCAATGTTCACTTTATAACTAGATAAATGTTGAATGTTAATAATACTTTGATGAAAAACACATAATTATAAGTATTTCACGAAAACTAATTGCCCTTGCTTAATTAGCCTGCGTCTGTGCGACTTCAAAGTAACTTTACTCTTTAGTGTTTGGACGTTTTTCTAAATAATAAATCATATGAAATTCTAGATCCCGATTAATACCCTTGGAGCCGTGAACAAGTTTTTAGAAAATAATGTTCCAGTGAGAAAACGGATTCAGGTAAGAACAATACTTTTTAGAGTTTTTCAAGAGCTTTTTAACTAATATACTTAATCAACAAGGAGATAGATAATTAGATAATAACACTATATTATGTTCCACGTTACGCTCTATCTAGATAGATAGTAGATTTATAATAATTTTATTATTATAAACGTGGACTTGCAACTGTCATCATCTGAGAAAATCCAGTGTTTTTACTTTTTATTTAAATTAAATCTAGTGGCTACTTTCGTTTTTGTTGAGCCAGAACTTCTGTAATGTGCCATATTTTTAGTTCCTTAGGTTCACTCTCATATGTACAATATTATACTCGTTCAACCGCCCGGAGTAATATGCACAAAATGAACAGTCAAAAATTAAATAAATATCCCATGTAAAATTGACGTATGTTTTATAACAGGTACTTTTTAATACTTTTTATGGAATTATCAAATTAGGTATCACAAACGGAGAACGAAGAAGCAACAAGAACAAGGCTAGGACCACGCGGAAGAAGGCGCGCGAGCAAACAAATACTATATGTACAAGAAAGTCCAGAAAATATCAAGAAATCTGTAGAATAAAATGGCATGTCATTTAGTTTCATAATTACTTTGTAGTATTAAGAAATGTAGGAATAATAAATGAATATCTTATAGAGATTATCTCTTCATACCCTCAATATTTCAGAAATATTTTAACATTTTTTTATCGTTAGGAAATGTGTTATGCCTATCCCATAGCTCAGAGAAGCAGTGAGTTAGTCTGGAACTCATAGCCGTAGTTGGGTATCCACCAACACCACCCCGGTGTTTCTTCTATCATTATTAGCCAGAGGGGTGGGATATCGGAGAACAGTTAAGCCAATGCCACGACACTGGTTGTTGCAGGCCAGCTCTTATATAACTAATATTCCAACAGGCCAGCCTCCCCCATATTACCTTATTGGACATCCTCTCATTTATAGAATTAGAAAGGTAAGCGTAGAACACACGAGCGCCCTTTGGTTCAGTCTTGGTGCAAATGATGGCTGATCTTATTTCTCAATAGCCATCACCCGCAGCTAACCGAACTTATTTTATAACTATTGTGATAAAGATACAGTAATATTATCATGCTTCTGATTGGTCATGGATGAACGTATGATGATATTGATGACAATAGACGAAGAGAAAAGTGCTAAGAGCGTTGCAAATGGATGTTTGTTGCTGCACTATCTTAGCATACCTATATGATAATATTTAGGATAATCTGTACGTAAAATACGTACGTTAGGAGAATGTTATAATCATAATTAATCTTTATTTGTTGAAAACACGTATAACACGTATAAGGTCTTACACAAAGGATTCAGAATAAAGATGAGTTTAATATTAGCATACGTGTCCCATTGCAAGGCTTAGGACTCCACCTCTCATTCCAATGATCTCTCACTCATTAGGAGTGTATAACAAAATAACAGAGATTAAAGGAATACATTTATTGAAAGTTAATATACTTTAAGAAAACATGAATACCAAAACAGGCAGCCATTCATCGCAAACCATGAATAGGTAATAAATACAAAACTATCCCCCACTTCTCTTAATGGAAAGTAAGCCGTATTCTTATCAACTTACTCCACATCAATTTTAATATTATATTTTTCTTTAAATATGTTATCGAAATCTTGGAATTAAACTTTTACATTTTATTTTCTAAGAGTCTGTTAATAACTTGATAAGATTGTTCATCTTTATTCCTTCTTTTACTCTCCATAGGTAATTCTTCAAAACTTCTTTAATAGTTAGACTTCCTGCCACAAAAGTCTTGTTATTTTTGTTATGAAATCCCACTTCTATATCAGCATTGCTATCTTTTGGGTATGGGGATCTGGGTCTATATATTTGCCAACCTTTTTAATATTTATATTTAGCTAAAGTTGGATTGTACTGTATATGAATATGATAACCGGATTATTCATATTGACACAATCACAAGAACAGTATTACATTGTTTTTTTAAAGCAACTGGAATGTTCAAGCAGAGCTGTGGTTTAATGGTAAAAGGTCGTATAAAGTGTAAGAAAGCGACGACGCGAAGAGCAACAAACCCATAGAATCCAATTACTCGAAGCTCAAAAGGAGCAGGGGCGACAGAATTATCAAATTCAACTGTTTAAGCACCGCAAGCCATTGTTTTACCTCCCTTATTCTCTTTATTAAATTAGTTGCAAGCTATGCCAGAGTTCTACGAATAATCTTCAAAAATATTTTATTCTTGTATTGGGCAACAATGAGCAGTAACATAAAAGCGAGACCTTTTATGGGCCATTTATTGATTAATTATATTGTTACACCGGAAAGCTAAGACTGTGATGAGTTTGCCTGCATCGCCGGACCATTAATAGTTTTTTTTATTGTAAGAGTTCAGCAGACAGGCAGACGGCCCACTTGTGGAAAGCGGTTAACATCACCTTTGGACATTTGCAACATCAAAGGTGCTAAATGCGCTGCTGCTTTCTCAAGGGAGCCTGGAGAAATCTTTAAATATTTCCAAACCTATTATAAATATCGTGAATTTGCAGTAATGAAAGACTGGAACTTGACCACATTTTTCTAACGTCACCGCGGAATGTATTTACGTATCCCCTTGGACCTTAAGGGAGGTCTATAAGAGAAATGTGGGGGGCTCCCGGGGGTTGGTTCTGCAACACGCTTTATGATGGAACAACTTGTGAGCTGCCAGCCGTCGAACTGCCCGCTAAAAAACCTACCAGCGTCCCTCGACGTCTTTCTGAGGTACCACGGAATCTACCTAGATAGTCCTCCGGGGCATTTCGACGCAACCCGTTAATCTGAGACCACAGCATTCTATGTCCCATTGGCATGTTTCACCGGAGAGGTCACCTGGCTATCCCCGCTTTCACTATGTCATTGAAAGGAGGTGAGCGTAGCTGCTCCTGTTCGCCGTCTGTGACTGAGGTTTGCTCGCTTAGTCCCCTCTCTCTGCCTTACTGGAATATATCTGAAGGTTATTATGGTGGCATAGTTTGGACAAAGGTGGTAATTGCCCAGACAGGTAAATGCCCAGCCGCCCGACTGTTGCTTACATTTTCACCACGTGCAACAGGATGTCATGAGGTCGCAGGATCTAATGTTCTCTTTCCAATTCTGGAGGGATAACATTTATTTTAATTATATTTGCCACGTGCAGGTGGCGAAGGAAACATGACGAAGTCTGAACTTCGAGATAATCGGCATATAAAACATCCCAACTTACCTTAAACAAATTTAGCGTATAAATTATTCTTTCCCCTAAGAAAATTGTGGCCCAAGCCTGCTATCGAAATGTTTATAGGCTGATATTATTACTTAAAACGATCACCACCGACATTTAGAAAATAAATGAAATATAATACTGTCGTAGCACACTGACACGATAATAGCGTATTTATAAAACTTGTAATTATCGTATAATATATGTTTAATTAATTATAATGTTTTAAGTAATACAGTAATATTAATTAAACAAATCCACTTATTAATAGATAATAACGTCCCTAATAAGCAACAAGAAATCTATCGAATAAATATATCCTCGTATATATATTATTTACGTATTTATATTTCGATAAACCTTTTCTTTTAATAATATTAGATAAACAATATTTATTTATTATTTGCTGCCGTATATCATTGTCACGTGGAATAACACGAATTATTTATCTTTGCCGGCTTGAACTAATAGTGATCTGATGAAAATTAATATCCAAGTGTGGATTTTGTTTATATGCTTTAGGACTGTTTTGTAAATATTTGAATAGATTCGGAATAATTAGTATATTCTTCTGTGATTCTTTTCGACTCTTAGGATAAATTCGATTCTTAGAATACTTCTTAAAGTACATATAAATAATATCAACCTAATTTAAGTTAACAGACTATATAGGCCCAACGTATCTTTAAATAGGATTGATTGGTTTCATACAACTGTAAACTTAATGTGCAGTTTTTATTAGAATGCACCATTTTACTGTTCCTGGTAATACATTATTGTATTAATAATTATTTTTTAAAAGTAATAGATTTATGAAGAAGGTTTATGCTTCCCGGTCTTGATTCGATTCCGCGTCATTGGAATGAGACGAGACCTTATCCACTAACTTCTAGGGCCACATATAAAAGCGGTAACATTTATAAATTCTGAAAGAAGAATATTAACAGAGATGATTGCTTAATAAGAAAAAATATAACCAGAAGTTCCTCACATTCCAAAGTATTTTCACGAAATTAGAAATCGAATTTGAAAACAATATTGTTTTGAAATTAGAAATCGAATTTGAAAACAATATTGTTTTTTAGTTAATGTTGTTCACAATTTTCTTGGAGCGAAATTAAATCAACAATCTCACGCTCAGTTGACTTTTACTTTATGATGTTAACAGAATTGAATGATACCAAAACACCATGAAATCCTTGTGCTTTTTATTCTCTTCATGAACTTTATAATCTTAATGCAAAAGTACCTACATAAGAACAACAGACATTTTGCTAAACATTTTTCAACAACAATAAACACGGTTTCTCATGCATCGAATCTATATATGAAATGAAAACTATGCATATGATATCTAACTTCTATGATACTATCTTTACATATGTATAGGTGATATCACCTATACGTATGTAAAGATAATTTCAGGTGATAGCTATCCTAAATCGATACAGACTCTTCAAATAGTTCAAAAGAGTAAGTAAACAAAGTAAATTTTCTATTATAAGATGTATATTATAAGATGCTATCAATATTACGAGAATTATTACTACTACATGTGAAAAAATAAGAAATATATATATCAAATATTGATAAATAAAGAAATAAATATATCTAATATTCCTGTGATTAGGTCACTTTATACATCGCTAGGCCACAGGGAAAATATTGCTGACGTTATTTTGTTCACAAAAATGTCTTTATTACAATACACTGTTATAAAACTTAAAATTATCAACAGAATAATTTGAAGATATTTTTTTATTAGGTAAATATATTGGCTCAAAGGATGGCCATAGGATGTTTTCAAAGTAACTAAAGTGTTGGTAATTATGAACAACGCACATTTTAAATAAAACCGCCAAGGCAGCTCGCCATTTGGGCGCGGTCTCAACAAGCAATGAGCTAAGGGATTTTATCTGTGCAAGAACGGAGAAAGAATATAATTACTCTCAAATGGGTCTTGTCTTCTTTTCAAGCGAGAATCCTCTCGAAAACCAATGAAGAAGACCGTTCAAAAATCTAACGTCCTATAGAATAAAAATTTAAATTTTAAATTAATTTTTGTATAAGAGAATTTCGAAATAAGTACTTATACTTTAGAACCACTTTAGACTCGTAACCCGTTACACGCTTATGCGCGTTTTTTTCAGTACAATAAAAATATGATATTATAAAGCTCGCAATAAAATCTTCGAAGTGTATGTTGTTGGTTTATTTCTAACGCATTAAAACAATTGAAAGGTTTTTTGAAATTATTTTTTACTAAACCTGTTTATTATTTAATGCCGAACAATGGTTTTTGATTCATGGTAACACACCATCTCATGTTTGAACTTCAGAACACATTCTAGATACATTCATATTTCCTTCTCTTTTTTTTATATTAGTATGTATATATATATCTAACTCTGTCCCCCTTTCCAATTATAGCTTACTTGAGAAGGTACCGCCATTATGTCGTCGGATTCATTTGCGATGTTAAATAGATAGATAGACATGTAAGAAATAATAAGATTTTTGGCAAGTACAGTGAAATGACGAACTTATTGAAAGGGGGCTGCCCTGGAAACTACTGAATTTCGTGAGAGTGATTGATTAAGCTCGTTTCAATATATGTGAAGATATATACTTGTGAAGCCAAAAGTGAACATAGTGTTTGGACATAATTTTGGGTAAGCCTAACTAATTTGTATTTATTTATAGTTATGTGACAAACATTTACACAACAACTGAGAGCAATAAAATTATACTATTATGTTCATCAGTTTCGTGTGTACGGAATATCCGGGTTTTTTTTTAACTTCGTATCCATGCACACAAAACCATTATTTTTAGAATGAGCTAACCGATAGGACAAAAGAATAAGAAATTAAAAATCTAGTGCACTCCATATGTAAGTCTTACTTACACACACGTCACTATTTTAAAATCAAAAGTGGATGGTAATTAGTGGTATTATAAATAGTAGCCATAAACCATATTAAGTACTTGCATGACCCTAATACTGATTCAAGAACAACCCTTATTACGTGCATACACTTCTAATTATATTAAAAGACCTGTATTCTGGTGGTAATCACTCGAAGCCGTCCCAAATCTTCTTGGTGAGCTTGCCAACTGCTTATACTGTCTAATAGGATAATTGGCTTCTAAAGTACGCCTCACTGATACCCAATCAAGGATCCTTTGTAAATGTCAAGTACACGAGAAGTTTTATTTGAAATATTTTCTGAAATCGATATTTTAACAAAGTCATTATTGTGAGACATAGGTACTCGTAGGTACATATTTCATGGCATAAAACCAATATTTCTTTAATCTACTCCTTAGGACCTGGTGCATATGACTTCACAAATTTATTCCTACATAGCTAAAAGGCTTGCGTAAAATGAAACAGAAACTGAAAAGCTTAAAATAAGATATTATACAGCCATCGCTACTAGGAAATCAATCAATGTATAAGTAGGTAACAGGATATTAATATTATAAAAGCCCCTATTCATGGAAAAATGGTACCTGTTTAGAGAGACGCAAAAACTTTTGAGAAAGCTAATTATAAATGTTCATTAATTAATCAAGAATGATTAAATATGATTAATCTCGTCAATTAGGCCGAGACCAGATTTTTCAAGCTGCACTACTTGAATGACGGTGATTTCATTAAAAAAATCCCACTACTACGACTATCATAATAAAATTATACTTACGATGGTACATGTTCTCCTTAGAGCACGATCCGAATATAATAAAACATACGGTCCGTACATTTTTACATACTCGTATACTTGGTAAATGAAGCACAAATATATTTTAATGTTAGGAACGGAAAAGTATACAATTAACTGCAGCCGGGCGCGGGCAGCCTATCGTAAGAAGTGTCAAAAAATCCACAGATAGGTAGGTATTTACTCGTCTGGATGGCTAGCACCCCTAGTCTGGGGTAGGTATCCCCCATAACAACCTTAAGTTGTGTTTCGACATTAGTGACCACGTTCCAGACTCCCTCAAGAGACTAGCAGCGCATTTGTGACACCTTTGGTGTTGCAAATGTCCATAGGCGACGGTAACCGCTTACCATTAGGTGGAAATTCTGTATGTCAAAATTGTGAAAAAAAAGTTACAATTTTCTACATTAATTTATTTTTGACCATTCACAGTTAAGTATAAATAAATTGTAACATTACATTGTTACATATCATCTTCCCTCCAGGCCATATAAAAGCGTTCGGATGTTGAGTAAATTTTGGGTTTTGTTGTTTAGTTCTTTATTTTATTCTTTTTGTATTTTTACATTAGACGCAACTACCCCGGTAAATTACTATTTTAGTGGAGACTTTGTTGCGGACATGTGATATTTTTGGAGAGTTTACATTTCTTACCTCGAGACATCACCGTGTATTCGCTGTGTCAACAAACATGTGTTGCATTGTTTCACTCATCAAAAAACATATTTGATGAGGAAAACTGAAGCGTCCATTTGCTAATGGAATCTGTAAGAAACAGAGATGGTAGTTAAGGTCAGGCAAGAGAAACTTTAAATTGTTTGGATGCCTTTACCTAGTACTAACTTTTACAAACAATCCTAACTGATTCCACTTGTGAGACATTCCAACCATTGGGTGGTTTGATTGTAGTCTTCTCAGGGACCTTCCTTTAGAGTAAGATAGTTTAAGGCTTGCTAAGGTTGACGTACCCTTGCAAATAATCAGAACGAGAAAGGGAGACAGGTGCGCATGCATCTCGCGGGTACCGACGTTAGTCGAGCAGGAGAGTCTTCACCCCTGTTGACGAAGTGAGTTTGCCTTTCCCGGGGCATTCTCAAGCACTGATGCGCTAGGATCAGCGTGGGCGTAACTACGTTCTAAGTCTCACAATTTTCCTGCCATAAGCCCGGGGCGCATAGAAGGAGGGTTAAGAGGGGAGGTTTTAGTGGTTTATTCAGTTTTCGAGTCTCCACACAAGTCGGCGATTTGACTCTCGTGCCCATTCGTGGTGTCACCTGTCGTCGCTATGGTCTAATGCCTAGTAAAAACCCGGTAGTGTGCGAAATGCATTTCCCCCGCCTTAAAAAAAACCCTTGCAAATGACAAATAAAAAAAAGTTTACATACAGTACATAAAGTGTAATTGGGAGTAAAAAATCGTTACACAGATAGCTGTTCAAAAATTGAGAGATGATAATTAATAGGGTCTCGTTATTTCGCTGAAACCTTTCATCTAACCTTTTTATCGCAAAAATGGATATCAAAAAAGAAGTACAGGTTAGTCTAAACCTTTAATTAACAAAAAATGTTAAAGTCTTAATTAAAATCAAACGGGTCCTAGTTAATTTAGTTGATTTTTAATGTAATAAATCATGAAAGTTTTAGAGTAGTATATTAATTTACTAATACAAGCATTATAATATTGTAATTAAATTAAACTAATTTATAGAATTAAGTTTTTTATACAAGTAAAGTAATAGCAGAAAGGATTTTTCGTCCACTGTGATTCAGAATAAATGTAATGATAATGAATGTATAACAATATTTTATTCAGTAAAACATGTAAAAGTAACAGTATAAAAGACAATGAACTTTGTTCTAAAACTAAAGTGTTAGGCTTCAACACCTAAAACTAGGTAAAAACCTGCCGGTGCTCTTCCAATGCTCAATTATTATTATTTTTAATATATTAATGTTGTGTGTACAAGACATTATATTTACCTTGCATGTATGTGTGTGAAGAATGAATCTTTAGTAATTTTAGACTTCACGTATAATCTGAACCTAGTTTAGCTTTGATAGGAAAATAATTGTTATACTCGCCACATTTATCTCATGAAGGCTACCTGGCGAGTTGCCCAAGTAAGTAAGTATTTTTCACGATGTTTTCTTTATAAGAGTATGATAATTGTGAAAATATACATAATGCACGTTAGGTCAATAATAACTGAATGGGGGCTTGCTTTCTGCTAGACTTTGAACCCAAGTAAAACAACTCAACTGAAACTGAACAATGACTGCCGTGCATGAATGGAGAAAGAACACAATTTCCTGTCATAAGAGGCGGCAAAACAACCCACAGCCAGGTGGTAGGGTATTTGCTCAACTGGATGGCGACTACCACTAGGCTATACCGCCATAACAACCTTGTGTTGTGTTCTGACATTAGTTACCAGGTTTCAGTCTCCCTTAAGAGGGCAGCAGTGTATTTTTAGCAACTTAGGTGTTGCATTAGTCCAAAGGCGACGGTAACAAGTTTTCAACAAGTTGGCCGTCTGCCTTTCTGCTGAAATCTTGCTCCTCCTCCTATATAGGTTATACGAGTACAGAAAGTTTAATTAAATGAAATGACAACATGAAAATCTCTTCAATTGTACAGTTTTAAAATACTATGGCAGTCCTAAAGAATTTTGTAGAACACGATAGTCCAGACACCTCTTAAGTTCGGTTATATTCATGCTACCTTAATATGAAGTTAGCATTAATCGCCATTTCTGGCGATCAGCTGGGGCAACTAAACAATGATTCTGCTGATTTAATTCTGCTAATGTTCCCGCATGGGAACAGCTTGGCGGAGCTTTAAACACGATTAGCAAAATGATTAACAATTAACAATCTACTAACATCACAGTCAAACTTCCGGCAACAAAGTTCGAAGGGCACCAAACTTCTGCAACGAACCAATAATCTAGGGGATTTCAATCACGGCATCAAAACTATTAGATTATGACTGTAATCGATATCGCTTATATGCCAGCATAGAATCACGGCGAACAAACAACATTTCCAAGCCACTTGATAACTGTCCCGAAATTAGATCAGGTCGTCCCACGGGGGAATTAATTTTGGACCCTAATCAAACTTGGGCCATGTTTAGCAAAGTCAGTTAAAGTAAGGGTTACTAGGCGACAAAAAAAATTAGTTATCTGTGACGATATATTTTTGTAAAACATACATATGTTTGAGGGAATTATAAAGACATACCTATATTGCTGCACATACATAGATTAAAAAAAGTTCGCTGTCTTATCAGCAAGGTATCTATGTGAGTATGACATACTATGTGTTTTAAATTAAAAGTAAACAATTACCTACTTCCTCATACTTTTTATGTTACCATTTCACATGTAGTCTCTCTCTTTTCTTTCACCACATCCCACTTACTTGGGGTCGGCACAATATGTCTTTTCCTTCCATACTCCTCTACACTGGCATACATCTTCTGTCACACCACATATCATCATATCATTTTTCACACAATCCATCCATCTTTTCTTGGTCTAGCTCTACATTTGTATCCATCTATCTTGTAGTTTAACATTCTTTTTGTCACGTGACTTTCATCCCTCCTCATTATATGCCCATCCCAACTTAATCTTTTTCCTTTCAATTTTTCAGTCACGGGTGCAACTTTAAAAGATCCCCTTATGTACTCATTTCTCACCTTATCCATTCTTGTAATACCACACATCCATCTCGACATTCTCATCTCAGCTGAGTGGAATGACTTTTTTTATATATAGGTATATGAAATATATCTAAAAACGTATATTAAAAATAATGTACAAAAATATAATATCCGCCAGCAACGAGGCAAAAAATCCAAGCTACCAGTGGCTAGGGTTCCAGAGAAAGGAACCATTATTATTATATTAAAACTACGTTTTAACGGGTTTAATCGCGGTGTTTTATACATATTTTATAATTCCAACGTTTCGACCACCTTTTAGTAACCATTATCACGAATGATAAATATGTCAAGTATCAACGACTAATGTTAAAGAACTATATATATATATATATATATATATATATATATATATATATATATATATATATATATATATATATATAGTCTATTGCCAACTTCTTCATTTTTATTTATTTAATTTTGATTTTTGTTTCCGGTTATTATTTAATCTATGAGAGCCTAATCTTAATATTAACCACTATGAAGAATAAATTAAATGGAGGTATTAAATTTTTATTTCTCAACAGAAACTTAAATTGTAATCATTTCTGGCGGTACAGAAATTCCATAGAATTCTGGCAAAAAACGTAGATATGTATGGCGACCCTAGCAAAGTCGTCTAGCGACGGTTATGTGAGACGCGAGGTGCCTTCTCCCTTACCTGGTCATACGTGTTTTCAGCAAATTGTGTTGTTTTTGTTCGTTGATATATGTCATTACAAATTTTGAATAGTTTGGGGAATATATTGAAAAGCTTTTAATCTTCTCAACATTAAAGTTCTTATGTTTAAGCCGGTATGTTTTATATAGCCGGCCTATCTTAGCCAAAAATGTGCAATCACATTTCAGACAGTTTAAAACGCTGCCACAATATTGTAAGTTATGATTATAAGCCACATATTTTTTCGATGACTAAACAGATATACAATGCAAAAGTGGATGGATGCAGAGGTCGCGGAAGGCCACGACACACCTTCCATGATCAAATTGATCGTGTACTAGCAGAAGGTGATGTCAGGAGCCTTAAGAACAGACGAGCGTGCATGACAAGAACTATGAATGTCAAAGAAGCAAGTGAGGTGTGTAAGAATAAGCCTAAATGGCGCTCTGTTGTTCGTGCCTACCCCGCAAGGGACCTGGCGTGAAGTTATGTATGTATGTATGTATGTATATTTTTTCGCATCTCGTATCAAGTTTCATTATTTGGTTCTCTTCAAAACTGTCTACCTATAGTTTGTATAATAAGGCTTATAATATGGAGTTATTAGCTTACTTTTCACCTACACTTTTCTGGAGAACTGGCATTTTCCAAGATAACAATAAAATATTAATATAAAAAAAACAAAAGCAAATTTGATGGTTTTGTTTTTTTTAAAATAAATTTGATGAAAATAGGGTGTCGTGTGGAAGTGTTATTGAAATAATAATAAATCAATAAATACATATATCGTGGCTACTGAAATAAGAGAAAGAATGATTATTCAATCATTTGATAACAACAAATTTGTATATACTACTCTGTCAAAAAAGTACCGGAAAAAAATTAATAATACATAAAATGTTATGTAATTTTTTATTATGTTTAAATAGTTGCATATTATCGCCATATATTAAATATGTATATAACTTATGTGTATATTTGTATTTATAGTATAGTTATATATTTATTAATAAAATTGAAGTAATCGTACAATAATTCTGTATACCACCATCGCCACTTCTAATCGGAATATTCTTGCCACGGGTTGTCTGGAAGAGATGGCTTTTTAGCGATAAGACCGCCCTTTGTACCCTACTATAATAATACTAGTTCGTAAGTTTTTATGTAATGGTGTACAATAAAGTGTTATCTATCTATCTAATGTTAGTTATAATTATAATTATTGTATGCCTTTAAAGACCACTGGCCATAAAAATGCCCCGGACTTTTGGAGGGCTTGCGAGCGGAGGGGTATGGGGAGGCCAACACGTATAGGCTCCTGGACAAATTTAATCTAACTGTGGCTAGACACTGACCGGTGATTATCCGTATCTAAACCATATAATAATGCACTGAAGGACAAGACCCAGCCAGTATTGGTTATTGGGCCATTGGGGTGAACTGCTAGTGGTTCTAGGAATATGGGGACTATAGCGTCTGTCCGTCACAATGTTCGGGGAAGATGGAAAAATGGGCAGACGGTGACTCGCCACTCCCTGCACGGGCCCCAAAAATGTCATGGAAGACAGGGACAACATGAGTTTGAGTGGCTAAGGGGTGTAGAGAATTAAAGAATTTATTCGAAACCAATAACAAAGTATACAAAAACAATTTGATGTCGCAAACAACTGCTGTAGTATAATACTGTGTTGCAGTTGTTAGCGCCCACTTCCAGACAACTCGTTTGTTACACAATTAAAATAAAATAATTTTAAAGTTTATACATTTGAAATTTTCGTGTTAATATTTGTAATGTAGGTATATAGAAATGCATAGATGTGATTGTGGTGTGTATATGAATGTGATGTGTATGTGTATGTGTGTGTTATGTGTGTGATGTGTGTACAAGTGAAACGAGTGAGTGTATGGTGTAGTCAGTTTAGTAAATTCTCGGTGTCGTCATAAGGTAGTTCTATTAGCCAGTTGAATAATTTTAATTTATATTATAATAAACTGTATGACATTTTTTATCCCGGGAATCTCGCGGGGATTTTCCTGAAGTTGTCCGGGTGCATAAAAAATTACTATTTTCCACACACACTAAAACGGTAGATTACATTATTTTTAAAAGATGCGATACTTTGTGACCGACAATCCCGTGGGAATTCCCAACCAAGAGTGCACGAAATCGCAGACATATCTTAGTATTTATATAAGATTCCAAACAATTACGATAGGAATGCCGACACATCTTATACTAATACATAAAGCTGAAGAGTTTGTTTGTTTACTTGAGCGCGCTAATCTCAGGAACTACTACTCTGATTTAAAAAATCTTTCTCAAAAATCTGTATGCCATCACGTTGAGACCAATAGGAGCGGAACACCAATGAAGAATGTTTCAAAATCTGAGGGGTTTTCTAACTTACTTTTTTTAAAACTATTCCACGCGGACGAAGGCCGCAGAAGCTAGTTCTATAATATAATCTAACATTTTTAAACATAAAAGAGACGTAAAATAAAAACTTGAGAGGTGTCAAGGCACACCCGGATGGAACGAAGTTCCTTTTTTATTATTTATTATGTACAAAAAACCTGTATACACAACAAAATTAATCCGCCGCACGGCTTACAACTATAGCAAAAAGTGTCGTTACAACTTTTGGTCTTCATTTTTTCCGACAAGCCCCCTTTCGCAACGCGCGATAAGGAACATCGTTCCTATAATATCTCATCATTTAATGTTTTAAATATCATGATAGATATGGTTTTAATTACTTTTCAAACAATAATTAATGCGCCATTTGATTACTTTTACTTGTACCTACTTATGACGTCATCAACAGGTATGCTTTTTCAAAATCTATATATAAGCCTGCGGTGTTCTGTAAGATTATAAAAAGTATCTTAGTTGACTTAATTGTTTGCTACCTTAAATAAATTATTTTACTATGTTACATAACCTGATGCTATCATAGTTCTTAAGTAGGTATTAGTTTGACAATCATACATCAAAAAGGCAATTCTGCCTCACGGCGCAACGGATCACTCTTCCCTTTTACTAACGTTTTAAAAAAATAAAACATAGGTATTTCTTAGATATATTAAATCAAAAATGTAAAGTGCTTTCTTTTCAACCATCTTGTTTCTCGTATATAATCGTCTTCAACGTTTACCTTGTTAATTCAATTTCTTCATTAATTTTCAAACCATGTTAAATTTGAATCGAAAATCATTAAATTAAAGGTTCCGGCACAAATTGTGGTGTTTGGCAAGGGTCTTATTCAATTATGGTCGGGATAAATCTGGTCCCGTTCCCAGCTGCGCAGTAAATAAACAGTAGCGATTTGGTCTCAAAGTCTTCAAGTGTTTAAGAGACAGAGATGCTAATAAAATTTTAGACTCTCTTTGAAAGAATGGACAAATGTGTGTCAGCTCAGATACAATCAAGGGTTCAGTAGAAGTTATCAACATTCACTGCATTTATAATTTGGCTACAGAATCGTAATAATGTATTCAATCAAAAATATTTATTTAATTTGTTTGGGAAGCATACAATAATTAATATTCTTAAATATAAAACACAAAATGAATACATGTATCAATCAAGTTTCTACTATAAAATAATTTATATAATAAAAATAAAAACTGGCTAAACAGTTAATCAGAATAAAAAAATAAAGAAAGAAATACTATTATACGAAAATTACACAAAATGTCTATTTAATTTACATTAGGTCAAAATTGAATAAAATAAAAAGAAAATGTAAAAAAAAGGTATATATAAAAAAAAAGTTTATGTCACTATTCTAAGTCATTGGATCATTAAATTACAACATTTTTCAATTTGGGTTTTAAATTGATGTAGGTTACCTATGAGAGGATGAATACTTGTAAATAGTACATTGTATTGCTGACAAGTGCGTTATAAGAACGTGTTTTTTTAAATGGAACTGAGAATAGGGATTTGATATGCCATATATCAATAACTGCCTCACGAATAGTATTTTCTTTAGTTTTAGCAATTTCACTGCATAATTATACAGCAATATATAGAATTAACCTTCTTGTCCAAGAGTAATTTCTGACTAAAGCTGAGACAACAAAATATGCTATTTCATTTAAATCAATATTTTCTTAAGTTTTCGCGACTTGTATACATGATAAATCTACGTTACAGCGATTTTAAATGCGGTAATTTATTTGTTTTTTTTTATTCCGACGTTTCAGCCACTTTTCAGTGACCGTGATCACGGAAGACAAAGACATCAAGTGTCAACGAGTATTGTGAAAGTTTTATTTAGCCTACCGTCAACTTGTTCATTTTAATTATTTAGTTGTAATTCTGTTTATGCTTATTATTTACTCTATGGGAGCCTAATCTAATTAACCACCGCTTCACAACATATTATAGCTTGAAGAGAAGAAGCGGCGCAAGAAACTCTTCAGGAAACATGCCTAGCTAATCTTATATATAAAATTCTCGTACTCCTCTGAAACGGTTTGACCGATTCTCATGAAATTTTGTGTGCAATTAGGTAGGTCTGAGAATCGGAGAACATCTATTTTTCATCCCCCTAAATGTTAATGGTAGTCCACACCTAATTTTTATTTTTTAGATGTTATTTTTTATGATTCAGCATTAAAAAATACATACACCCTAAAGTTTCACCTTCTACGAGCAACTCCTATTTTTTAGTAGCGATATTAGTATTTTTTATAATTTTCTACTGGGATGATTTAGATTTAAATTTGAACCAGGTAGATGGCGCTGCAATCGGGTACCATAATTTAGGTTTTCTTTTTGTTGTTGTATGTGTTGAAGTTTGTCCCGGAATGGTTAAAATTAAAGACTGGACCCACTAGGTGGCGCCGCGATACTCCTCCTAAACAGTGGGCCTGATTTTGATGAAATTTTTTGTGCGTTCAAGTGTATTTGAGAATAATTACACATGCTTTAACACGCATAATTTATCATTTGGTCCCGGTTGATGACGTTGGAATCGGTTTCTAGTTTTTTATTTTTTAAAGGCAGTACAACGTCTGCCGGTTACAGCTAGTAACTTTATGTAAAATTAAAATGGGTGGAAGGAAAAATAAGAGAAATTATCAGTCAAGTTGGTTTGTGTTCCGTTGCACGCAGAAAGAGTTCACAGTGTCTTGAGGTCTAGCAGTTGGTTTCTGCTGGGTTTGGGTCTTAGATGGGCGGATCCCAAACAAGTGATACTTGCCAGACCCTCTTCTCTATTGAAATTTGGGTGTTTTTTTTTTATTTCAATAGCCTCACGCATTATTCTAGGTATGAAACGATTCTCTTTTGCGAGGATTTGTGAGTAATCGAATGAAATGTGGTGGTTGGGTTTATCCAGCGGGTGTTCACTGATCCCAGACTTTGTAGACCTTGTGTGTTTGATGTCAGCAATCTGTTCTTTTACCCGTGTTTTTATGATTCTCTTTGTGGAATGGGATATTGTATTTCAAAAATTGGTTAATCTTTTTATGCGGCTTGAAATACGTTTTGATTGAATCTCGCCTGAAGATTTGACCAATTCTGTCTGTGACCCCCTTGATGTAGGGTAGGGTAGCAGGGCACTGCTCAACTGAAGGTGGTTTGGGGCGGTGTGGTGTCTTCAGCTGATTGCGTTGTAGGACTACTCAAATGGCTAAGTGTTTCGACAACTGTTAAAGTTTGTCAAAAAGTAGTTATGATAATGCATGTTCTCTTTTTTTTACAGAACGTAATAATGCGACTGACTTTAGCTATATTACATTAGTATACACGGGGACTTTTTACCAATCCGTATACGCCTTATCCAATTAAAAAAATACAACTTTTCTTAGTTACAAAATCTTTCTCAAAATAAAAAGTATATTGACGGTCTCCGTAATCTACGAGTTTAAGCGTTGACCCTCCTACTTAATTAAAATGCAGAGAAAATTGAATCTCAACAGGTTCTATTGATGGAAGCGTAAATTTCGTATTGAACTTTCCCCTGTTTAATCTGGTCTAAAGTTAACATGCGATAATTAATATTGTTACGACCTGAATGCCGACAAAAGACAAATTTACACCTGCATATCTGTAGATTCCTTTTCGGCATTTGAACTTCTTCTGTTTACTTTGTGTCTAAAATGTGGAATTCGAAAAATAGCCCATTGTATATATTTATTGTTTGTATATCTTTTATGGTAGTTATTAGCCAGGTGTGATTCGAAGAAATTCTGTCCACGCGGTCCCGCAGACTTATTGTATTTACTTTATACTGTAATACAGCAATTCCCCAATGGAGGGATAAGCAGCCTAGCGATAGCCACGACCGAAGCAAGACGTTAGTGACGGACTTTTCGCGTTTATTTGAACTACGATCTTCTGAACTACGTTTGGACTTATTGCGTTCGGTTATATTTGTACCCGTGATATCATGTGTTTGTGTATATTTGTAATAAATTCAATAATAATTCCAACGGCATTTTAATTCGAGTCCTGCAACTCGTAACAATATTAATACAAGAGTATTCACAATGTGTATACACCAATACAATAAATTTAACGTTATGCTAGAACATTGCTACTCGTAATGTAATAGTTGATTGTTACAGGAGGGATGAAAGCGACCGTTATAGGCACGAGATGGTTTGGCGCACGAGCGTGGCAAGGGCGCTTATTGTTCCAGCGGCTCAATAGACCTTTCGCCCGAGGTTAATACTCTGCTTTTTATTTCGCATATCAGAAAAGTAAATTGAAACTGATATGTTAAGCAAACAACCACTTCTCTAATGATATTAGGCATTAATCCATATGTCTGATAAACTCCTTTAACACTTCACATATGATACGTCAATTTCTTTTTCTGTAGCATTCTACCAGCTAATTTTTTTTTGTCACTGATGATACTAAATACTGTAAATTAAATAAAAATTTGATGGATTTTAATTACATCTTAAAAAAATTGTTTTGACATGTCTCGCATAGTTTAAATTTTTTTGACTAGGGATGAAAAGTATTGTTTTCATCCATGGGATCAGGTCACTTCAAGCATACTTGCCAAGTGTGAGAAACGGAATGTGACTTTTAGATTTCTTAAGTAATAAAAAGCAAATTTTATATTCATTTTTGCTTCATCTTCAGTGTATCAGTAAAACTGGCAATAAAATTCAAAAGTTGCTTATGGACCTACATATTATAATGTGATATCAACTTCACTGGTTTAAATACTTCACGTGACCGTAAATATATGTACCGACACTAAAAGATACTGAACATCTCGCGATTATTTATATAAATTTTATTCTACATAATATGTAGATATTGCATTTCATATGAGTCCCAATGCCACTTAGTGTTCATGTGATATGAGAAAAAATTCAAAATATAATTAATGTGCCATATGGGCGTTTTTTGTACGAATGTAATTGTCCTCTTTATTTTTTAGTTTGTACTTTTCATTATCGGACTTTCACTTCTTAAATCTACTATTTATTTTTAACTTTAACTCTAAGATTGATCATTCAACTCATCAATTTCTTTTACCCCCTCCCAATGTTTTCGGGGGGTAATATATGTCTAGGAGTCTACATTCCTTCGATATTTATCATGATTATGAGGCACAAAGTACGTTTTTGATGTGTTGAAGACTGGTTCAATGGATTTTACTAGTGAAGTTTTTACTTAAATAACCACCCAGCAACAAAAGTTTTCTTTAAGTACGATAGAAAATTTAGTAACATAATCTAATTCATTATTTTAATAATATACTATTAGCTATAAACTGCATGACTTTCGCTAAATTTAAACATGATATTAACATTAGTGGTGCCAGTTTATATATAGTATTTTTTTTAAAATAAGTCCTTTCTAATTTTCTATAAATCGTTAATGAAGACCGTTCAAGATTTATCACAGGATGCAAAAATTACAATTAATGTTATAATATATAATACAATAATAATACAAATTATCTTTATTAAGCCTTGTAAGAAAAACAAAGTACGTAAACACCTTTTAGAGGCTCAAAACATTAAAAAAATGTTTAGTTACCTATGAGTCACAAAGTTAGTCATAAAAATTTTATTTTATTTTAAGCAAATGTGTTTTTCACAAAACATTTGCATAATTGATTAAGCTTTTTAAAAATTCCTTTATACGCCTTTTTGTAATAAGCACATATTGAATTAATTTTAAAGTAAATATATGAATATCTGAACTAATATTATTAAGAGGAAAGATTAGATTGTTTGTTTACATTGAAGAAGCTCTGAAACTACTGAGCCGATTTGAAAATTCTTTTACTGTTCGCAAGCTATAGTGTAGCCCCGGGTGGCAAAGTCTATATTATATTTATAAAAAATTAGGGATACTTACTAATGTATCGCAAGGTGTAAAAAGTACCTAAAATCGCGTGCACTGCGAAAACTATAGATGATAGAATAAAATAATGTACTACGACTTTATAGAACACATTATTCATTATCTACAAAAAGTGTCGCGACAACATATGTCTAACTATTATAGTTATGCCACAATAAGTGTTCTTTTATTTATTTATTTACGTGCCACTAAAAGAGCTGTAGCCAAAGCCAGACGAGACCACTTACGACCGTTGTACGATAAGTTGGAATCGTCTGAGGGGCAGGAGCTAATTTATAAGTTGGCACGTTCCAGGATCAAAGCAGCACAGGATATTACCAAGTGCCGCTGTGTTAAAGACCTGCTATGCGAGGACCTCGCGGTGAAGGAGAGATGGCGCTCTTATTTCCACGAGCTGCTAAATAAGCAGCATAAAGAGGTGCAGCCACCGGACCTCCCTCCGAATCAAGGACTTGTGCCACCTGTAACGTCTCAAGAAGTTTAAGAAGCTCTTCGCCGCATGAGGAATCGGAAAGCTGTCGGAGCCGATGGAGTCCCCATCGAAGCCTGGAAGGCGATGGGTCCTCGCGGTGTGGGCATTTTGACAAACCTTTTTAACCGTATACTCCTCACCGGAAATATCCCGAGCCAATGGAGGCTGAGTGTTATCACTCCAGTCTACAAAGGCAAGGGTTCGGTGCAGGAGTGCGAAAATTACCGCGGTATAAAGGTAATGTCCCACACCATGAAGCTCTTTGAGCGGATAGTCGACTCTCGGATCCGGCAGGAGTGCACTGTCTCGGAATGTCAATATGGGTTCCGCCCTGGACATGGCACCATGTACGCTGTTTTTGCCCTAAGGATCATTGATCATCATTGAGAAATACGAGACGAAGAATACGCCTCTGCATTTCCTGTTTCTGGATCTGCAGAAGGCCTTCGACTGTGTTCCTCGAGTGGTGATCTGGTGGGCACTGAGGTCCAAAGGGGTGCCTGAAACCTATATTGATATTATTCGAGACATGTACCGTGATTCCGATTCCATAGTTCGGACCGCTGTTGGGGACACTACACCATTCCCTATAACCGTCGGAGTGCACCAGGGTTCTGTAGTCCGTTTCTGTTCAGCGTGATATTGGACGAAGTGTCCAACAACATCAGAGACCGACATGAGCGACCACCATGGTTGCTTATGTATGCGGACGACATCGCGCTGGCAGATGCGGATAGGGCCCGCCTGGTGCGACGTGTGAATGCGTGGAAGGAGTCGCTTGAGAACGGCGGTCTAAAACTAAGTGTGGCGAAGACAGAGTACTTGGCTTGCAACGTTACGGATCCCACGTCCGTGCGCATAGGCGAAGACACGGCCGAGCACACGGACCAGTTTAAGTACCTGGGATCTGTACTCAGCGCATCCGGGGACATCGACCATGACGTCAAGGCTCGAATATTAGCAGCTTGGGCCAAGTGGCGTGAGGTGACAGGTGTCACTTGCGACCCCAAAATGCCGGTTAAGCTAAAAGGACAGGTCTATAAATCCATTATTAGACCTGTTCTTTTATATGGCAGTGAAGCGTGGCCTGTACTTGAGCGGCACAAGCAGGAGCTGCGTGTCACGGAAATGAATATGCTTCGGTGGATGTGTGGAGTCACGCGAAAGTATCGTGTCAGGAACTCCCGCATCCGCGGCAGCCTTCACGTCCGTGACATAGCAGATAAACTGCAGGAGAGTCGCTTGCGCTGGTACGGCCACGTTTTACGGAAACCGGCTAGTTACGTGGGGAAAAAATGTCTAGCCATGCCGCCTTCGCCAGGTCCCGGTCGAAGGGGTAGACCCAAGAAATGCTGGCTTGACGTTGTGAGGCATGACATGCGTACCAACGGTCTCAACTCAAGGGATGCCGAAGATCGCGCGAAGTGGAGAAGAAAAAGTAGGAAAGCGGACCCTGGGCGTCGAAGTGATCGCTCCGAACGCAACCGGGATTTAACGCTCGGATGATGATGATTATGAAGTGTTCTTTTATTTTAAAAATTTAATTAAAATGCCGTCGCTAGAAAAGGCTCTTTATTTGTATCTTGGTATTAATCCTTATCAAAATAAATTACTTCATATTCAAGACTGCTTCAATACCTTTATATAACTTTTTGAATTATTCAATTCGGACACTCCATTCGAAAGATATCACGAGTTTAAAAATGTAATCGGTGATCACGTGACTGTGACATCTTTTCGCGAGCCAAAACTCCGTAAGAACCCCTCTATATAGAAGTTTCACTTCAAAAAGTTGTATTGAGAAATATTTAGAGACGGTTTAACATTATGACATATAAGTTTCCTATAAGACAAAAATAGAAACAATATATTTATACATCATATATCACACGCAATATTCAGTCTTAAAATACATGAAACAATATCTTCCAATCTATTATGCTGTACGGATATGAAATCAACAAATCGTGCAAAGCAGATTCCTCTTTGTTTATCCAGTTGATTGCTCTGTGCGGAATAGTGGCAATGATGATTTCGATTCGGTGAGAGCAACCATTTCGGTAGTACCGTTTTAATTAGATGGTTCAGTACAATGCTGATCAATCAACATATAGTATGAAAGGCCGTTTAATCGCGTTTGGAAATTGAGTTTAATCCTAATGTTTTGTTGTAATTAAATATATTATGAGAACAATCACTGTACTTCTGGTAGATAATTATCTTATAGCTTTAGAAACCATTAAAACGTAGTTTTATTATATTACTTACAGATTTTTTATTACTAGAGTATAGTATTGAAGCCTGAACTTAAATCAAGATTGTTATGGTGACACACTCTAGACCAGGGGTGCTGATTACGCAGATGTTCTACGCAAATGTTCTACCACCGGGCTGTGGATTTTTTGTTGCCTCTTACGAAAGGCAACTCTGATGTCTGAAGGTGTCCTCTGAGTAGTGGTTATACTCTTCAATTTAACGTTTCTGGTTTTTCAAATGGAAAACGTGATTACTGCAGATGGTTTTACCGTTGTCTACCCTTTTCCCTTCGTAGATCCCAAATTTTTTCTTGATCTTTGTCTAAATTCTTGTCATTTTTTTATTCTCTTCCCAGGCGAACGAGATTGCTCAGGTTTTTTGCTAAAACCCCCTAAGGGTTTTTTAATTTTCTTTAATTTCCAAAAAAAAAAATATTTTTACATTGTTTCTTAATACTAATTCGTCTTTTGTTACTTCTAGTTGTGTACAATTTTATTTCAAAACTTTAATTTATCAAATTTTCTACGCTATTGTTTTTGTTACATTTTTTTCTCGTAAATGCTATCTATTACGGAATTGTACCCACTACATTTTTACTTATTTGATATCTCTGCAGCAAGCTTCTTATACTATTTTAATATAATTCTACTGGGTATATCCTTCTAATGCTATTTTTACATACTATATTCTTAATTTCTGTATATTTTTTTGTGTTTTTTAGCTTTTATGTTTTTGGATTACATGCTATTTTTCTTACTTGGTTCTATTTATCTGTACATTATACATATATAACTAAATATATAATAATTATACACCTTATGCATCAATATTCGTATTATTCTTGTCATTTGACATTATAATGATAATCTTCAACACATTGTATATCCCCAAGCAAAGCTATGCTTGTGTTATGGGTGATTTACAAGGGCTCACTCTGGGGCCGATCCCAGGCACCCAGGCCATTGTAAATAACAGAAAGTTCGTTTCCAAAATTCACAATGCCAGGAATCTAACCTGGAGCCACTGTGTTCCAATCCGTTCGGCTGAATAAGACTTAGCCCGCTCACCCACACTCATTCATTCGTTAACATCTATATATTTACAATTCCAATAATCGAGACATATAGTCTTAACATAATGTAAATGGTCATGGGCGACTATGTCATTGTCTATTTGGGTCTTTCAAACATGTTACTTTCCTTTGTGGCATATGTTTAAAATGCAAAAGAAGATTAATTATTCGTAATATGTGGAATCATACACTTTAATTATTCCTAATATATGGGACTTGAAAATTAAACCCTAGGATCGTGATAAATTCCAAAAATAATATATTTAGTCAAAATCTACTTTTTTACTCCACAATTATTTAATCATCTCAGAAATTATTTTAAAACTGAATATAACACTTAAAAATAAACTTCAATGGGAAAGCGGTTAGAAACTTAAAGTTCCTATGATTTAGTTAAAACAAATGATTATATAAAAATTAAACCACATAATTTTTATTATTATATAATACTGTATTTTTTTAACACATCTCACGCTGCTGATACTGATAAAGCTCAACTAGTATTGATAATATTTGTGACTTGGGGTTTGATTATCAAAGAAGAAACACGTTAACTTTATTAGGTGATAACCAAAGAAAAAATAATGGGCATTTAGCTGGCATAACTTCTAATGGAGTGTTTGACGCAATCCATCATCAAGTAATTTAGTAAAGGTAGCATAACCCTGCTAATGGAGAAATGAAGTTCCACGAGACGGCTATAATTTATGTTTTCCTTGTACGTCACGGAATACTTGGTTGTCAAGAAGATCTTATTAGACCAACAAAATAATAAATTTATTAAGTATGTATTCAATCAACTCTCAAGTTACTATACAGCTAATGTGCGAATAATTGTAAAAATTAAAAATATTTCATATGTTTATAGCTTATATGCTACTAACTGTTTTACGTGACTTTGCTTGGGTTAATGTCGAATCCGTATTGTGTGAACAATAAAACATTTTTTCGAAATATAAGTACTCTATGCTTGTCATTTGTTCTTTGTCATCAATGTTATATATTAGGTCTTTAACTATGAAATTGGAGATTTTTATGATAATTTTAAAATATAAAAATTTTGGTATTTTTTTATTTCAGCTAATCAAAGTACTGGCCCAAATTATCTACACAATTTTGCCATTTTGATGGCAGTTTGTTTATCCCTTTTGTGTAGAAGTCTGCCGGACGGGAAGCGATGAAGTCAGCGAAAGCGTTTTTTGCTGCCTCTCGGGTATAGATTTTTTTCCCACTTAAAAAAATGTCTAAATTTTGAAAAACGTATGAATCTGTTGGGGTAAGGTCCGGTGAATACGATGGGTGACGGAGAGCTTCCAGCTGTAACTCTTGTAGCTTTGCGATGATCTGTCGTGAAGTATGAGCTCGCGCGTTGTCGTGGAGAAGCAATGGGGACAAGCCATTGACTAGTCTTGGTTGTTGAATTGCGAGCTTCTCAATCATTGTTTACAATTATTGGCAATAGACATCTGCCGTCACCGTTGTGCCATTCAGTAAGAAGCTGTGATGTAAAAGTCCGGCACTTGTCCACCAGACAGTCACCATCATCTTCTTATGAGTAATCTTTTTTTAACACACTGATTAGGTGTTGTACCAGGGTCCACCCACTGAGACGAACGCTTACGGTTGTCGTACAGGATCTACTTTTCAACGCAGGAAACAATTCGATTAAGAATTCCCTCGTTTCTATGCCCATTCAGTAGTGCAATGCATGCGTCAACGCGTAAATCTCGCTGTAGGTTGCTTAGTTCGTGTGGCACCCACTTATCTAACTTTTTTATCTTTCCGATTTGACGCAAGTGCCTCAATGTTATTTTGACACTAACTCCATGGCCCGCAGCAAGCTCAGCCGTAGATTGAGTTGGATCCACTTCCACTATCGCCTTCAATTCGTCTTTGTTCACAATGGTTACCGGCCGACCGCGAGGTTCGTTCTTGAACTCAAAATTTTCGGATTTAAAGCGATTGAACCAATAATGAACCAATAATGTATTGATGCAAGCAGTATTAGGCCCGTACACGTCGTTAATATTTCGTGTTGTTTGCGCAGCGGTATTTCCACGTAGGAACTCATATTCGAAAATTGTACTTATTTTCAGTTTATCCATGGCGCCAAAAACTACCACAATCTCACAAAAACAAAAAACTATCTAAAAACAAATGACTGAATTTGAAAGTAAAATAAAATATCTTTTAAATAAGATTTATTTCAATTTTGAGTTACGCGCCAATCCAAAGATAATTAAATCTGAAAACGCTGGTTATAGAATCTCCAATTAGGTATCCAATAGGTAAAGACCTATTATTTAGGCCGTTAGGCCGGGACTCCACCAGAGTGGAGTTGTGTGCGGTATACTGTGTGCTGTGCGAGAAGATACCTATGTTTTTCAGCTCGGGTGAATTCACCGAAGCTGTACGGAAATGCGCACTGTAGCAGAGATGTGTGCTGAGAGTGAGTCCTTGTGAGTGTGCGAAGCATTGAGTAATCACTATGCATTCTGACACGAAAGGTAGACGATGTCGCTATTATTACAAAGAAATCATCATCTTTTATTTGAAGAAGCAGAACTACAGTCTGAAAAAGCAGAATTGATAGCTTTATATTACTTAAACACGCCGCTCACATCTCTCGTCTCCGCCTTGCGTCGTCCGCGCACAGCTCACATCTCCGCTTCCATCATGCCATACAAATATTACATATCTCCGCAAATTGAGCTCCACTGAAGCTAAGCGGAGAGGGTATGTGGAAATAACAAGACCTGATTGGTTATTTAAAACACATCTCCTCTCGTCTCCTCTCCTCTCCGCTTTGGTGGAAACCGGGCCTATTGGTTGTTTAAAAAACATCTCTCCGCTCGACTCATCTCTGGTTTGGTGGAGGACCGGCCTTAAGAAAGAAAAAGAAACAGAAATGAAAAAAGAAATACATCTAAAAGTTAATGTGTAATTCGTAAAACCTAATTCCCATTCGGCTAAATTACTCCTGGTAAAAGTGATTATCATCTTTATTTCACCGTAACACTAAAAATGGCCAAAACAAGTGTATGTTCTAATATTTAACTAAATAAGCGTAAAGAGAGAGCGTATAGCCTAAAGACGCAATTAAAACAACAACCGATGTCAATATCCTTTATATTTATAGTTCCTTCTTTATTTTTTAGCGAAGATCAAAAACTTGTCTACAATAAATATCGAAAAAATTGCTACAAGAGATGATCAATAAAACCCTTTCTCTGTGGTGTTTTTATTGGATGATAGGAAAGTCATTGTTATTCCGTTGGAGGACACAAAGGTATTTGTGCCCTCATCCAGGAGCCGAGTTTTTTGTGTTGTCGACAAAACTAAATAAAACTGGGAAATGTTACGGTACAAAGGTGAAAGGGAATCTTTACTTTAAAGATATTTTCTAGTGAATACCTATCTTGGAAATTACTTTTGTTTCAGTTATTTTAACACTCTGTTTGGTGGTTTAATAAACACTAGGGGTTTTTGTTATAGTATCCAATTTATAAACTATAAGAATTGTAACAAGAAACTCGAAGTAACAATAGTAAAAGGAATTGAGAGGGTCATGCATGAATATCATATTCCAATTTAAGTTTTATAAAATTTTACCCTAAAATAATTACACTGTCTTTCGAGTCTTTCAAGACCACGGGCCATAAAAATGGACTGGGCTTTTGGAAGGCTTGCGTGGAGCTATGGAAGAGCCAACACGTAGAAGCCCCTTAACAATTTTTATGTAAATGTGGCGGGACACTGACCGGCAATTATGCCTATCTACACTATATACTAATACCTCCAAGGACAAGCCCCAGCCAGTATTGTAGGAAATGGGAACAAAAAGTACCGGGATATTGGGGTGAACTGCTAGTAGTACTAGGGGTCTGGGAATGGGGACTATGGCTTCTGCTCCCCACAATGTTCGGAGAACATGGAAAAATGGGCAGACGGTGATTAACCACTCCCCGTATGGGCTTTAACAAATGTCTTGGAAGACAGGAGCAACGTGGGTGTGAGTGGCTAAGGAGTGTAGAGAGGTGGGCTGCAAATTCATTGAAGGTACTTCTTGGTTAAGGCAAAGCCTATTGTTTATTGTTATTGTGTTTACTAAAAATTTTATAAAAAAATATTTTCAAGACAACTTACCATCAATAGCCAATTATTGCCAATCGAACATCATAGTACATATTGGGTCAGAAAACTATCTAAAATTTTAGACGGAACGTGTTTCTTGGTCAGAACTCAAACCCATGCTATAGCAATTAGAAGCGGGTGTCTTACCCTTTCAGGTGCTACAATTTAGTTATGAGACAGTAGATACGCATTTGACAAATACGATGCCAAGTGTAATAATTGAAGCGGAAGAGCGACTATATAGCTTCGGCGGCTCACGCTACGCTTGGTTTCACACGCGAATTATCGTATTATCTTGGTATTTTGACAGTGAATTCCGTCTGTAGTGTTAAAATCAAAGCTCATAGCAAATTAGGTATTCCGGTCAGTGTTTGTAGTCAAAGCAATTGGACGTGAAGCGTACAAATACGGCTATTTCTAAGAAATTGGTCCAGATTATAGGAGACATGGTACTGTAAAGGCTGATATTATTATGTTCTTTATATTTTTACAACGCAGGCCCCAACAAAAACAAAATCCACCTGCATATCTGAAACAAAACACATTTTATTACCTATCGGCATTTGAACTAATTGTAATTCTTTTTTGATCGTCTTCTTTCGTTTACTTATTTATTGACAAACGTTTCTAGGGAAAAGCCCATTGTTTAATACTTGTATTTATAATCAAGAAAAAGTTTAAATTAAAAAATTACTCGAGTACAATTACCTAATTACTTAAGCAGGAACTTTTGTTTTATAGTGAAGTATTTACTTGAAACTAGAGCAGTCAAAAGATAGGATTCTTAGCCAAGTAAGGGTCACCATTTTCTTTAACTAAGCAATGAAAATTTGCTGGACTATTTTGTTGATTTGTCATTTTTGTGTTATTGTTAAATTATCTGCCATAAAAATTGTCGGAAATTGTAGTTAATGAACCTAGAAATCGTAGGATTTCTAGGTTCATTATCGTTTTACTTTCGAGATGTAGACCCAATTTATGATTATTTGGAAGTTTCCCTTAAAAAAAAAATTTCGCTTCTACAAAAGCGTTGTGATGAATAATATTTTGCCAAGAACTCTTTGCAAACAGAGATCCAGAAAGGACTTCCTGTGAGCATTCTGTGACAGTTACTAACAGCCTTACGTTTTTATGCCACAGGCAGTTTTCAATTTGTATGTGGCGACAGCATATATCGCAAGCAACCATGTGCTATATAGTGAAGAGAGTCATTCGTGTATTAGCATTGTTAATGCAAGATTTAATTAAGTTATGAGTCCAAATAACTTAAGAAAAGTGAAAAATGACTTTAAAAACCTTGGATGCAGCGACATCACCCGGACATTAAAAAATATCGTAGGTATAATACATTAATATAGTAAAGAGTTACACTTCAGAACTTCAAATATGTGATTGATGAGATAATAAGTTTAAGATGACATATATACAGCAACTAATTTAGACAAAATGTTACATCTAACTTTAATAAGGTTATACCATGTCAAACGTTCTGTTTTTCCAAACAAATAATTATATTTCAAATAAATAATTGAAAATGGTATTTATAAATACAATTTTATAAGCTACTAGCTGTCCCGGCAGACGTCGTCCTGCCCGGTAAAAAATAGGGGTTGATCGTAGAGGGTTGAAAATCTAGGGTTGTATGTATTTTTGTATGTTGTATCATAAAAAAATAGAAATTAAAAATTTAGGGGTGGACTACCCCTAACATTTAGGGGGATGAAAAATAGATGTTGGCTGATTCTCATAGATACCGGATAAGCATAAAAAATTTCATCAAAATCGGTCAAGCCGTTTCGGAGGAGTATGGCAACGAAAACTGTGACACGAGAATTTTTATATATTAGACTAGCTGTCCCGGTAGACGACGTCCTGCCCGGTAAAAATAAAAAAAATTTAGGGGTGGACTACCCCTAACATTTAGGGGGATGAAAAATAGATGTTGGCCGATTCTCATAGATACCGGATAAGCACAAAAAATTTCATCAAAATCGGTCAAGCCGTTTCGGAGGAGTATGGCAACGAAAACTGTGATACGGCCACAATTCATTTGTGCAGTTTTAAAACGATTGCCTGATTGAGGGAGGGGGCAGTCATGCAAGAACCATAATCACAGCGAAATGTGTGTACTACAATCGGGAACCTAATAGTGACGGACTGCGCGGTTTTATTAAATTACGAACTTCTGCATTACGTTTGTTGTGTTCGGTTATATTTGTACCTGTGTTATACGTGTTTGTATAGTTCTAATAAACTCTATAGTAACTCTAACGGCATTTTATTCGAGTCATTTTTGAGGCTGACAGTATATTGTTAAACCTCTGCTTTTGTACGTATTTTTTATCGATTATAACCACCTTTCATCAAATTGGTCATCAACTTGCTTGCTGTACTCCAGCTCTTTATTTTTATTCACCTTCTCCCAAACATTTGGGTCGGCACAATATGCTTTTTCCTTCCATATTCTGACATATTTAGGTCCTCTGTCACATGTCATCTTTCACACTCTGCTATCTCATTTTTAGTTTATCTTACATTTGGATATCTGCTGTACTTCAACTGTAAACATAATATTATTACAAATATTCAAACAACTTGATCAGCTTCACAAGTGAAACCTCCAGCATCTTTGAAGAAGCAAATGCTTATTGATGATGTCAAAATTGTTTATCTGCCACATTCTGAGTAAAATAATGCTCCATAAGTCCAATCTCTACGATCTATATTACCGTTTTTAATTCGTTTTTAGTCATGCAATTCAAATCAAAGAGTGTTTTGGGAACATTAGGTACTTTATCATTAAGACCTAAATGTTCATAGGCTATCGTTCTATTTATCTATTTCATTTATGGCCATGTAGTTTAATGTATTTAGTTGAAGATATATTACATCGCATAAGTTCATGACATGGATTGCTAACAGCTACTCTACGCCAAATGTCAGCGGTTTAGCCCGCTTGAGCCCCTTTGGCTATGCAATGTTGTCAGTTTATATAAACTACATAATTATCTATATTGATAACGTAAATTGGGAACAGTGTATGTTATAATTACACAGCAAGAATACTCGAAATTTATAATGTAATAAGAGTTAAGATTTCAAACTAATTTATGTTATAAAATCTAATACTTATTTTTTTAAAATTTTTATAACAATTTTATGAAAGATAAAGAAGTCGTAGATACATTCTATTACTATTAAAATTTTAGCATGCCAGTTAAAAAGCTGTTTGGAAAATAAATCACCTATATATTCTTTAATGTTTTGAGGGAAGTTTATTGAAGTGAAACTTCTTTAGAATCGGTGTGATTTAAAACTCGATGAAACGAAAAAGCGACACTAAAAGAGATAAACACATAAATCTACGGGACTAAGTCTGCGAGAGAATGAGGTACGAGTTTTACATTGTGCAGTACAGAAAAGAGAGATAAGAGGACCGATGATTAAACATTGAACCAATTTGGACCGAAATAAAATTGACAATAATATTTTTTAGACTACAAGAGTGAAAAATTGAAAGTGATACTTAAGAATTCTATTTTGAACTAGCTGACCCGCCGAACTTCGTATCGCCATATTTTCTGAATTCCCAAAAGACTTTGTTTCATGACACAAAAACAAAATCACCATAATCGGTCCAGGTGATTAGGGGCATTCTAGAACCCGATCTCAGCGCCACCTACCGGTTCTAATTGCGAATCTAAACCATCCGGGAACGCACTCAAACACACAAAAACAAAATCACCAGAATCGCTCCCGGTGATTAGGAGGATTCTAGAATCCGATCTCAGCGCCACCTACCGGTTCTAATTGCAAATCTAAACCATCCGGGAACCCACTTAAACACACATTCATTAATTGGTGCTGCGCTCCTATTGCTCTTAGCGTCATGGTATATAGCCTATAACCTTCCTCGATAAATGGGCTATCTATCTAATACAGAAAAAAATCAAATCAGACCAGTAGTTCCTACGATTAGCGCGTTCAAGCAAACAAACTTATCAGCTTTATAGGTTAATATATATATAAGATAAAACTCTCTCACCGACACCACACCCTGTCAAAATCTTTGATTCTATTATGTTACGTTGCAGAGAAATTACATTCAGTCTGTTATAAGCTGTTTAAGAAATTAAAGGTTTTTAATTATCCCAGGGGAACTCTTAATTCTCCGGGATCAAAAGTATCCTATATATTGACCAGGGATATAAGCTATCACCATACAAAATTTCATATAAATCGGTCCAGTCGTTTCAGAGATTAGCCGGTACAAACAGACAGAGAAACAAACAATTTGAAAAAAATTGAAATTAGTTCTATTTCACTTCTTACATCCCCCTGACTCAGTTTTTAGCAATTTTTTTAATTGTACAGAAATTTGACCTGTACAATTTTATTATATGTATATATTAACAAATTAGTTAACGAATGTAGGCTAAAATTTATATTTACATTAATAAAAGTCAAAGAAGAATTATCTGTTCTGACAGATAATTCTTCTTATATTCTCTGAAGCTTCACTTCTATTGAGTGTGAACAGGAGGAGTGTAGCTATTGCTAAACGCCCCTGCTCTCATTCCAATATCTTAGATAATTTATTTAAATTAAACCAGATTTTAACATAAATTTAAATTATAATTACAGTTTTAAGGGGGAACATATATAAGTAGTTAGGTACTTTACCTGTATAACATTTTCTTTATTGGGTTATGTATCTTATGGGTTATTTAATATATTAACTTCGTCCAATTTACCACAAATTTCCCATTCAGCGATATAGGGGTCAAACAAAATTAAAACTTTACTTCTATTTCGCTAGTACTTTGAAAATCAGGACTTGGCAATTAATAAATTATGATCATGAATAGCTTCCAATTTTGGATTGAGCAAATATTATAATATGAAATCAGGGCAAAGAGGCTGGAAAGTCCATTGTGTTTTGAATTCCTTTACATAATCTGGGTTAAGTATATACGCGGTTTTCAAAGTTGTGAAATTAATGTTTAACATTCAATTATTTTCATGGAACTAACTTATGCTTTGAGGTTTAATGGTTATAAGTCAGATATTTAAGAAGAGTTGTGCATATATATGCACAAAAACATACTACAGCTTATATAAGTTACTGATTGCCTGAAGCAGGCAAACAGGCACATAGCCCAATGAAGTTTGACATCGAGGGCATTGCCAACGCATAGCAGGCCTCTAAGAAATTTTAAAACGCCGTTCTAAAGGTCCCCATGTCGTAGACAGAGAGAAGACTTCGGGGAGAAGTTCCCTTCAAATCCAATGATAATGAAATGAACTTTCTGAAAAATTTCTTACCGCACGAACGTACTCTAATCAGCAGTGATATGAGGTTCTAAGATTTAGATCTTTAATGTATAAAAGCTATAATGCAAATTAATTAAAGTATTCGTTTTTCAAAAAAAAGGTCCTTTTTTTACTTCGTAAAACTTTGAATTGCTATACTATTCACCACGTTTGTCTTAGGCAACTTGACACATCGGTTATCTTGATGTGTAGTTTTCATCATGGTGTTTTCCTTCGCCGTTACCACGCGATAATTACAATAATATGAATATTAGGTCAGAAAACTGCGTAAGTGGTGCACACTTTAAGATCAGCTTTCGAACCGACGCCCTTCGAGTTAGGGGCCTAAGTGCGCTAATCGCTAAGACAACAACACTTCATGAATTATCATAATCAAACTCGAAAACCGACGCCCCCACCAAAGCTTAAGAAAACTAAAATAAGCTTTATATCTAGCTTTGTCCTCCCAGAACCTTGTCTATTCGTGTTGTTATTATTTTCTAGAATCAAGTGAACGAATTAAAATATATTTTTAAATATTTAATAATAAATATCTAACTGTACTATTATATACGAATTATCGCGTCGATTTACATATTTTGCTAACTTGAAGGGCATTGATGCTTTACTTCAAAGGAACGCATAGATGAAAACTTATAATTACGAAATGTTTTGATATCCATGTAACAAAAGTAATAAATTAATAAAATACATTAAAGTTTAGTATTTCACTTGTACTTAAAATTATGTAGGTATTTAAAATAATCACTCAAAACATTTTAGATTTACAATTTAAGTTAAAATTATGAATATCAAAGATTCTCTTACTTTCAACGTGTCTTTTGAATTTCTCGTAACTTTATTCGATTCATAGAAATCAAGAATTGTTATCATGCTTCAAAGCAACTTCAAACTTTTTTGTTCAAAAATAATTATCAAACATATAATCACGTTTCGTTATTCTAGAATTTGAAAAACTTTTTTCATAAGATTAACAATAAAATGTCTCGCAAAATTCAAAAAAAATCTTCAAAAGTTTTGCCCTTTGCGTGGGTTGCATTAGCATAAATCACAATAAAGATAGTTAGATTCATGGGAAAAAGGAAACCGCTAAACAGAAGTCCTCTCCGTGCGTCTGACTGCGAATCTGTCCATCGGTTCGTGTATCATGGTCCCTATGTAAGTCACTTTTTTCCATATGTATAAAATTTGAGTTTTGAGAAAATAGGTTCATATCCTATTGTACAATTTAATTGAAGGCTTTTATTAGTTACGATCTGTTTAGCCATGTTTTCTTAAAGAATACCCTGTGTATAAATAAGAAAGAGAGTTGGTCTGAAAGAGAGTTGGTCTGAAAGAGAGTGTCGGGATGAAAGTAAGGAAAGGAACGCTCTGGTAGTTCGGGCATGTGGAAAGAAAATTGATGGTAGAATGACTAAACAGATATACAATTCAAAAGTGGATGGATGAAGAAGTCGCGGAAGGCCACGACACACCTTCCATGATCAAATTAATCATGTACTAGCAGAAGGTGATGTCAGGAGCCTTAAGAACAGACGAGAGTGCACGACAAGAGCTATGAATGTCAAAGAAGCAAGTGAGGTGTGTAAGAATAAGCCTAAATGGCGCTCTGTTGTTCGTGCCAACCCCGCAAGGGACCTGGCGTGAAGTTATGTATGTATGTATGAATCATACAAATGTATGTACGCGTAAAACTTGAGACTGGTTTAACGATTTTGATAACATCGTCTGTTTTTGAGTCAGTCCCCGGACGGTTTAGATTTATAATTGAAAGCGGTAGGTGGTGCTAGGGTTGGATCCTATTTTTTTATTTTTGCAGGGCAGGACAACGTTTGCCTAGTAGAATATAAAAATAATTTAACTACTTTGAGGTTTATATATAACAATAATTAATATTTTAAAATGGAATTAGCTTTACAAAATTGCTATAATTGCTACCTACTACTTTGTTAAATACAAGATGTTGTAAAGGGAGAAATGTAATGAGTTGAGATATGGCTCAAAAAGCGTTACACGTTTTTCCTACAACAAAATGGCCCTAAATTACATACATACATAACTTCACGCCAGGTCCCTTGCGGGGTAGGCACGAACAACAGAGCGCCATTTAGGCTTATTCTTACACACCTCACTTGCTTCTTTGACATTCATAGTTCTTGTCATGCACGCTCGCCTGTTCTTAAGGCTCCTGGACCTTCACCTTCTGCACCTTCTGCTAGTACACGATCAATTTGATCATGGAAGGTGTGTAGCGCCTTCCGCGACTTCTGCATCCATCCACCTTTGCATGGCCCTAAATTCTACCTGGAAAATAAGAAATCTTAATAACAGGGTTACAAATAAAATAACTTATCAATTACCATATTCTATGTATGTGAATGAATTTCAACGATTAATTATATGAAAACACTTACATACTCCAAACGATAAATTCATTGAAAATAACTAAACCCACTACAGGTATAAAAAATATGAAGATAACAAAGAGAAATATTAAAATCACTCTTATATATTAATACTTCTTAAATTTTAATAATCTAGGCTCAAGAATATTGTTTGGTGTTAAATTAATCTACTACCTATCTTCATTATTGTCGCATAGTTATTTAGTAATAAAATAAAACTTATCGGCCTTACTTATTTACCTTGTTAAGAAACGACTAGGCATCTCTTAAGTAAGAGAATCAGAATCAGACCCTAATCAATGAATATCTTTTCTTTCACTTATAAACGTGTATTACTTGTTTTTTACCTAAGAGGAGCACAGATAAACGAAATTTGAATGATTAACGTAGCTTGTACCCAAAACATTCGACTAACGAGTTTGTGAGTAAGATTATCACTAACCAGTTGCTGAGCAGTTTCTTTAAATTTAAGAAACGATTATCTATACATATTACAATAAATTTCTGTACAATGAAAAAAAATGATAAAAACCGAGTCAGGGGGATGTAAGAAGTGAAATAGAACTAATTTAGATATTTTTAAAAAAATTTGTTTCTCTGTTTGTCGGTTTGTCTGTTTGTGTCTGTTTGTACCGGCTAATCTCCGAAACGACTGGACCGATTTACATGAAATTTTGTATGGTGATAGCTTATGTCCCTGGTCAACATATAGGATACTTTTGATCCCGAAAAATTAAAGACTTCCCGTGGGATAATCAAAAATCTTTAATTTCTTAAACAGCTTATAACAGAGTGAATGTAATTTTTCTGCAACGTAACATAATAGAAGTAGAGATTTTCATAGGGTGTGGTGTCGGTGAAAGAGTTTTATCATTTATATATTAATATATCTATCCTTTTATTGCGCTTTTGTCTTATTGAATATGCACTGTTTGCTACAACTCCATTAATTCTTCAAAAGTTATTCTGTAACATAATTCTGTATACAATCTTTTAAAAAAAAAGTACTTAAATGTAAAAAATAGAACAACAAATATAAAGAAAAACAATTTTTAGCTAGACGTGTTGCTGGGGAGTTTCTTGCCGCTTCTTCTCCTTAACAGCAATAACACGTTGCGAAGCGGTGTACATAGACTAGGAAGTAAAATTAAATTTTAACCTATATGTATGACCTTCAAAAAGTGTTCTCCAGTGGAACTTATTTTGAATAAAAACTTTTGAATTTGAATTTGAATATAAAGCTGATAAGTTTGTTTCTTTGTTTGTTTGCTTGAACGCGCTAATCGTAGGAACTACTGGTCTGATTTGATTTTTTTTTCTGTATTAGATAGATAGCCCATTTATCGAGGAAGGTTATAGGCTATATACCATCACGCTAATATGAGCGGAGCACCAATTAATGAATGTGTGTTTAAGTGGGTTCCCGGATGGTTTAGATTTGCAATTAGAACCGGTAGGTGGCGCTGAGATCGGATTCTAGAATCCTCCTAATCACTGGGAGCGATTCTGGTGATTTTGTTTTTGTGTTTGAGTGCGTTCCCGGATGGTTTAGATTCGCAATTAGAACCGGTAGGTGGCGCTGAGATCGGGTTCTAGAATCCCCTAATCACCTGGACCGATTATGATGATTTTGTTTTTGTGTTATGAAACAAAGTCTTTTGGGAATTCAGAAAATATGGCGGTACGAAGTTCGCCGGGTTAGCTAGTAAGTAAATAAATGAATTACGTGTTAACTACATAGGGCCTCTATGAAGTTAACACGTAATTCATTTATTCAAGTGCATCAAAGTGTTCCAGTAAAAACAGACCTTTATAAACACATCAAATGTATTTATTATATTAAGGAGTAACTGACTCCTTTACGTTTTATAAAAGTTAATATCAAACAAATGGGAACACAATAAACGCAAGAAATTACTTTGACATTGCACTGCCCCGTAATTCATTTCACAGAGTTAAAATCGCATGTTCGTAACCGCGTACACGTCGCTTAGTTGACCAGGGGCTCCGAACGACAAATTGGTCCCACGTACCGGGATTATTTCGAAATCCGGATATAGTGCAACATATTGCCCGGATATTTCTCACCGTGCGACGTGGTGATTGATATACTTCAATGTTTGGGTTTTCGGATTTAATTAAATATGTTTTTTATCTTTATACAAGGCGTATATCATTCATTTGTTTTGTTCTTTATGTTTAATACTGATATTATATGGATCAACTAAATTGAATCAATCATTGAAAAGCAAAGAACTGAAAGTACATGACTGCATCCAAGATCAAATTATGGAAGCACATTATTCTTCGACATGATTTTATAATTTTCAAGTTTTCAATTTTGTAATTGCTTTTTTTCAATTTTATAATTGGCGTACAAGACTAAAAGATCATGAGACATGGCAAATATGTGAAAATGAATAAAAATTAATTTAAAAATATTAAATTAATCAAAATATGTAGATAGGTACACAAATTAAATTAAAATTATAAAAGTATTTTATACACCATTGTATTGGTATTATAAACGGAGCTGCGCGAGTGTGGATTTTTCACATGAACATTAGTCTGTTACAACATAAGGCTGGTTCTTATATCATACTGACCATGTATATTCCTTGTTATTGGTTAAAATTTGACATAAGCTATGGAGCCTCTGATGAAAAATTTCTACCGATGGTATGATAAGCGAAATAATAATACTATATAAAAACCGCCGTTATAAGTTATTTTATTTACTTCTCGAAAAATAACGCGTATTTTTTAAGATTAAAATGTTTCTACCATTACCTGCAATCATAGTTATTATTATCATCAAATTACGAAAATTTTCTATTGTAAATTAAGTTTAACTATTTACTACATAACTATTTACATCACTATATGGATATGGAAATTAGATCTACTGAATACCTATTTTTAGAAGAATGTTTGAAAAGTATAGATACATAAATAGACGTGTAACACTTTATAGTTCATCAAAATAACACACAATATAATTACAATATTTTAATAATAGGCAGAATTATCTCTTAGAGCGATCTCTTCCAGGCAACCTAACTTAGATATTTTTAGCTAATCTGGCGATGTAGGCAGTGCATAGATTTAGATGTCCATTAATTTAAAAATAAATACATACCTAACCTACATACTAACATATTGTACACCTTGTTGATAGGTTCGAAATAAACTATGCACATCATACAATGCCATACTTCTACAGGGTCTACCAATTTAATTTAGCTGCCTTGTCTTTCGCCGACAAATTGGTCGCGTGTACAGAGATTACTTCGGATATGCCGCGAGCATATTGCTAGCATATACGACTTATATATTGTAGATATTTTACCGCGCTGTATTTTAGTTGTAATGCCACAACGTTTTGGGTTTGCGGGTAAATTTACAAACCACATTACCTACTTTAGTGATGATCGAACGTTTTCTATTTCTGCTTTTTATCCAACGTAGACATGGTATATGGCTCTATTCTCAGTATTAATGTCATTTTATGGACAGTTTTAAATGACGTATTAAATAATAAGTAAATTAAAAACTAGTTCACTTTTCGGCCACAGTAGCTCATGACAGGTATTTTCAACTGAAGACAATATTTTTCAAATATGTGCATATTGAAAAGGTTCAATTAATAGCAAGAGCTGCATAGCAGATGAATATACTGCGATGAATCTACGTACGTTACGTAAGGCACTCTGGCATCTGTTTCAGTCTTCACGTCCGTAACGTATCAGAAAAATTAGAAGGGATCAATCTACGTTGGTACGTCCGCGTTTTACGGAAAACGGTAAGCTAGTAGTGGACAAATGTCTAAGCCATGTAGTGGTAGAAAGGATTGGTTCAAGAAAGGCTGGTTAGGTATCGTGAACAAATAGGAATGCTAAAAATTGGTCCAGTTAGGGGGAAAGAAAAGTCGGACCATAACCAAGATTTAATGTTAGAATGACAATGTTGAACACGATAAACACGCGCTGATGGCGAACGAAAACATTGTAAGGAAAAATCTTCATATTGAGTTTACAGTTATTTTAACCCTCCATATACGACTAATATTAACGTAGCATGCACATATCGTCCGATTCCCTGAAATGGGAAAGAAAAAACACCTCTTACTGAAGTATTATTTTCGAATATTTAAAACACTCGTACACGCCTAAGGAGCAAAGATACCATTTGAAATTCGCATTTTTGTAAAGACGTTCTTTATTTTCCGGACCGTTGTTAAAATAACATTTAAAGGATCGGATCTACTGAATAAAATATTTGTTTTTGAATTAAACAAACCCTTTTTCAACAGATTAGAATTTACATCAGTGGAGCGAAAACTCGGTGCGTTTACAATCGTCTTCAATTCTTTTCTTGTAATTAAAATGGTTTGCACGGACTATTTCATGTTTGTTCTAGCCTTTATTTGTTAACTAGGAGTATCGTGCTGAGTTGCTCGCGCTAATTTTGGATCAATTTCCCAGGAAACTATCCAATGTTCGGCGATAAAAATATCATATATTCACCCTCATATTGAAAATAAATAATTATTATATATATGAACGCAAGCATCCATGGCGTTAAAATCAACTAAGGAGTTTCCAATTCTCTACTCTGTACATCTACTTATATATAAAAATGAATGTTTGTCCGTATGTCTTTTATAGAATCGTAAACTATACATTTGATCATGTGATGATCTTCAGTAAAGTTGTTGTCCAGGATCCAAAGAAGGTTTCTGAGTTGGTTTACAATTGGACCCGGTAGGAGGCGCTGCTGTTGGTATATCGATTGAAGCTTTTCCGGGCAGGACCACGTCTTCCATGACAGCTAGTATCTAATGTTTTATTAAAACAAAGTGCTTCTGAAGAACATTTCTAATTTTTCAATAGTTTATAATTATTTTTATCAAAGACAAACTGGAGTTTATACCGCAGCTGCACCGTGGCTCTACCTCTTGCTTAAGGAGGTTACACAGGTTACAATGTATTAATTTTTTATGGTACTGCTATTTATCCCGGAAGTTTCGGGGGAAGTCGGAAGATCCAAATCAACCAGATGACGGGTACCTTCACACATTATACCCATACACAATAGACGCACTTGCGTAGGCGCAAATGCCACTTGAATTCCTCTTTCACGTATCCTATAGATACTTCATCATCATACATCAGTTTCGTGAGGTAGGGTTTGTCACTGCAGCAGTTTTAATTGTAACCAATGTAACGTATTGTTTGTTATTATGTAAAAATGTTACGTGTTATGTTATGTTATGTGTTGTTAATCAATAAACGATAAGTTTATAGTCATTGGTTCATCAACTTTCTCTGCTAATGGGATGGTAAATTTTCTGGGATAAAAAGTTTGCTTATAATTATCTGCAATATTTAAGCGTCTTAGTAGTCGGTTAATTCTTAAGATTGTCATGAAAGAATAAAAAAAATTCAAACAAAAGCTTTTAAAATTTATGTTTAGCATGAAAGAATATTAAACATTGTAGTTTATTTAAGGATTGTTGTTCCCATTTTGTCTTGGGATGAGTAATTTGAATTACCTACACTTCGCTAATTTTGTACTGAGGGCGGATGAAAATAGTTAAATGAATGAAATAAACTTTTTCCATTTGATCTTCAAGATGTTAAGGCCAGATATAAAAGCAAAGAAGACAACATAAATTAAAAAATACAACATATTTTATTACACAAAATTTGCTATCGATCAGTGAAGAAATCACATTGGAATTCGATATTTATTTACAGTCTGGCTATTTGAAATCGTTTTTAGAAAAAATCTCCTGGAAATCCCAGGATAAATCTTAAAGCAGATTTTAAGTCCAAGAATTTGCTGTCGATCAACGAAAACCGCATTGAAATCGGCCCAGTAGCTTTTACGTGAATCTCGAGCTAAAAGACAAAGAGACAAGAAATCTATAAAAATGTATTATGTTCTCTATGTTTGTATAGTTTTGCAATATTGCAGTATTTTTTTTAATACCTCCAATGTCACACGGCTTCTTTTTAGAAATTTTCAGTATTATAGATGTCAGATTTAAAATTACGAAGGTTTTTTTAAAGCATTTTTGTATCTCTGAAATATTTTTTGGCCTCCGAATATTAGCTATATATAGAGCCGAATATATAGCTCGCTGCTTTTCTCTATTCTACTAGTTTTTATTTTCAATTATCAAAAAACTGCGTTAGCGTCCCTTCATCCCCGGATTGATTCGTGCTTTCATTTTACCAGCTATGCTTAGGATGGCCAATCAAATGCCAACCAACTGACTGTCCTGTGTCTCAAAGAGCGAGTTAAAATTTAAATTAATAGCAATTATCATAAAATAGAGAATTAAATATATCGTCTTTTTTTGCACAAGTATACTTTATATAACTAATTAATTATTGTTTTTCCTGTCAGTTAAAATAAAAACATACATATAAAATAAGAACGAATACGATGTGGTCGGTTTTAATGACAAAAAAAAATATTTTCACAATCTTTGTAGGATAAACACGTAATTATAAAACAAAGATGTCAAATGTCAATGAATAATATTAAAGTTGTTATTTAGCCTACCCCTACCTTGTTCATTTTAATCTTTAACAATAAAATATGGGGCAATCATACCACTAGTAATTTTTGAATTATGCACATTTGACTGAGAGCCATTGCATTTCGGAACGTCAATAATATATAACCTGGCCATAATGTTTAAAATATGCTTTTTTTTACATTCTGGCAATATTCTATCTCATTTCAATACATTAAAAACATTCAATTTATTCATTTTATTTTAATTTTATTCTAGTCTAAAATCCGCTATTAATAATTAAACACGGATATATCACTACAAAGCTACACTGAGCAGTCACTTTTAAAGTTTACCAAGGATGTCTAGCGGAATTTGAAACAAAAGTATTTTTGTTATAATTTGACGATATTTACCAAAGAACCGCCGAAATGGCCGGTTTGGAATAGCGTTTAGCTTCATTTAATCAAATAATTGTCCTGTTAATCACTGGGCTATATTACACAATCAATAATATCACGCGGTACTCGTTTTATCACTATAATGCTGATGCAATATCGATGGTATCGCAGTATCATGATAATAGCCCAGGTTATCCGGATATTTTGAAATCCACGATACTAAGGGGGCGTGGCTTCAATATTATTGACAGTGTAAGCGCATCATGATATTTTCTGTCAGTACGCACTCGCAGTCATGGCGGAAGGAAGCGAGCAGCATAACGGCACATATATGTGAATTTTTAATACATTCTTCTCTACTATAGGCAGTAAACTGGCTGCTAACATACCACAAAAATTTCATAATTATTTAACGCATACTCTGACATACAATAACTCAAAATCTAACCAACCATCAAAACTTAAGTTTACTGATAAAACTGAAGTGATAAAAAATTATTAATAGGCTAGATAACAACATTAGCTCAGGCTTAGATGGCATTAGTACACAACCAATTAAATGTATTAAAATCTTTATTGATGAACCATTAGTGAACTGCATGGAACAAGGTTATTTTCCTGATTCTTTCAAATTAGCTTAAGTGACTCCAATATTTAAATCAGGTAACAAAACGGATCCCAATAATTACCAACCAATATCATTGCTTCCAGTATTATCGAAAATATTTGAAAAAAATATTCACAATCGACTTAGCGAATACCTAACTTCAATAGATTATCTTTTCAAAAAACAATATGGTTTTCGACCCCATTCAAACACTGTTTCCGCCACTGTTGACATGGTCACAAATATAAAACTTAAAATCGACCACTGACAAATAACACTAGGGATATTCGTTGACCTAAAAAAAGCTTTTGATACTGTTTGCCATAGAATTCTTTTATTAAAATTGCATGATATAGGAATTACGGACACAGCTATTAACATTTTCGAATCATATTTCAAAAATCGTCAACAAATAATTAGTTAAGATTGATCAATATCAAAGTGAACAAAATATAATTAACTGTGGTGTGCCCCAAGGATCTATATTGGGGCCCTTGCTGTTTCTTATATATATAAATAATATACATTAGATTGGTCTAATAGGAGATATAACTCTATGTGCTGATGACACTAGTTTATTTTATTATGGACACTCAATAGACACTGTAATTAAGCAAGCACAACATGTCTTGGATATTATGCACACTTGGCTTCAATCAAATCTACTAACTATAAATGCCTCTAAAACCAACTACATAATTTTTGCATCAAAAACAAAAAAATCGGAACCAATCCCACTTTAACTATTAATAATAAAAAGATCAACAAAGTAACTGACGACAAATATCTTGGCTTAATTTTGGATAATCAGCTCACTTGGAAAGCACATATACAAAAAGTTCGAAAAAAACTATTATCGTTAAGCGGCGCTGTAAAAAGAATAACTCGGTAGTGTAACGGACTTATCTCGGGAGACAGATAAGTCCGTTACACTATATATAAATCCTTGGTGAAGTCACATATAGACTATCTGATTGAAGTTTGGGGAACAGCAGCAAAATCTAACCTAAAAATACTACAAATAGCACAAAATAGAATAGTAAAAATACTTTTCCAATATACCTATCTTACTCCTGCAATTAAAATTTATAAAGAAACAAAGTTATTAAATATAAAGCAAACTTACATATACAACACATGTATTTTAATAAGAAAAATTCTACACAAAGACATACACACACAAATATTATTTACTAAAAATAAAGATCATTCCACTGCAAAACTACGAACCAGGCAAGCAAATAACATTTTAATCAATATACCCAGAACAAACTACGAAAAAAAGAATATAACTCATGAAGGCGCTGTACTATACAATAATCTATCGAAAAACATTAATTTTTTATTTTATTTTTATTGCGGGAGTTCAGCAGACAGGCAGACGGCCCACTTAATGGAAAGCGGTTACCATCGCCTATGGACATATGCAACACCAAAGGTGCTACAAATGCGCTGCTGCCCTCTTAAGGGAGACTGGAACCTGGCCACTAATGCCGGAACACAACACAAGGTTGTTATGGCGACATACTCCAGACCAGGGGTGGTAGCCATCCAGTCGGGCAAGTGCCCTACCACCTGGCTGTGGGTTGTTTTGTCGCCTCTTACGACAGGCCGCCGGGCCGCAGGAAATTGTATTCTTTCTCCGTTCCTGCACAGATAAAAAGAAGTAAAATCAATCTTACTGTTCAAAAAACTATTGAAAAACCACATTCTAAAGGACTACTCTCTACTTGACTAAATTATTATTCTAATGTGAAAGTTACTTATTCAACCTAAAATAAATCTATCCATCTGTTTGCACTGCACCATTTGTTATTGTAAAGCTATTTAGTAACTAACAGACAGACCGACTGACAAAAATACGTAACCTTACTTTCAAATCGCTTTACGCGTTTTAATAAGCCCGTTGCCTTAATGAACAACATGCTTTGCTCCGACTTTTGTCTCAAGACTACCCGCACATATTATAAATAATTTACTAAAGTCACTCGGAAACAACTTATTTTAAATATTACAATAATAAATGGACAGATGCGCTAATAGGGGTTAATGTTAATTAAATGTAACTAGTTATTTCTCTGTAAGTGAATTGTAAATTCTTTTGAGAAATAAATGTTTTAAACCTTTATAACGAATTGAACGCCGACGACGCCGAGACTCAACAAAATGACGAACTTAAAAGTGATTTAAAAGAGTTTTTTTCTTTTATACGAAAAATGCTCCTCTCTATGGAGTCCTAAACAAACAAAAATTATTAAGTTTTTCTCTCGGCGATATAGCTTGTCTCATATGTATGTTTTGTTTAGTAATATAAGGTGAAACCAAGTTTAAAAGCGGATCAAACAAGTCTTCACTCATTCTAAAATAATTAGCGTAATAATTTAAATCGTCGCCCAAGAGCATTTCTTGAGTGATTTTCAAATGAGTGTATTGGTTTCGTTTTAAAACCCACTCTTTATGAGCCAAAGGTAAAACTGACTTTCTTCTATGATTCATGATTTCAGAAACACAACTACATTCCAATAAAGTCAACGGCTTACTGAGGTGGTAATATCGATAATAATACTGATAAGTGTAATAGCCCAATTCAGTATTTGACTGTGTAATATGGGGTATATTACACAGTCAATAAGGTATTATAAAGCTCTAGCTTACAAAATTAATAGCCATTATTATTAAACTTTATACAGATTACGTTGACAACAAACTAACGTCAATAATACGTATATAATTCAACTTGTTACTTAAACTATGTTTGTTGTAATGCTAAACGTTACTAGTTAGTAACAAAATAAGTCTTGTAATTTTAATTTAATTCTAATTTTACTCTTGTCATAATTTTAGGGTTGCTCAGAGAAGTTTGCGAAAGTGGCACCCCTATTAATTTCTACTCTTTTCAGCCCCTTTTACCCCTCCTTATTATACATACCATAAACTGTGATAAGAGAAAATAAAACAACAGTATCTATATAGCTGCTATTTTAACCCGGTTTATATGAGAGTTCTTCTCCTGAACGTGTACCTATTGCTTCCCAACATCATTGAAATTTTCACAAAATATATCTGTAATTATTACATTTGGATCGCGCGCCTACTAAAGGGCACTAGTGTATTGATTGCACAGGAGCGATACATGAGATAAAGCCGCCTCTGGACACTACATTTTTTAATACGCAATAAAATGTCTATGTTATAGTTTTGTAGACGTGTCAAATTATTTTACGGTATTCTTCCATTATGTCACTTCGCAAAAAGCTTTTGGTAATTACTTTCATCACAAGGAGTATGACGTAGTATATCTTCTAATTACCGCAATTACTTGAGCGCACCAGAAGCTTGAGATTTTCACTTTAAACCATAATCGCGTCGGAAGTGTTTCCGTACGTTCCCTTTTCCGTTTATGTTTTAACAATGAGGATTAAATTCAGAAGTATTAATTTACTAAATATTTTTCACTTCATTTTCATTTGCCTATTAGAAATAAGGGTAACCGTTCAAGACCTGTGGTAACCGACATAACTCCCAAGATCAGCAAGTTGAAGTGCCAGTGGGCTGGTCACGTCAGTCATAGGACCGACGGCCGATGGAGCGGAGGAATCCTGGTGCGGACACCGCGTCTCGGTAAACATAGCGTCGGACGCCCTCCGTCCCGATGGACTCACGACCCGTAAGTTTGCCAGTAGGCGCTGGATGAGCAAGTCAGAGAATAGGTATGTGTGCCGTCAACTTGAGGATACCTATGTCCAGCAGTGGACTCCGATTGGCCGACGCCTTGCGTATACCATGGAAGAATAATAAGAAGGATAATATTTTTAACATACTAGACTAAATCATATTTTTTTTCATTAATATTTAAACATCGTATTTAAAGTAAATAATTTTCCACAGACATTACGTACCTAAATACATAGAATTGTAAAGAATCGGCATTAGTAATATCAAGCAGTTCGCTTGATAGTTAACAAAGTAGAACTAAAGTATCAAGGTAATACCTTAAAGTTTTGGGCCTGCTGTTCCCAATATTTTTCTTTCATACATATGCTTTGTAACCGTATAGTGAAAATTACTACATTTTCGAGATAAAAATATGTTGTTTCTGTTATCAAAACTATACAAAGATTTTTTACTCTTCAAATTACCTACAGAAAATTCCTCTACACTTTAGCCAACTGTTGCTAAGAGTTGTCATAAAATTGAGAGTCGATGATAGCCTACGCACTTTAGATTATAGTGGTAATTGCACGTGGCTTTTTTCTGTGACAATAGCAAGCAAGGCAGAAATCAATGAAATGAATATCTAATCCAAGAAAAACATTAAAATACGAAGGGAAAACTGCATAAGGAACTTTGTAAAATACAACTTCGAAGAATTTCTTTCAGAGTAAAAATAGTCTTATTCTTAATTCATAAAAAGGTTATAACATATTTTAACTTACGTAAATACAAATCAGCTGTTATGATGTTTTTTTTTATTGCAGGAGTTCATCAGACAGGCAGACGGCCCACTTGATGGAAAGCGGTTACCATCGCCTATGGACATTTGCAACATCAGAGGTGCTACAAAAGCGCTGCTGCTCTCTTAAGGGCGACTGGAACCTGGTCACTAATGCCGAAACACAACCCAAGGTTGTTATGGCGACATACTTTAGACCAGGGGTAGTAGCCATCCAATCGGGCAAATGCTCTACCACCTGGCTGTTGGTTGTTATGTCGCCTCTTACGACAGGCTGCCCGGCCGCAGGAAACTGTATTCTTTCTCCGTTCCTGCACGGATAAAATGTATGATGTAGCAAAACAAGACTAAAATTTGTGAGATCTTAACTGTTTATAAACCATTTCACTTTTCGAAATAATATTAATAGGCTACATTTTCACACTCGGTGTTCAAAACTTATTACAATAATTTACACAATTGAGTTGCAGCAGATAAACCAAACAATACAACTTCCAATACATCAGAGCTACATAATGGAAAGCACTCTAGGGACCCTTGCACTTATGCGAACAATGCACGTTATTGAGCGGAGACGATTTAATGAAGTCCCGCGGTATGGCTAAACGCCTTTGTGTCAAGTAAATGTTTGACAGGTACCAACACGAGATCCAAATAGTAGCGGAAGACGGAGCGAGTAGCGCTACGGCAAGCGATGGTGTTTTCAAAGCGTATGTTCTATACACTTTTACCACTTTTATCAAAGCTCCGTAGACAGATACAATAACAAAATCCTATCATTTTAGTACTATTGTTTTTATATTTACTCAAAGACTATAAACTCTATATAATGAAATCTGGAAAGTGGTGTCTCTTAGATAAATACAGATCTGCACTTACCTAAATACCGCTATGCAATAAATTAGGGTAATGGAGAATAAAACTAAAAACAAGGTGGCCGTGTGCAAATGAGATTCGTGAACGGTTTCTTTGCTTCATTAATACAGTACGGATATAAAATCTTTTATATTCAACTATAAGAAATAAACTTAATCATAATATTAGCCAGTCATCATATAACCGCGTGACATATACCTTGCCGATAAATTTATAGTTCACAGAAGTAGACATTTATTTATAATTTATTTATTAAAATTATATTGTGTAAATTACCTAAATAAGTGGATATATTCTTTCAAAATCTGGGAAAAACATAATATATATATGGGAAAATATAAATTAATTGGCCTTATTAAAACTCAACATTTCTAACAATTCTGCGATTATGCCACAAATTATGTGGAATGTCAATAGGTACGTTTTCATTCACATTTATTCTTTTGCAATTTCTCACTAAATAAACTTCAGATATACTGAAGAATAGTGATTTAAGATTAGACTGTTATTACTATTAATTATCGTTAAGTGTCGCATGTTTCGAAATAAATATTTTCTTTCTGTCTTTAAAAGATTTTTAGATTTTCCCAAACATAATATACTTATTACTTTTATATGTATTCAAATGTTATATATCTAGGCTAATAATTAGTTCTCGAGTTAATCGACTAATGAATGAATAAAATTGTATTAATGATGAGATGATAATAACATTAAGAACGTACTATTAAACAATATTTTAAGAGCACTTAAAATGTATAAGCGGCTTAAGAAATAAATTGAACACGTTATAAAATCAAACTTAGTTTAATTCATGAAGCTTAGATGATTTTGTAAAGTGAATCTTAATGTCATATCACGTCTGACCTATTGAAATCTATAAGGGCAATCAAAATCTATCATAAGTTCACTTGAAGTACAAATTTAAGTGTTTAATGAACCAATTTAAACCGTTATAAATTTATGAAAGTTTGTCCATAATAGAGAGTTCAGATGATTTTGTAAATTGAATCTTGGGTCACGTCTCAAGCATCGAAGTGTATAAAGCCAGCTTAACTAAGTTTCTAGTCGAATTGTCTTAGTAGAATTGCTTCATGCTGGGCCAGTGAAATATCTGTAATAATGATAAATAAAAAGCTATAAACTAAATTCAGTATTGCATTAAGAAGTTTCAAGAGAAAATCCTTGTCAAAAATCTGTGGAATCCCAAAAACGAAAATCTTCTTAATCTTTAGTCTACGAATTTAGCAAGCGTAACTTAATCCATAACTACGTAAGCGATGGATTAAACACAGGTGACAATGGCTGAATTGATTGGACGGTAACTGGCATGAGCGCAGAAACGCAGGCTTCATTAATTGCTCCACTGGGCCTGCCGACAATTGCTCTGTCCGGTTGATTGTCATAACTTGTCATAATATCTCCATAATGTATGTTTATAGTCTTAGTAGGCCTAAGAACCAATGATTATATATTAAGTATATGTTACCGAATCAAAATACTGCATATTTATAATAGTTATTTTCAATCACTTACTCAAAAAATGCATTTACGAAGCCGGTCTACTTGTTCGAAAGTAACAAATACCATATAACAAAACGTGCGGCAAAATAGGTATACTATAAAAAATAGAATTTTTTAAGTCTAAGAATTTTCTGTCCTTCAGTGAAAACCGCATCGAAGCTGACCTATTAGTTTTTAAGTGAATGCAGAACAAACAGACAAGAAACCTAAATAAATGGATCATGGATCTCCATGTCTACATAGTGTATTCCAGTTGTTTTTAAGCTATTGCATAGCTTTTATTCCGGGTTTTGAGCGCGGCGACCGAATCAAGAAATTCCGTAACGAAAATATAATCTAACATCCTCCACTCCGCCTTCCATGTAGCTCGGCCGAGCGTTCGCTTAACATGTATGTATGTGGTACGACTGTACGAAGCCCGCACGGATCGAGACGAGCTGCTCCGAAATCGGACGAATACGTAAGCAGCTGTTTGTGGGAAAGTATATAGGTGTATAGGTATCTATCATATCTTTATAATGCCACACTCACCGCATGTGCGCCCCGTAAGTATACATGTAGGTATATATGTATACATAGGTGTACCTATGTACAACAGTGAATAGCAATTGCTGGTGAATAGCTGTACGCGTAAACTTTGTGTATAAAGTGTTTTAAATATGAATAAACAAAGTGCATTTATTAATGAAGAAAGTGATGAAAAATAGGGAATAAAAATGAGTGATAGCTTAAAAATACTGCATAAATAAAAAATAATTATAATTGCATAAGTTGATAAAAAATGCTATACAATAGCTTTTCCGCGGCAGTCCCCGAGTGCTACAAGGAGTTTTTTAGTAGCTTTAATGGCACAGCATGTCTAGAATTTTATAATATTTGCAACTACTGTGTCACGGAGATACATAGCGGTCAAACTTATAACATCCTTTTTTTCGTTTTGATGTTTATTAATAACCTATTTAATTCAATGTGTGACATGATGATATTCGCTTCGAAATCTTAAAAATGATCTTTCTCTCTAACCTTCACCGATATATTTCAAAAATCTCAAAGAAATCAATATGGTAAAAGATACTTTGAATTAAATATAAATCAAGAACTACTCAAATGACAAAATCGCACTCTGATCACCCCTACAGAACCCTTACGGTACTTAAACGTCTTTGGTAGTTATTTCATAATATTGTCAAAAACGTCTCCTCAATTATACAAGTAATAAAATTAATGAAGCCTAATAAAAGCAAATCTTATTACGCAGAAGAAAACTAATAACTTAAATTAATTTAACTTTCAAGTTGTTATAATTCATAATTACTGGAAACTTTGCTCAAGCACATATTACGATAACACTTTAAATTAATGACACCTAGACAAGTTACAAGATATAATTTTCTATATGGGTGATAATAAAATAAAAACTTTGGAAATTAAACTTTCAATTGGAATGTATTTAATGTTACGACCAAGTGGTTCTCGGCCTGTTTCGCGTAACGAGAAGCGAGGAATATTAATATGTTCAGCTAAATGTTAAGTATCGCTCCTAATATACCTCTCTTATCTTTTTTAAATATGAAAAGTAACCTGCAAAAGTACCTACAAACCATAATAAAGATACATAATAATTAAAAGGGTGTAAATAACAATAATGTAAGGTAGCCGATTATTTAATAATACTACATAGGCCATGCAGAACCTACGATGGGAGACTGGCCATTTAGAAAGAAAGAAAGAATATATTTTTTTTAAAATAGCGAAGTACTTACGAGGCTTACATTATATAAACATGGATTGAGAATGTGTACGCTGCATTTCAGCAAACAAGATTTGCATTTTGCACTCGGCTTATTGCTGGGCAGGAGTTATATCCGATACAATGTTCATTTTCACTGCAAACCATCCTTTTGGAGTGATATCATAACGACAATTTTATTGTTATTTTGTGATGTCAAAACTATAAAATTAGTAAATTATAAAATATACTTAAATAAAATGCTATAAATATGTTTGTTAACTTTATGATTTAAATTACATCGGCATCTTCCAGGTTTAATCCGGGACGTGGGGTGGTTTCTAACGCACTCCACGGGAGAAGTAAGCGCGCGCGGAGTGAGAGCCCCTATACCCCAAGGGTGGGCTCCATGGTATAAAGGTTCACATCCGCGTTATCCGCATCCGGTGGTCGAAAGGTTTAGTCCCACCCTCCGGCGTCGACGCGTCCTCCTTTGGTGGAAGCGAAGCATAAACGTCCGCATATGCTCCCGCTCCGCTACCTCCTTCGCAAACATGAAGCGCTATAAATACTCACCCTATAAATACTCGTAGATCAAATATTTACTTGTTTAGCAAACTGTATTATCAAGTATGCTCTGTAATCTTAACTCCAACGAGAATAAACTTTGATCAAATATTCAAGTTCTCAGGTAGCAAATTTGTTACCTCGATCGTGTCTCGGAGGTAATCATATTTAAATTTATGGGGTTCCTAAAATTAATTAATTTAATTACTTTGCTTACTTTTTACTTTGTCTTTAAATTTTAATTAAATAAGTATTGATGAAATTAGTCGTTAATATATAATATAATATATAACATAAAGTTTAGTTTTGCTAAAAAAAATATTAATATAAATATGACCGCTGACCTGTATTTGGGACAGCGCATTAGCGTTGCCATACAGCGCGTAAATGTGGCCACCATTTTGGGAACGCTCTCAGCTGCCGGCGATTTGGGACTCATATATTGTTTGTAATTTTCACTACTGTAATTTATTTATAAGTGGTACGAAAAAACAAATGGACTGTAGGTAACTGGTTTTTCTTTCGGTTGGGAAAACCGTTTGTATTACTTACTTGATTTGTGTGCTGCAATCTTCTTGGGCCGTCCCGTGTTCTTTCTCCTTACAAGATGAATTAACAAACACCATATACAAACACACTGGATTGGATTAGAGTATGGAAAATGGCACTTTATATCATTATTTTATATTAATTGAAATTTGCGGGAGCGGGCAGCGGAGTGTAAAATCAGCGCGGGCGCGAAAAAGAGAGGCGGCAAACGCCAAAGACAATTATTACGAGACGTCACTGCCAATGAAAATCTGCGTTTTTCGCATAAGTAAGAGTATTTTTAATATTTAATTGTATTGTTTTTAAGTTTCTAAAACATTATTTAAATAAAAATAGAACGTATCTATTGTATTCTTTTGATCAGAATAAGGATAACGCATAGAACTGTACCTATATATTTGCATTGAATAAAGTTTTAACCTTCGATTACATGTATGAGGCCATCCCTAAATTTTAGTTTTAGTATCCCTACAATACTGTGAAGCGATTAATAGATTACACCTTTATGTCAAAAATCATCAATACAGCGTAAAAAGTATAGTATAGTGAAATATGTAAATAAAGTGAAATATAGAAAAACAAAAGCAATGGAGATAGCCGTGATGAAAACATAATACGAGGTCTCGTTCTACTATTGTCTATTTTATATTTGTTTATACATAATTACATGTCGGAGAAGGCCTCGTTCTCACGACATCTCGTTTAGTTATTGCAGGTTTAGTGGGTATCATCAGGGTAAAATGCGAGCATAAAACACGATAGCCACGGTTTATACACTTTTAATTTAGATTTAAAAGACATTTTAACATAGTTTAGACCGAGCAGCGGGTTCAGGGCACCGCTCATACTTCCAACTTCAATTCTTTCTTTAAAATTCTCAAAGGTCCAACTCGACCTGTTGCCACCAACCAAATGTGCCACAAAAACTCCTCCGTCTACCGAAGTAGATACTACTAAAGTATAGAGGGCGTCTGACCCCGCTCCGAGCCATAAGCTCTGCTCTCATTGGTCGTTTGTTAAATTATAATATTCATAACTTTTATAAGATTAGAACGATCTTTAAGTTATAGAAACATTTAACAAATCAAATTAAATTAAGAATTTTAGAAGTAATTAAAATGTAAACAAATGATATTGTGCGTTATACATCCAAACAACAATACATCGAATCCATAGCTTCCCTCCGACATATATATAAACAACTAAACGAATTTCATCGCCACTCCTTGGAAATTAGCACAAATTGTTAAAAGAACAGGTTTCCTTTGAAAGGAGATACAAAAACAAACACATTATTTTATATACTTTGTACGGTAACAGTGTTGGTAGATAAAGACTTGCGTGTCGAATGTTTTCTTTAAGTAAATACTTTTGGGACGTATCTGTGAAAAGGCCGTATGAAGTTTGATCGAAAGTTTTGTATAAATAAAACATGCTTGCCCTTTGGGGCATGTTTAGTAAGTAGTTAGTTTAATGTATGTTTATGCAGTGACATTTTATGACCTTCGAAAATACTATTCTATACTACTTGTATATGTATAAATACATATATTTTGCATCTTTTTGATGGTTTTGCAGCCTTTTTGTAAAACAAACCAGTATATAGTACCCAGTATAACTAGAGCTCTGATTAGTATGTGGGCATGGAGCGTAGATTGGAAATTAATGCAAAAAGCAATATTTGAGCTAGTTTTGTCTAGTTTCAACCTATTCCAGAACTTTTATGAAATATTCATCTCCAGTAGTTTGTCTATCTATATATCAGTATTTGTATGTCACAGTAATTTATGTCAAGTACCGAGTTTATATTGATTAATTTGATACGAAGTATTTGTTCATACGGCGCAACACAGTAGTGTACTCAAACCGAAAATAACTATAGTTGGCCACCATATATTAAGTAATTAAAGGTTCTAATTTTGTTTTCAGTACATAGTCGTTAGTCAAATATTGAAAAACCAAGACTATTTACTTTTAAATATTTTATTCTCGAACTCATAATAATCGTGTTTTCTTCTCAACATTGTATAAACTGAACTTTTTTATTTCGCGGACTAAAATTATTCATATCCTTTTTAGGCAAATATTTGGTGAGATTACTGTTTTACACTTGTCATATGAGTCAAACTTTGAGAGACAGTTTCGAATAATGAGAGATAATATAAAAAAAATATCATATAGTAAACATCAAAAAAGTGGCAACTATAATTGGTTTGAACAACGAGCCAGCTTTCGGTTATGCGCACCTTTAGGATCCACTTCCCGACATCATAGCAGCGGAGGCGTTCAGCCTGTGGCAGCGCAAAAAAACATTACATAACATGTACAAATAGCTAATCGCAGCCCTTTGCTGTACGTAGACTTTGCCAAGTTTGTCCTACGTATCTTATACGAGTACGTCTATTTTAATACTGCGTTGCAAAACTAGAAACCTACACGCAGGGCCCGCCTGCTATAATGGCTCAGGAATCCTGGAAACAAAATCGTCTATACAAACGTACACTCCTGCAATGCGCAGTGATTAAACACAAATTACCCGTAAAGTACAACAACTTTGAAATTATATATTCCCTCCTCAGAAATAAGAAATCAAAAGGATTATACCCACCGAGGCCTAATTCAATGACGTTCAGGTAATGGAGCAATATAATTTCAGGCTCATTAATTAACGGCAGAGCACTGTTTTCATTGAGAATGGTTTTAATCAATGTCACATATGCGAGTCACGTGGTTTAGGTACGTCTTAATTAAGCCTAAGTAGTATGATGGCTAAACTATTTCCATGATGTTCTTGCTCCATCTAGTTTAATGTTAGTGCTAGTGATTGTGGCCAAATTTGTCATGTTTCAAGCGTTAACGCCTATAATGATTAGCTATATTAATGTATACCTATGCATACATTATCTGTCACAATACACTAGACTATAGTAATTAATAGTTAATTTCTTCCATAATTTTTACTAAATGGTTTTGAACAATCTTAAGTAAGTATTTTATAAGAGATATTTCTAAAGAAAATTAAGTAAAAATTTATGTTTCTGGTAACGTCAACAATAAGTTTTCAGTTTTTTCTCACTGTTGTTTTTTATTTACGACTTTAAAATTATAATAACATATACGACGCTAATTTATAAAAGGATCTCAGCAACATGCCCAATTAAAGCGTTTATAACCTGCTCCTCATTTAATTACATAATTAAGAAGAGCTTTAAAACGTAATTTTAATCTATATATCTGTACTATAGTTAACCTGTAAATTGTTCGAGTGAGTACATGCGTTCAAAAATGTGAAAAAATCACAATATAATTTGGAAAAGGAGATACCGTAAATGCAATTTTTAGAATTTTTGTCTGTTAGTCTGTCTTTCTGCTAGAGTATCACGTGAAAACTACCGAACGGATTTAAATGAAATTCGAAACGGAGCTTAACTTAGGATACTTTTCACCCCGTAAATGTCGTCGTTTCCGTGGGATAGACAAATATAGCGAAAAAGATGGCGCTGCGATCGCATCTTTTTGGAAACTAATGAATGTTTCTATTTAATGAATAATACTTGACAAAAAGCGGACTTATAACTTGAATCAACACTTGGACTGGTGTGCACCGACATTTAACCGGCGGTTAAAATGAAATAATCACTGTTTATGCATACATTTTTAGCGATTAATTTATTTTAACCATCGGTTAAAAGTCGGTGCACACCAGCCTTAGAATACGTTTTATCTTGAAAAAATCGTCATTTACTTTGAATAGACGGATTAACAAAATAGATGGGGATCAATTTGCGATACAGACAACTATTGCTGTAATTCAAATAACAAATACTCTGTCAGGTTGCCCACGTGTAATTCATTACTTCAAATTGGGTTTTCTTATGCCCGGTTTCTGAGGTAATATTAACTGTACTTTACCTACCTACTTATTTTATATTTTATTTAATGTGTCAATAAATATATTGCATATGGGTTGCCTAAAAAATTTCAGTCCAGTATATGATTAATTAATAATCAAAAAAAAATAACATTTCACCGGTTTGTTTATTAAACAAATTCTATACCAATCAAAAGTATGTAGCCCATAGCAAATGTTAGGTTGCCTATTCTTTTCCGGTCACAACTCTTGGTTAGCCAGGTATAATCCTTTTCATGTTCAAGATCAAATAGCATGCGCACTCTCTTTCTTTAAATGGACGGACTTCAAACAGCTGCTATGCTGTCCTCTTCTACCGCATGGGATATGGTTGGCTGGGACCTCCCAGCCACACATATTCTCTCGCAGCAATATTTCACTTTTCAAAATTCGACAACCGGAATTCGGGACTGATTTTTCGCAGGCAACCCTATAACACCGTGTTCATAATGGAATAATCTTTATTTTCATTTATTTTTAATTCAATAATCAGACCGGTGCAAAATGCTAGTATCGATTTACCTGTTTATGCCTGGCTACCCGAGATTTGTGACCGGAAAAGAATAGACAACCTAACATTTGCATGTTCTATGGGCTTCATAATTTCGATTGGTATAGAATTTGTTTAATAAACGAACCGGTGAAATGTTATTTTTTTAAAATTATTAATTAATCATATATAGGAGTGAATTTTTTTAGGCAACCCATATGCAATATATTTATTGACACCTTTAATTATATATAAAATAGGTTTCATCAAATTAGCACTCGGTGAAGGTCGTTGTATAGCGGGATCTTAGCCTAATAGGTTCAAGAGCATATAAAATTGGGTTTTTGAACACACCATCGTACGATAATTAAACTGGGTTCAACTTAACTGACCAATATTAGGCATTTATTTATTTCATATCTTTTGTTTGACGTTTTTGTTTGATGTAAATAAATATTAGATATTCTTTCTTACATAGAACTATCTAGTGGCGAGTTTTGGTACTAATTATAAGTTAACAGTTAGCCCAAGTTTTTCTATAACATCAACTTTATGGAATCAGCGAATAGCGGACCCTGGGCGTCGGAGTGAACGCTCCGAACGCAACCGGGATTTAACGCTCGGATGATGACAATGAACTATATGGAATCAATTGTTATTAAACTCTTACTGGTAACCTCAGAAACCGGGCATTAATGTTTTACTGTGCAATTATCTACACTATATTGACTTAGTTTCTTTGTAATTACAGTGATTGAACAAAAAATTGAACAAGAAACTAAAGTATTGAAGGCTTATATATAAAAACACCTAATTAAATTTGTATGTACGTAACATACAGCCACTACCTTGGGTTGTTCATGCGATGATTCCGCGGGGAAAACTTTAGCCATATGTCATTTACCGTTTATTTGTATCTTCGTCTCGTAAGATGTGTTAATTTTATTATATAAAAAATCTTTATTAAAATCAACATTTATTTAGGTAATTATAAACTTAACAAGGAAGAAAACTGCTTTATTAGTTTATATTTATTAGTTTTTGAAAAAACTGATAGAAATTTAATTGGTTTTGAATCTTAATAAAAATAATAATTATCTAACATACTTACAAATAAAACCTTAAAACGAAATAAACTAAATTATACTATAAATAAAGCAATACTTACAAAATAGCATAAATCTATAAATAAAAAATTGACTCCAAATCGCTGTCGGCAGGGAGCGTGTCCAAAATGGTGGCCGCATTTCCACGTTGTTTATTAGTTATATTATATTCTACCTATTTTTATTGCTAGTGTAAAGGGGACAGACTAATGGTACACTTGATGGAAAGCAGTTACCGTCGCCTGTGGACATTTCCATCATCAGAGTGGTTATCGATGTGCTACTGGCTCGAAGCAATTTTATGACACTTATTATTCCTTTAGACTAAGCAGAATACTGAGCGAAGGTCTAACTCATAACACTAAATTTAGTTACTGAAAAATAATCACGATTTTTCATCTTACAACCAACAAGATTAAGAATAGAAAAAATAATAGTAACAGGTACTTACTCTTCGAAATAAAAAATGGTCACTGCAGAAACTGCGCTTGAGGTAAAATAAAGCAAAATAATGCAAGCATAGCGTAACTCTGTTGTTTTGCGTCACAATGGTTCCGTATGTCTACTAAATAATGTTAGAGTATTTTCAAATAGAACTTGAGCGAAGATTTTTTTTAATGAATTGTGAAGGTGGCATAAAAATCATACAACAGCCCACTTTTTTATTATATTCGTGGGTAACTACGATATTTATCACAATAAAAAGTATTGTGTATTGACTTGGGATATAAGCTAGCTCTGTGCCGAGTCTCACTTAAATCCGTTCAGTAGTTTCCTCGTAATACTATGTCTATTTGTTAGGCAGACAAGCAGATAGTTTTAAAAGTTCATCTTCAGTATCTACTAGTCCGAGTTAGGCACCTGACATTTTTCTCATTTTTAAATTCCTTGTACAAACTTAACACTCCCAACCGATTATATGTAGGGGAAAGCAGGTAGGATTCGTACACAAGGAGCATTCGTACAGTGGAGATATCTCCGCCATTTTGCAACATTGAAATGTTCGCATTTGTGTGCGTGATTGCCGTTTGTAGGATACGGGTACCTGCGGGATGGGGCCACAATACGGCCATTGGCTTCGATGATGTAAGTCGATACGTGAATTCGTTCTGCGTAAGTATTTTTCGTGGTCATCTTTTAATTCGCTTGGCTGGTATAAGTAATGCTCAAATTATAAAAGTGATTTATTATAGTTTATGCCTTAAAATATTACTTTAATATTTAAATAGATATTTTAGCTCAACTATAGCGGTTAAGTTTATTTCAAATTAATTTGTTGAATTATCTGGATGGGGTACCTTCGTGCAGTTATATGTGGGGTAGATTCGTACTGTACGAATCCTCCTCTAGTATAATAGGTACTAGTAGATATTGTACCTATGGGCAATTTTGTTATAATTTCACGATAAATACAACTCAACTTTATGTTTTAAGTCTCTGCAAAAAAAATATTTAGTTGTTAACACTTTGCTTTATGCGGATGATGCCGTGCTTTTAGCCTAATCGCCATCAGAACTGCAAACACTAGTCACAATGATGAAAGATGACCGTCATGCGAGAGGCTTATATTTGAATGCGAAGAAAACAACGGTTATGGTGTTTGAAAGAGATGAAACCAGAATGAATGCAATGATAATGGTCGATGATGTTATGCTGGAACAAGTGAATGAGTTTGTATATCTTTGATGTGCTTTTAGCAGGGATGGAAGGTACAGCGCTGACATAGAAAGAAGCGTAAATTTGAGGAATAGTATGAATGGAGCCTTAGGTAAACTTCTAGGCGCTAAGAAACTCGGCCAGAAAGCCCAGCTTACCATACACAACGCAGTGCTGGTACCATGCATGACAAGAGCTATGAATGTCAAAGAAGCAAATGAGGTGTGTAGGAATAAGCCTGTATGGCGCTCTGTTTTTCGTGCCTACCCGCCAAGGAACCTGGCGTGAAGTTATGTATTTATGTATGTTAAGACATGTGATAAAATTTATAATGTTGATTTTTAGTTCTTTTATTAATGGAAAAAGTATTATGTTACATAAATATTTTCAGGAATTATTTTTAAGTATTAATGTACTTAAAACAATATTTTTGATCATTACTAGATGAAGATCATTAGTTTCATAATTATTAGAGAAGAAAAAATACATTTGTGTTCGTTACATAGGTACTCTGAATACAATAATTACTAGTTTACTATATGACGGCTGATGCTGTTTTAACTTTGACCTCATTAAAGGGTTTTACTACATTGAATAAATGGCATTTTCTTTGATTGTACGGAGGTTCCCCACTGTGTACGAATGTGCCCCACGCTATGCACGAAGCTACCCCACGCATGGGGTGCTTTCGTGCGTTTTCCATTTTTTAGGAAAACTGTCGTAACTTCTCCGTGTTGCTTTATATGAAAACTGCACTTCCATAATATTAAAGCCAGATAAATGGGTAATATACCGCTATTAAAATAATTTTGTAATAGCTAATAGTTTCTTTTTTATAAGGCTCAGAACAAAAAACGTACGAATCCTACCTGCTTTCCCCTATAGGTTAAATTGTAATGTACGTAATTACCAGCCAGCCAGTTTCTAAAGTCTTGTGAACTTTCCCACGCAGTTGAACTAGATATAAGCCCCTTAATTGATTAACCCTCCACTCTATGGTAGACTTTTTAAAATCTATAATAAACTTTGAAATTCTCCATGTGTTAGTAATTTAAAAACGAAAAGTTTTTTTATTTATTGCAGGAGTTCAGCAGACAGGCAGACCGCCGACTGGATAGAAAGCGGTTACCATCGCCTATGGACATTTGCAACACCAAAGGTGCTACCAATGCGCTGCTGCTCCCTTAAGGGAGACTGAAACCTGGTCACTAATGCCGGAACAAAATTCAAAGTTGTTATGGTAACATACTTTAGACCAGGGGTACATATTTTACAGACGCAATAAAAATATAGAATACTAAACAATTACAATCTCCCTTTCATTCAATCTTATTTTTGTAAGTGGATGATGCATCCGCAAACATACTGAATTATTAACTTGTAGAACCCTAAAAGCACAGCTCGTTTAAATATTCGTTACAATTTGCTCTGCTTACCTCATTCTTTCGGAGATAACTTCATGCCAAGTCACTTTTCTTCAGGCAAAGTTTTTTCTTTCTTTGCTTCATTTAATACCTGTGTAGCATACCGTAAAGTTTTTTTGCAACTGGTTCTGAAGTTTTAGGATAAATTTTCTGGGAAGATGATCTTTTTAACCGACTTCGAAAAAAGGAGGAGTTTCTCAATTCGTCGGGATCTTTTTTTTATGTATGTTCACCGATTATTCCGTGATTTATGATCCGATTTACGTGATTCTTTTTTTCTTCGACGCGGAATAGCTTCCAATTGGTCTCCTAAAAATTTTACATAGTTTGGCCCAGTTTTCATTTTATGAACATTTTTTATGAAAAAAAATTTACTTTTCGTTCCATATGTACACCGATTACTCTGATATTTATAATTCGATTTACGTGATTCTATTTTTTTTCGACGCGGAATAGCTGCCATGTGGTCTCCTAAAAATTTGACATAGTTTGGCCCAGCAGTTTTCATTTTACGAATTTTACGAATATTTTTTTGTTCCCGTTTCTTTGGACCTATATTTTTTAAGAAACGCGGCACCTTTCGTAGGTCCACCCATACATAGCTAGACACTAAAAAGTAACAAATAAAAATTCGTTTAAAAAACCGACTTCAAAAACTAAAATGTATAAAATAACTTATTTCTTAAGCTATTATTATTAATATATATTATCTAAAACATCTTGAAATAGTAGAAGTTTTTATTTTTGTATACACTGTTATTTTATACACTGTAAAGAGCATACATAAAAGGTGCTGCAGGATTTAACAAAGTTACAACTTAGCTCAATATATTGCAACTAAGTAGAGACTTCACTTATGAACAAGCTCGGAGTAAATAGTTTTATTACTTACTAACCTATCGCTTTTGATAATAAAGACTTGCACATGCAGTTGGTTAATAGTTTATCTATACGCAGTAATTAAATTAAAATCTTTATCTTTCAAAGAGTTCAACTTGCAACGAAGTTTGAAATGAATTTTTTTAACGATTTTATTGCTATAAAAGCATTATCTTTGTTCATGTATGATCGAATAATGGTTTAATTTCAGCAACTCTGCTGACTCATCTCTGTTGTAAAATTTAACCACATCTTTGTTTTAACTCTTCTCTCGTGTTTTTCAATCGAGATCCATTACCATAATCAAGAACCATTAAATTCTCTAACAGATTCTCTTTCATTTCACGATATTTAGCATTATTTATTACCACACCACTCATGTCTTTTTCTTCCATACATTTCAGTTTTAATCTAGCGTTAGAATAATAAAAAAGCTAAATTGTTTTGAGGTCTAGCACACGTATTATCTGACACCATAAATCTTCATGTCTTGTCATCCTCCACACAATCCATCAATTTTTGTTTTGTTTCACGTAAGTATAATCTTATGGCCATCAATCTTCCAATCTGACTTTTTATCTATATCAGTATTTTGATAACTTTAAAAAATATTTATATTTCTCGGAAAGGGCTGTGTTGTTGTTGCTGTATGAATTTAGTAAGGATATTGAGAAATAATACGCTGGTCAACGATAATGAAAAATACATATAATTGGAAACTAAGTAAACAGACACGTCCTTTTCCTATCTAACAGAATATATTTAAAAATAAATACGAAAGAGTTCGTAACAGGCTGTTTTCTCATCTACTTGATGAAAGCTCTTAATTAATTTTGATTTTAAATATTTGATCCTTTAAATAAATTTAATTAAATACACATTGGACTAATAACAGATTCTAGGAATTCTTCGAGACCCTTTGGATTCTAACAATTTTGCGTACCTTGTAAGAAGCGTTGCTACGCCCAATTTCCTAGAATATAATACATTCCAAAAGGTTTGCTTCGTTTGTTCCGTTTATTAAATAACGAGGATGGCAGGTCGATATTACAACATGATCAGGTAGAAGAGTACTACAGCGATCTGAACTATATAGTATAACAGTAATCGAGAATAATATTCAAATGTACCGAATTAAATTAAAATCTGTAATATTATAACATTCTAAGCCCTTATGATTTCTGGTCTGTTAGTCGGTTTGTCTGTTTGTTCGGGAGTCACGTAAAAGCGGGCTGATTTCGATTCGGTATTCATTGGTCGACAGTAAATTCTTAGTGTTTTAGAGAGTGCTACTTTTTACCCTGGGATTTTTTCTGGGAATGATTTGAACTGATCGACAGCACATTTTATGTAACGAAATGTGTGAGATTCTTAACTCAGAAATCTCGCGGGAATTTAAAATCGAGCGTAGACGAAGTCGGGGGCATACCCTAGTAATGAAATAATTGTATTTATAAATGAGAAAATATGTACCCACATACTGAAATCTAAGAGATATCATTACTTTTGAGGAACTTAATTAAAAAAACAGTAAAAGCATTTGCGCTATCTGCTTAATATGTAGATACTGCAAATGGAAGAACACTTTTATTGGCAGTATTTATGTTTTCGCTTTCAGCTCGGTATTTTAAATGAATATTACTCATTCACACTTAACATCTTTGTCTTCCCTGATCACGGCTACTGAAAATTGGCCAAATCTCTGGAATAATAAAAATCAAATAAAATACCACGCTTAAAACCGATAAAACGTAATTTTAGTATGTGTATTCGAAAAAACTTAAGAAAATATTATGTCAATAAATAATGTTATTATTTATTCTACCCCAACTTGTTCATTACAATTATATAATTATTTAATGGTTATGAATGGTTATTGTGATTTTTGGTATTGGTATTACTTTTATTCATGTTGTCTAATAAAGACAAAAACTGGTTGTGTATCTATCACAGGTAAAAGTGGAAAATAATTTCATAAGGCTTGTCTCTATTAATCAAATAAGAACACTAAACAGGTCCTCAAATAGTTAATAATATGTTTACACATTTCTTGCTCATCTTCTAATTCTGACTTATATTGTTGTAGTAATTTAATACCTACTTTTATAAAAAGTTTTATTGGCCATTAGAGCCGTATAAAAAGGCATCTTAATTTCCTGCAATAAATGAGCCAAACAAATAACGTTCTTAAGCCTAATTGAGCTAAATGCGACACCAATTAGACAACGTACCAATATGAGAGCATTATCATTCAACACGTAATAACTGAACGCTCATTACGTGGTGTATGAGATAGGGTCAGAGGGTCCAAATGACCCAAACCTAATGACATGCCCATTAACACTCATAAGCTTCTTGAAATGAGTTTTTGCGGAACACGCACGTTTAGCTTGTTCCGAGTATTCGGTAGGAATATTGTGCAACTTCGTCTTCTATATAATTCCCGTCGAAACTACCATCGGCTGCCACCATAGTACTCCAAAAATATTATCCCATAGTTATGAAGTAAACAATTAACCTATCTTCAGTACATATTTTAACATAGTATACAAAAGTCACTTCCCGCATTAGTATATCTTCACAATTAACACGTGGCGTTCAGGACGGCGCGCCATCTATAACGCTACCGTAACATTACTGCTATGAGTAGTATAGGTCCAACAAACTATTCTGGATCCGATTCTAAGCCCCCATAATGAAAACCTAATCGAATCCAGTGTCTTTCCGTTTTTTTTTCGGAGGCGGGGTAAATGCGTTTCGAACACTACCGAGTCCTTTACTAGGAATAAGACCAAAGCGACGAGAGGTGACACTACGAATGGGCACCAGTCAAATAGCCGGCTTGTGTGGAGACTCTAAAACTCAATACTCCACTAAAACCACCCCTCTCCTATGTGCCCCGCGCTTATGGTAGGAAGAGCGTGAGACACGCCCACGCTGATCCTAGTGCATCAGTGTTTGAGAATGCCCCGGTAAAGGCAAACTCACTTTGGCAGCAGGGGTGAAGACTTCTCTGCTCCCTAGATGCTAGAGGGCCCCTACCTCCTACCTACAGCGGTATTACGGGAGAAGGTCTTGCGCATATCTGCGCCTCCGGGACCCCGACTGACGTCGGTACCAGAGAGAGGCACGCGCACCTCTCCCCCTTTCTCGTTCTGCAGCTTCCTTTGAGGTCACACTCACTGTCTCGCAGAAATTGGACGCATCCACCCAATGTTCATCGTTATGCAGCATGGCTTGTACCAGACTGCAGAGCTAGTCGATCGGACCTACGAGTGTCTCGAGTGCAAATCTCTGCGGTACTCATGCTGCGCACTCGACTAGCGTATGAAACGCCGTGTCTCGTGCACCACACTGGCGACATTGAGTTGAAGGCAGGCAGCCCGCAATCGGATTCAGATACTTATCGAAGCATTCATGCCCGGTAGTATCTGTGTCACCCTGAAGGTCAGGGTCCCGCGTTTCCGCGTAAGCTATCGCAACAGGTGCGGGCGCACTGCTTCCACTGTCTCAATGCCAGCCACAGGTTTTTTCAATTTCCTCGACCAAGTTTGAATCATAGACGCGGTTTCCCGGGTCCTAATCGCCTGAAGCTTGGCCTGGCAATAAACAAGGCCACGGGCGAGGGCATCCTGTCGGAAGCGCCGAACTTTGGCAAGTACGTCCGCCTGGAGAGGCCAGGGCGGATCGCCTGTTAAGAATGTCGACGCCGTCCACGACACTGTACGGTATCTGGGATGGCCCTCACCGCCAGGACTCGTTGTGCGCGGCAAAACAAAGTCTTATCGTGACAGTGAAGTGCAACAGACCATACGGGTGCACCGTACAAGGCCATACTGAGAATGCCCGAGAAGAGTTTCCTAGTTAGTTCATAAACCATTGCGTTTTCTGAATTTTAAAATTAATTTAATTTCAATTATTTTTATTTTAGCATTAGCTTGGATTAAAGTCTGAATTTTCTTATAGTGAGTATTACAATAAACAATAAGCTTTCTAATGTTACAAGCGATACCTAATTTTTGTAGAACCAGTTATCATAATTCAATAGTATTACCGTACGAAGGCATAACACGGAAATGTCGTATATAAAAACGCTATGATCTGTAAGGTCACGTTCAAGAAATAAAAATGTCTAGGAATGGCGTAACAATAATTTATATTTATCGCAGGTAATTTATAGTTTTCGTTAGTCTCAAAAACGAACTGAAACAAAGATTTATCGATATTACGCGTATTGAGCAACTATAACTCACTTTTGCTGTCTACAAATCATCGCAATTTATAGGTATTTAAATAAATGGTCGGCAGACAAACACACACATTATACACCCCCAAGCCAAGAATAAGAAGCGACAAGAAACTCTCCAGCAACACATCTAGCTAAAAGTTGTTTGTCTGTTTTTTATTCTATTATATCTCAGGTTCTTTTTTATAAGCTTTACACAGAAGTATGTTATAGAATTCGTTTTCGAAGAATTAATGTAGTTGTAGCAAACAGTACATACTGAGTAAGATAATTGTATCAATCAATTGTAATATAGTTATGTAACTGTTTTGGGTGTCAAATAAAAACATATAAACGAAATATATGTCAATTATCCCAATCTATGAAGTTCCATGCACCAGACAAAATAAATAAAAGTACTTGATACATTTTCGATGACGGAGATTAAAACACTTTTATCCAGTAAAAAGCAAACAGAAATGCAGCTTATTCGAGTGAGTCCGCGGGAACTCCTAGTACCTAATAAATTCAACAAATACTACGCCTTAGGCGAATAAAATAGATAGACTGAGCCCCTAGCTCTCAGAGTGAAGTCGGCTAAACGAAGCTGATTTTGGAATAAGAAGACGATCGTGACGTACTGTGTTGACAACCTAGTATTAAATATTCGAATTAATACTGATAAAGGTGGTATAGTTTCCAATGGATGGATTATTTTAGCCACATAGCCGCAAAGCACCTACGCCCTTTACACGCACAATTTAAAAAAAAATGGTTCAACTCGTTTGACGTTTATTTTCACGTAGGGTGTATCTAAAATAAAAGTTTTGAAACAGCACTTGCAAAGTAGTAAAAAGTAATAAACATTAAAATTGTTACTCTACTTTGTTGGCATATTTTATGGTACACTTCATAAGTAATGCAAGGAATGCTCGCAACATTTAACCCTTTAGCATTCAGCCCCTAATTAGCTCCCGTCCACACTACCACAGAAACATTAAGAATGCATGAGTGCTATCCATTTCTACAACATTCAAGTAGAACCCTTGATTTCAAGTAGAACTACAACAATAAAAAGTTTATGGTCGTGATATTAATATCATACTACTGTGAGAGTGAAAATTTTTAGTAGTACTTAATTAGGAATATTAAATTTTATTTTAAAAATTTAGCTTAATTTTAAGTATAAAATAGAAAACTAAAACTAAAAAAAAATAGAGGATCACTTACCGGGAACGTTCCCAAAAAGGCTGGCGAAATTACCAAGCTGAATAGCAATGAGCTTTCCCTTTGTGCTAAATAGAAGCCAACTTTTTCGCCGCGTGATTGTGTGAGTGAGCGTTAATTAAACTATTTAGTGAAACTGAATAATTTTAATTTTAATGTGTCACCGATGGTCACATTTTTAAGACTCTTCCCTCCCAAGTGTGACATCACATATTTTGCAATTTTATGACGTCACTAAATTTAGGACACCTCTCACCCCTGTCACATAATATCACACTTCGTCGACCCCCTCCTCCCCCTTAACATGCGACGTAATTTATGGAATACTCCTTAATATAAAAACGTTAATATTATATATAGAAATACCGTTTCAACTGATTGCCGGATTCTGTCTTTCCCGATACTTATAACCTGGGTGTCTTCAAGTCCCGTGTGAATAGGTACCTTCTAGGTAAGCGTGCTACATCCTAGACCACGTCTTCGCTCCAAGTTAGGCAAGATTGTGGTTAAACGCAAACCTATACTACAATAAAAAAAGAAACCTAACATACTTTTAACTGTAAATCTTATTATGAATATCCCAAACACAAAATCTTAAAAATAATCACAATGTGTTTATAAACTAATACAGTAAAAGAAAACCTAACATAGTTAGATTGTGTTCTACCCATAGTCAATCAAGACTATGGATACAATAAAAGTAGAATACTGAGCCTAAGTCTCCACCACCGAAAATGTTTTAATTCTACAATGTAATAAACTGGAAGTCGCATCACTTAGTGGCGCTTCGTGGGTATATTATATATTTTTCTTTAGCTAAATATAAGGGTACCCACAATGAATATAAAAAATAGATATAATAAGCAACGTTTGGAAAAATACAGCCGATTATTTGAACATTTTGAGATACTAGGTTAAAACTCAATAGATACGATGACATTAAACTCTACGGAGTGTGTCTAATCTCTTCTTATTACAATAAAGTGTCCTACTCGTTCAATTTTCTTTAGGTTCATCATTCTGTGGGTATCTTCCATAATCGTTCCATTACATATATACTCAAAAACTGTAGTCTAATGGCCTTACTAATAATCGTCTCTTAAATTTTATGTAATTTCTCAGCAACTGAATAGTGATAATATTACCCATAAACTCCTGTTAAAGATAAGGGGTGGTAAAGTGACTCTTAAATAACTGTCAAAAATAACCAACGTCGAAAGATGGTTTAAGAGACAGCTAAGAGGCAAGATGGCGATTCGTAATGCTGACCAAATTTCGTTCTCTTCTGGTCTTCAATCGATTATTTTGGTTACAACCTACGTTTATCATTCAAATTTCATTTATCTGTACCCCTCTTACAAACAACAGCTAATACACGATTATAAGTAATAAAAGATACTATTTTCATTGATTAGGAACTTAAGAGTCTCTTATTTAAGAGACGGCTAAACGTTCCTTAACGATATTAATATAAGTAAGGCTATAATAGTCTAAGCTTAGGCTGGTCTACTTTACTGGTATGTAATGTGCTCGTCGATTCCCGACGGGTAGTATAATAACCGTAGCATATGCATAATTTGCTTAGCTTCAGAATACGCTGCGTTACGTGTTTATGTAATGTGGCTAATCGTTCACGGCGTTGTTTTTACTCTAAAAATAATACAGCCACAGTCTAAAACTTTAACATTATCCCTTATGTGGCCCCATCTTAAAAGTACTTTCTCACGTATTATTTTTTATTATTAACAACTCTACGGACTTTAGTTCCGTACCCTTTTTTATAATTAAATTTAAGAGAAAATTTAGAAGTTATGTGTGTACACGCTTATTTGTTACTTTTATTATTGAGTTTGACATTTAATGAATGTACTTATACTAATGTATAGTGTATCTGTTACATGCTGGTGTTGTGTGGAACTGCATGTGCAGTGTGTGCCTTATGTCTATACCGATAATATGTCCTAGAGCCATGTGTATTTTTCCTTTCTGTGTCTGGGTTATTAATTTTTAGGCTCTTTGTGTATTGGTTTGTTTATGAAATGTGCGTGTAATGCATTGCAGTGGTAGTGCACGTTGGTGTGGGTATGTGTGTGTTGTCACGTATTTTAATTTACATTTGGGTTCATCTGAATAATTCTTCCTAAAAAGATTTTAAGTACAGCACAACCGAAACCCATGACTTGCGATGCGTATTAAGTATGACAAAGTCTCCTTTGTATAAAGGTAATTTTCTGAGTAATTCCGAACATTGAAAAGCGCAATATCCATTAGCAAAGTATAGAAACGCGAACGTTTCCCTTAATTGGCCAGAAACGTACAGACACTCTTTATGGCGGGGTGTTTTATGTTGATGAAGTGGATGTTTAATTTAGGACTGAAGTTTTGTAAAATATGGGATACTTTATGAGTACACCTCACGTTAAATAGTAAAGTAAATATTAAATTACGTTAAGTGAGATTTAGCTCCATTCTTATATCACAGTTTGGTATTTTTTCCCATTTCGCACAATCGTTCAACTAGTTCTGTAAACTAGTAAATATCCCATAAATGGGAATGGATTGTCTGTCAGAGATTACTTTGAGCGCTATTCTTTACGTGTTTTATTAATAAGTTCAGTGTTCCCAGGTGAACAATACAGATATTTTATTATATATTACTTTATATAAACCCTGTATTCTGAAATCGAAAGAATTTTACACAAAATTTAAACATAATCCGTTTATTCTAAACATCGTTACAAAGGGACAAACGAAATCATTTTCACTTTTATGAATTAGTATGAATTTTGCCCAACATGTCTGTTTGTAATATTATTGCTTGATTTTTTGCAAACTATTTGATATTGTCACAATATCTTTTATTTTATTCATTCATAACATCTTTTAAAAAGTATATATTCAACAGTCTTCAAGAGTAACACAATCTTCATAAAACAAATTTATTTTTTGTCTATATAACAGGTGCTTACATCACATAATAGTCCAAATTAGAATACCGTTTCTTTGTGATATTTATGTGTTACATACACATGCCCCATTTTACACTTCCAAAATTATTTTCCCATGCATCCCTTTGTCCATATAATGCTCAGTCATGTGTGTATGAACTACAATATTTTATCAAAAGAAAGTGTTCCATTTAAATCAAAGTATACATCCGCACAATTTATCATTTTCCACTGACTTGCCCCCAGGGTTGGGTCGCTTTTATCTGCCACCCCTGCCACGGAACCAAAAGAATATTTTACCCCCAATCCGAATAAGGTTGATAAGAAAATTTTGAAGGGTATATGAATAGTGTGGAATATAGAATTGGTAAGTTATTGATATTATTAAGTAATCTATGTAGTATAGTCGTATGGGATATAGTTAATTGATTCTGAAAATCTCAAAAATGCTCTTAATTTTTTTTTAATTAAGTCAATAGATAGCGAGATAGCTCCCGAATTCTTGAAAATTGTCTTTCCCTCCAATTTGTAAACTATATAGTAGAACATTCTGAAAAAATCAAGATTGTGGACCTTCAAAATATTTCAAAGGAAACTAACTGGTTCAAATAAGCCCTGTTAAGTTTTTTTTCCAAGGGCGCGGGTTCGAACCTGACCGGAACGCATGCACCACTTAGTTTTCTGATCTAATATGCATATTGTTACAATTATCACGTGCTAACAACGGTGAAGAAAACATCGTGATGCAACCTTCATATCGAGATAACCGATGTGTGAAACCTGCCAAGCCGCCTTGGACAAGCGTGGTGGGTATACTGTCCGTAACCCGCATAATGGGAGGCCCGAGCCCAGCAGTGGGACATTTATGGGATGATATTATTTATATAAGTAATTTTTAGACATAATACAATCAAATTAAATGGAATTTGTTATAAATAGGGTTTAAAAGATGTAAAAATTATTAAGTGGGGAGTATTTATGACAAAATGCTTTTTTAAAAGGTCCGTAACCAAATTATGAAAAGACGCTTGTTACTTTTACGGAACCCTTCGTTGTGTGTAAACCGATAAACATTTACCCAATTTATTTTTATATCTATATATAGATTTACCAATTGAAAGACTGGTGCGAATTCGTTGATTGTTAATTGGAGCGAATGGAAATAAAAGACATAACATTGCCTGCAGCGCTGATTGAACGTTTCCCTCAGACAAACTGCGATTCGTACCTACATGGTACTTGGAAATACTTGTATGGGTTGATTGGGTACACAATTTATGGTTGCCCTCATAGGGTGTTCGTTCAACGTTTTATTATTTGAGTAGAGGTGCATGCAACTTCGCTCGAGGAAACTTGGATAATGTATCCCACAGAAAGTATACTATGTTCTAATATAAAAGTATCCTATGTTCATCCTCATTATACAAAGAACATATCGAGGGGTTATTTGTTGGGCTATTTGTTTTAAGCGACATTTTGTGTGATACTCAACACGATGGATTAAATATAAAGAACCTGATCTCTAGTTTCAGTCTACAGATGTTCTTTTTTTCAAAGTATGGAACATAGTTCAGTAGTGATGTGTTTTGTTGGGTCATTAGAAACTTTAAACTTTTCTCCCGACAATTTATAAAAATGTCTTTTAAAACAAATAGCCTTTCACCCATCGACATATATTAAATTATAATATGATAACTAGTTGACACGGCGAACTTCGTACCGCCATATTTTCTGAATTCTTAAAAGACTTTTTTTCAATGACACAAAAATAAAATCACCAAAATAGCTCCCGGTGATTAGGAGGATTCTAGAACTAGTTCCAACTGTGGATTTAAACCATCCCGGGATCCACTCAAACACACACATAATATTTCATCTAAATCGGTAAAGTCGTTCTTAAGTTATGCGCTTACCAACTCATTTTGCGATTCGTTTTTATATATAAGATTAGCTTCTGCCCGTGCCTTCATTCGCGTGGAAAGGAAGTTAAAAACACCCGCGATTTTGAAACATTCTTCATCGGTGCTCCGCTCCTATTGCTCTTAGCGTGATGGTTTATAGCCTGTAACCTTCATCAATAAATGGGCTTTCTAACATTGAAAAAAATTTCAAATCAGACCAGTAGTACCTGAGATTAGCGCGTTCAAGCAAACAAACAAAGAAACAAACTTATCTGCTTATATAAGACAAAACTCTCTCACTGACACCACACCCTGTCAAATTATCCGCTTCTATTATGTTACGTTGTGGAGAAATTAATTTTTGGTCTGTTATAAGCTGTTTAAGTAATGAAAGCTTTTTAACTATCCCACGGGAACTATTTAATTTTTCGGGATCAAAAGTATCCTATATGTTGACCAGTTGAAAATTTCATGTAAATCGGTCCAGTCGTTTCTGAGATTAGCCGGTCCAAACAGTCAGGCAAACAGAGAAACAAAAAATTCAAAAAAATAAATTAAACTAAATATTATTATTAAACTAAATTAGTTCTATTTCACTTCTTACATATCCCTGACTCAGTTTTTAGCATTTTTTTTAATTGTACAGAAATTTGACCTCTACAATTTTATTATAAGTATAGATATCTTGTGACAACGAAAATTTCTCGTTTTATCTCGTCTTCTAGTCTCCAACAAATACTAATATAAAGCCCAGGTCCCATGAAAACGAAGTGGCAACTAGGTACAGCTGGTTTGCAAACCTTTTATGTGTTTGTAAAAAAATATGGAATAAAAATAACATAACATATTCTCTCCAGTCCCGTGATAAATGTGACTTACAATAGAACGTTTAAATTAGATATATACAATATCTAATTTAAAGGTTACTGCCTTGCTCAGTCGAATTTGAACAAAAAACAAAGAGGAAAAATATGCGTCAATTCATTTTTAATATTTCCCCTCCTTCGTCATAATTAGATGAATTGTGTAGGCACTGGTAATTTCGACATAATTTTTTCATCATTCACTTTTTCAAATGTCCTTATTTTAATCAAAACGACAAAATAATATACGCAATTTTAATAAAGAATGTTTATATTTTTAAGAGTATAATAGAAGCTCATTTCAAACGACCAAATAAAGGCCAACGTTCACTATTAACTTTAATTAAAAAAATAACATTTATGGTCGTTATATAGTCGCACTCAAAGTCATACACATAAGTAATGCTCCGTTAAACAGCGATGAAAGACAAAAGTAATTCGTGAGTTTGTTTTTATTATGATTAGTCCAGGGGATTGTCTTAAAAAAGCAAAATTGTCATCATATTGATCTGCAGTTTTCTCACTGTTTTCTTTTTTTATTTGGTTTTCTTGAGCTATATATTTTACAAACTTAGAAGTTTATTACATAATTATACGACCGCTTTAATTATTGTAACAACTTTAAAAAATAATTTTAACTAAATATGTAAAAAGTTTTATACAAAGCCGCAATTCTTGCTTAAAGTCAATTATTATATTTAATTTTACACCGACTGCCTATCTATATCTATCTAGAGAAATACAGTTAGTGTCCGTTTGTAATTTAAAAAAAAAAATTTACTCAACTTACGTAAAATATCAAAAAATATTTACTTAACATTTTTGTTTATCTGTCTAGATCTTCCGGTCTATCTTTGAAAGAGCTGGACCGATTTTGGCAAAATTTTCCCTCGCAGATAGCTGATGTTATAAGTAGTAACTTAGGCTACTTTTTTACTTTTTTTAAGGCTCCGCGAAAAAAGTCCACGCTTTCAAAGTTACGGGCACAATTACTTTTAAATATCACCTGAGTTCCCGGTACAAACTCATAATTGTATTTCAAAACATCACTTTTGTAGAATAAAGGTGATGTTTTGTTATATTACGCTAGTTGATATATATGTTTTTTTCTTATTAATATATTGTTACTATTACACGATTGATTAGTAATTATAAATAAAATAATTATTATAGTGCTTGCTTATTAGAACACTGATTCCGGAGAACAGCAAGAGCTTATTATTGCAGTATGCTTTAAACCAACGCTGCTAGCTATTGAGACGGGCAAAGGCTCTACCATCTAGTTGTGGGTCGTTTTGTCACTTCTTACGAAAGCGTAGGAATTAGCATTCTTTCTCGGTTCCTGCACGGATAAATAAATACGATAAAACGCTACCCTAAAACAGTAACGTAGCATTTCGGTGCGTTATGACCCTTAGCAAGTAACAAGGACAAAGCAAATTGTATAAAACGTTTTGTGAAGAATTTCCGGTGCAGACGTTTGTAGCGACAACGGCATTTAAGCGAACTTAATTTGCGGGAATTTGCGATGTAAATAAGGAATTGTTTAATGAGCTGTTCGTTCGTTGGACATTTAAAAAGGGAAACCCTTGCTTCATCTTCATTATAACCTCGACACTTATTAATGCGCCTTTCTATCAACTGGTTTATTTCAGATGTAAATTTCCAGATTTGGACATCTTAAATTTTCTCATTAAAATGAAATATGTACAATTTTTGTATAGTTATAGTTATATACTGGTTCCGAACCGACCTCTCGGGTACTTAGGGCTGGTCAATGAGGGATGACTATACAAGTTTTATTTAATTATTTACAAATAAAATTGAAACCATAAAGGGACGTTTGTATGATCTAAGATTGAAACTCAGATCGCTGTTGATGGGTTCCGCATTGCCACGTTGGATTGTAGATATAGGACAGCTTTTTAGTTACCCGAGACCTCCAACAAATACACTGAAAGTTCTGAAAAATAATTAATATTCTCAGATAAACCAACGATAACAGTATGGGTGGAAACTACATAAACAAGAGCGTGAAATGAAATTAAGCATTATTAAAAAAATGTGTGCGGTATACTTATGTATTATACGCGTTGTTTACATATGTGTGCTTAATATATGCGTGAACGCTATTCCACCTTTATTCGTATTAATTGGATTATTTAAGACTAGCTGATGCCCGCGACTTCGTCCCTGTGGTGCGGTTTTTTAACTATCGCACGGGAACTCTTTAATTTTTGGGACCAAAAGTATCCTATGTAAAATGTTGACTAGGGATATAAGCTACCACCGAACAAAATTTCATTTAAATCGGTTCCGTCGTTTCGGACATTAGCCCGTACAAACAGACAGACAAATTGAGAAACAAAAAAAATGAAAAAATGGAAATTAGTTCTATTTCACTTCTTATATCCCCCTGACTCGGTTTCTAGCATATTTTTCATTGTACAGAAGTTCGACCTCGACAGTTTTATTACATGTATAAATTAAGTTCTCATGACGCACTGCGGGTCAACTTTCTTTACCCGACTTCACTCTGAGAGCACGGGGTTCGGTCTACTTATTTTGTTCTTCTAAGGCGCTTCTCTACGCTTTGAGAGCCAGCGCTAGATGTATATATGTATGTATTTTAAATTTATTTGTTAATTAATGTATCCATTAGTGTTTTTCCTCCACCACCTATATCGCCTGATACAAATTTGTTTTTGATTTAGGTCGCCTGGAAGGATTCGCTTTGAAAGGCCGCCTATTATATTACTAGAAAATATTGTAAATATAGTCTGTTCTTGTAATTGTATGTTTTGGTGTGCAATAAAGTGTTATCTCTCTCTCCCTCTATACTAGTGTATGTATTTAAATCACTAAAATATATCGCAATCAGTTTGAAGCAGACATGTGATTGTAGTTAATTATGTTGAGCCCGCAGTAATAACAATAGCGTTCGAGATTGTTACACAAACTCTGGGTAGTCTTCAAACAAACGTTTACTAAGAAAACTTTATGTCTAGTTCGCAAATTGGGCGTTTAAGTCTCTAACTTTTGATTACTAACCTGAAAATAATGTCAATTTACATTTGATACAATGTAATCGGTTTAAATAATGTTAATTTACTTCAAGATGAGATGACTTATGGTTTTTAGTGTGAAGCTAGTTTAGTTTTTGTTAAAACCATGTTAAAAAAGGTATACTTATCTAAAATAAACTGTTATATATACATATATAATTAGATATACGGTGATATTATAAATCAGATACATACAGTCGAACAAAGATACATTCATGCAATGCAACAATTTTATTTAATAGACCAATAATGGTCAGTGACCATACGTTTAAATGTAGTCATTGGTTTAAAGTGATTAATTATGACAATGTAAAAGTTCTACAACTTCGATAAATGTAATAAATTAAGTATCTACGGGTTTTCTTATATTATAATGTGTCATGTTGACTAAATATTTTATTTCCCATTATACTTTTGTGTAATATTAAACTGAGTTTCACCGATTCGCTACCGAAGGTTGTACGACGTATATATGGTTTGATTGTGCATTTAATCCTAAAATTTGCTCTTAAGTTGTAATCAACTGAATATTAACGAGAAGATTGTCGGAACGAGTCTTAGCAAAATTAAAGTAAACAACCCAAAAGTAGTTTGAGCGTAGAGTAGAACTTTTATTGAAGTTTACGAGGGTCGATTTAATCTAGCGTTATGAGAGGGACCCAGTGAAAAGGGCACACGAAAACGTTTTCATATTTACATACATATCTACAATAGACTTATTATTTTAGTTCTAATAACTACTACAAATGAATGCATGTAGCCTGTTTTATTTATGGACAATCAATGAAAATTATGTCTCTGAAGACACTGACCGATAGAGCAAACGAGTTCTGGAGTGGAGACCACGTCTGCGCAAGATCACCGGCAGGGGCTGGATGAGGAAGACGGGACAGTGGGATATGTGGTGCGTACTTGAGGAGGCCTACGTCCAGCAGTGGACTGATTGATTGGCTCAAGAAGAAGAAGACACTGCTTTGTGTAGGAGGTGTGGAGGGAGTGGTGTGTAAAGTGAAATATCGACCAACATTGTCATAGATCTGCTCCTGTGGAAAACATGCGTGATTATATTAAATATGTACGTACAGTCGCGGTATGAAAAGGTTCGCCACTTTTTAAATTGATTCATTTAATGTTCCGCGAGCACACGCTACCTATTCAAATTATGTCACAGTATCGACAATTCCACAAAACAATTGTTTAACTGTTTGATAATAAAGTTTATAATTACTTAGATCAAAGTTGTTTGATTTTCTATCTTATCTATAAATATTGTTTAGAGGTTTAAAACCTTTTTATTCGTTTTAATATTTATGATAAGCATAGTGATTCATTCTCTTTGTTTCTGATGATTAAAACTATTGTTTATTTCAGTGTCTGTCATTGTCAACATTGGAGTTTTCTTTTTTAAGGTTTCAATATTTTATAAACGTAACGTTTATTAAAATCTTGGAGGCACTGTTTTGCTAATCATGCAAACAAAATTTGATTTTAGGTGGCGAAGCTCTTCACACCGTGACTGTACAATCATTCCAGAAAATATATACCTACTAACCATACATAGGAAATTAGTTTAACTATTAAATAATAGTCAAACTAATTACCAAAAAACTAAACCATAAATATGGTGAAGTAAAATGATTAAAATATGCTATTCATTAATTGTGTACAATATTTAAAAATTATAGTAAAAAATACAGGCTTCCATTCTTAGCAATAAAACAAGTAATCTTGTAATATTTTAGTCTTATCTCAAAACACTTTCAGTAATAAATATTGTTGTTATGTATTACGCGTTACGTTGTTTTGCTGAATAATATTTCAACTAAGGAAAAGTAATAGTATACTTTCCATTGACTGCAAAGATATTTGTTTACGAGGAAAAAATATATACCTACATAAAAACTGTTGACACAATAGTTAAGTCATCCATACTGCATTATATAGATATAATAATAACAGACTGTAACATCCCAATGTTGGGCTCGCACACCGAAAATTTTGTGGGGCAACGAATAGTACAACCACCAGTCTTGGCCAAGGTGGATGTCAGCTTTGATGCATTGGTTTTCTCAATATACAGAATCTTTTTCTTCACGCAAGTGAAAAAACAGAAAAAGTGGTACATTATTAGCATTACCTATCGTTAAATTACATTGCTATACTATTAGGACATTTTTTATTATCATCTTCCCATCTTTGAAGTTGACGAACCCTGCACATTGTATCATCCTTTAAGCAGTATTCTAGCATATTATTAATTAATTTTGTCCCTTTCTCCTATCTATCTGCCTTATAAGTGTTCCTTTAATAATAACTAGTAATACTTTAACTTATATATATATCAGAAAACTGACTAGGAGGGGCATGCGTTCCGGTAAGGATCGAACCCACGCCCTTCGATTTAGGGGCACGTACGCTAACCATTACGCTACTACGACTTCACTATAATATACTATGTTTTAATTTGACTATCTTAAAAGTAGTTCTACCTATCTATCTTATAACTATCATACAAGTACTACCTATGTTGTTCAAATGCTATTCAGCATTCGTGGTCTTAAAGGGCAGCACTGCGTCGACACTTGCGTCCCTGTGGCGTATTATAGCCCGCTTTTGAAAGTTAAATGAAACGTTACTTTGTTTGAAACTAGTATTTCCTTTCAGTCCTTGTTGTTATTCTTCCTTAACCGTAAAATCTATAAATTTATTCCGAAAATAGGGCAGTTACCGACGGTTTCAAAGTTTCGCAAACAAAGTCGCATGGAAAATCCTGACAATATCTAGTTGTAGACGAATTTGCAGATAGTATAACATTTAAATATATATATATCAATTGCTGTTCGTTAGTCTCGCTAAAACTCGAGAAAGGATGAAATGAATTGGCTAATTTTGGTTTTGAATGATTTGTGGAAAGTTCATCATCATCCAGCGAAGGTTCAAAATGTGAGTAAATATGAAAAAATGCTGATGAATATACTAAAAGCAACAATTTCGCTTTCCCCTGGAAACTATTGTTACCTATCAAACATGTGATGGTCGCCCCGTCGTTCAGAAATCAATTAAATTTGAAAGTCGTTCAGAAATCAATTTAAATTGAAGTAATTTTATCAATTTTTTGGTTTGGAATGTCAAACGTTTGATGTTTGTCCCGTCGCTCAGAAATCAAATTTATTGATTCTGAATCGGTACAAAGTTGACTGGGTGAGCCAGTTGTATTATATTTTAATAAGTTATTCAGTAAACATATTTAAATATACGAGCTTTTTTATAAATAGTTTTAGAATGATATAATTTTGCTTTATGACTATAAAAACAAAGTAAATAAAATTATCTCATAACGTCACATAATTAATGTACATCTCCATAACATAGCTAATCCCAAAAACAAAGGCAGCTTTGGTATAATGTTATAAGCGTACATCCCAAACCACGGTAAGCGCGCATAATATAAGGGGTCGAATTGCACCAACCGTGAAAATGCTCAACATCACAACACTCATGACTTTTTAAGGTATACTCGTAAAAGGGTAATATGAGTATTATCTACAAAAGGAATTGAATAAGAGTACGAAGAAAATCTAAGGGAAAGTATTAATCACAGAGCTTTTAGACCACTCTCCTTGATACTTCAGTGATATTTTTTGCGGCGTATTTTTATAGCATATTTTTAAGAAAATTTTGTTCATCCTGTTACTTAACTCTATAATATAAAATAAAATTGAATTGTCTCTCTGTGATTTCGAAATACATGCCAACATTTAAGTGAAAATGTAACTCTCAGTGAGAGTTATTTGTATATTTGTGCCGTTTGCTGTCGAGACGCTTGGTTCGGGGGTCCTGAGGCCATCAGCCTCTAACAAAATTGATCGAAACGACTCTTTGACTCTTCAGGTGATCAGAGGACTGGTGATTACCTCGGCCAACGGATCAGTATGGCGATCCAGCGAGGAAACGTAGCCAGCCTTCTGGGTACCTTACCAATAGAAGACAGTGATCTGGACTCAGTATTCTACTTAGAGTCTTGAGGGACTATGGGTAGAATACAATACAAATAAGGTAAGTTTTCTTGCATTGTATTCGATTATATGTAATTTTATAATTGTTCAGAAAAAAATATATACTGCTAGTATAGTAAAAAAATGTTAATAACCAATGTTGAATAAATGAACGTTTTTGAAAGGAAATGTCTGTGTCGGTCTGAAAGTTTTTCCCGATTCCAAACGAGCCCATAGAATTTTAATAAAAATATTTGAAATTCAATTGTATGTAATGAAACTTTTGTGTATATTTAATTGACGATTTTACTCTGAAATCAACTGTGAAGCTTTTTATTATTTTACAAACCATCAAAGCCTCCTTGATTTTACTTTGACTTATAACGTCACCATTTTAATGAGGAAATTATCGCATTTGTTATTATTTAAACTATATTTAAAATTATTTGTATGTTATGGCTCCGCTGGCTTGGTCGTGTAAAGTGGATGGAGAAGGATCGGGAGGCGCAGAAAGCATTTTTTTATATTGCGGGACTCACTTGATGGAAAGCAGTTACCATCGCCTATGGACAATTGCAACACCAAAGGTGCAACAAATGCGCTGCTGCTCTCTTAAGGGAGATTCGATACTGGTCACTAATGCCGGAACACAACTCAGTGGCAGGGCGGCATACTCTAGACCAGAGGTGGTCGACATCCATTTGAGCGAATGCCTTACCACCTGGCTGTGGGTTGTTTTGTAGCCTTTTAGGACAGGTCGCTCGGCCCCAGGAAATTGTATTGTTTCTGCGTTCCTGTATGGATAAGCATAACAGCCCACTCACAAAGTATTGCGATAAAAAGTTTTTATGTATGAGAGACTGGCCATAATTTACTTTGAAAATATGTTTATTTATAGCTAAAAATAGGTACGTTCCAATTTCAAAATTTCACGCCACATTTTTTGCGGGCTAATTTAAATTATCGTTACTCATTGAAAAATGGATCTGCGCCGGGAACATTTTCGCGCTATGATTTTTTACGATTTCAAGTGTCGCCTGAAACCGGACGAATCGCACGATAGACTTCAAATGGCATTTATGGATGAATGAATGCCCTTCTAAAGCAAGAATTTACTGTAATATGTGTCAAGTACCCAATTTCGATACCTTGCAATGTAAAAAAGATGTGAAAATTAGGTTCAAGTCTCGTGCGAACAAAGTGGCAAGCACAGGTATTTAAGAATAAATGCCCAATACTGATATTAAATGGATCAACTGATTGAACCAATTCAATTGAAAGGACACCGCGCTATTCAATGGCATCGAATGATTTAAGTTACATTTAAATAGTTCTTGATTTATTCGATTTGAAAGACAGAAATGATCTATCTAACATCAGCTTTAGATTATTTAACATTAAGCATACTGCATTTATTTCAGAATCTTATTTAATTCAAAAATCAAAGTGAAAGTAATCTCTTTAATTTTCATACATTCATTCACATAAAGCCGCTTAACAATACTGTAACGAGCTACACAAACTCGAATTGAAATGCCTTTGGAATTTTTATAGTTTATTACAACTGTACAAACACGTATAAGACAAGTTCAAATATAACTAGACACTATATAAACTGCACGATTCAATTACCCGCCCAAAGTCCGTCACTATATCGCTAATTGAAAGTACTACAAACGTCTTGCTAGTATCGTAATCGTCGCTTGACTGCCCCACCCCTCCGTTCAGGCATTGTTTTATACTAAACTGTATAATACTGACAAAGGGGCCGCGTTCACTGAGTTAATCCGCACATCTGACAAGCTTCGACGCAATACAATAATAACAAGGATTAAGTAAACAAAAGAACTCCAAATCCAGGAAAGGCAATAAACTGCGTTTTACGACAGTCAGGTGTGCGTTCTTTGTCGGTATGTAACAATGCTAAAAAAATAAGTTCTATTCCATTTATAAAAAGATTAAACTTGTTAAGATTTCATCTTTTCTTTAATGTTTTGAGGGATCCGTAAAGTGATGTAACAGCTTTGTGTTAAAGATGAAAGTTTCATCACTGTTATGTAGCTGGATAAGGGTAAAATGTAATTATGAAACAATTATCGTTCAAAAGAATAATACAGAAGGGCTATTACACTTTACAGATACTGCATTCTCCCCAGAGAAATATGTAATGAAGAAGAATGCTGGACTTTTCGATGTTTTACTGTGCAACATCGATTTCCAGTTGGAAGTTTTACGTTAGAGAGTGTTAAAGAAAGTTTGCTTTTGTCCCGAAGTGTCTCTAGATAATCAACACAGGGAATATGCATATCTGATTTCTTTGTACGAGTATTGTCTAGACTTGAACTTACACACCAACAAAAACTACATATTCAGTGGTAAATGAATTAAATTTCCACTTATGATGTACTTGCATAACTCACTAGACATTACAATATCTTATAATAATATAATATCTAATCTATCTAATATCTTGAAATTTAATCTTTTTTTTTTTTTTGCAGGAGATCAGCAGACAGGCAGACGGCCCACTTGATGGACAGCGGTTACCATCGCCTATGGACATTTGCAACACGAAAGGTGCTACAAATGCGCTGCTGCTCTCTTAAGGAAGACTGGAACCTGGTCACTAATGCCGGAACACAACTCAAGTTGTTATGGCGACATACTCTAGACCAGGAGTGGTAGCCATCCAGTCGGGCAAATGCCCTACCACCTGGCTGAGGGTTGTTTTGTCGCCTCTTACGACAGGCCGCCGGGCCGCAGGAAATTGTTTTCTTTCTCCGTTCCTGCACGGATAAAAGTGAGGAAGTCTTTAAAGTGAGGAAAGGAATGACGTGATATCATTAATACGTGCTGTTGCAATAACTTATAAATATTGTTACATGCCGACAAAGGTAAACCTGTCGTAAAGCGCGGTTTATCACCATCCTGCATCTAGGAATTTGTAATTAAGAAAAAGATTATATTGTTGTTGTACTTGTTTTATGGCCATCATTAGTGTCGAACTTATTCTTGTTGTTATTGTATTGCGTCGAAGCTTGCCAGGTATGGATCGGTGCATTATAAATCAATATCCCAATGCGGAGCACGGCAGTCAAGCGAGGATTAGGATACGAGTAAGACGTACATTCGACAAGTTGTATAGTGACGGACATTGTGCGTGCTGTTGAATCGTGCAGTTTAAACTAGTAGTACCTTGTTATATTTTTACCTATGTTGTACGTGTTTGTATAGTTCTAATAAATTATATAGTAATTCTAACGGCATTTTAATTCGAGTCCTGCATAACTCGTAATAATATATTGCAAGTGGCCAAAATAATTTTAACTATAAATGCTAAGGAAAAACGCGATAGCTGTGATTCGTGTTATGGTGTCCAACGGCGCGAAGTAAAAATGTGGCCTTGTCTCCATATTGCAGATTTCCAAGACAACCGTAGCCAAAATCATGGATGGCCGTTAGTCCATTATACGTTAATGTCTATTCTAGTATGAACCATAAACAAGTGATAAAACTGTTACATTTTAACGGTTTTAAGCGCGATATTTTCTTTTTTTATTCCAGAATAAAAATCAAATAAAATAGATCGCTTAAAACCGTTAAAACGTAGTTTTATAATGTGTAGGTACTATGAGCGAATACTTAAGAAAACACTACATAAACAAGTGTACAAAATTTCACCCGACAGACGGTCGGGAATCGTTTTAACTCAATAAGGCTCAAGTCACACTGCAATGCCGCTCACGGTTCAATCTCATTCGATTGTCGGTCCATTGCTGGTCCGGTCTAATATACTTAAACAAGAAGTAATCAGATAATTTTCATAATAGTATCGCTCTAGTTTCGATCTGATATCGCGCCGGTACCGGTCGTTGAAAATAATATTTCTAATGACATCGGACTTGTCATGACTTATACCGAGATTGTAAATACGCTTTTGTTTCCATTCTAAACTAGTACTGCAGACACAGCAAAACTTGAAAGAGCAAAGACTGGAGCGAGATTAAACTGTGTTGTAAGACTAGTAGTGTATATATAAACTACAATGTTTGATTGCACCAAGACCCTAATTAGACAAACATTAATGTTTAAATACGAGATCGTTGTAGCGACTTCACGTTCATGTTTACATAACATTCCCAAAAACGAAAACCTTTAATTATTTATGACACAATATGCACCAATGACACTAAACTGTTTGGTGCACATGGTGCAGTTAACAAGCCACGGTTACAGCCGTAACGACTGCAATTACATCACTTCATAGCAATAAAGGGTATACGCTATCGGAAAATTGGAAAGCAGTCTCCATTCCAATGCAATTGATATCAAATAAAGCGTCCCTATTCATGCAAATTATGCATCGATAATCTTTATTCAATTGCTTATATGAATCTCGAATATATCGTTTGGTAATTACTAAAATCTATCTTAATAAGAATTTCATTGATTTGAAACATGTGTTCTATATATTAAAACGTCCAAATCCGAAGTAGAATGGTCTATAGCGTTATCTACTATAAAACAGTGCTTCGATACCCAGATTTTCGGGTTTTAGAGCAAGGAGTTACCTAAATTAAGTTCGATATCTCGCTCGCGCATCACAACATATTTAAAGACATCAATTAAATAGACAGAATAATAATAGAGGCTAGATTGTATTCATTAATCCACTACTCGGCTCGGTGGTCATCGCTGCAATATAATGCAGACGGAACGACGAGAGAAAATTTCCACTCCGAATTTAAGTAGCTATAGTGTTTCTACAGCTTGGGTCCGACGCACATGTCGTACTACCGCTCTAGGATAGCTATCTATTCTGCGAGAAGTGAGCCTTAAATTCGGGTATTATCTATATTCCACGAACCTCAACAATAATGTTACGAACGTTTCAGTAATAAATGAGTAAAAAAAATTCACAACAATTATTTTTAAATTGAAATCTATATAGAATCAAACTCAAATTTGTACCAAATCCGTAACTTTATTGTTAAGATTTGTGGGATACTGATTCGTCATAAGCGATTTCTAACAGTTTATATCTTCAAAAATGTGTTAATGAAGCAGTGAGATGAGACAGTGGTCTGTACTTTGTGGCACTTTTTTATGGCATCATTACTAGTAATCGTTTCCATATATACTTCGATTAAAATCGTACTAACAAGCTGCAAAAATGTATAAGTCAAGTTTATATGTAATTATTTAAAAAAATAATGCTGCGTAAGATAATGGATTATTTACGGATTCTGAAAGTTTAAGAACAATGCTGTAAAACCGAGTCCAGTATATTGTAAAGTCGAGTAAAACAACAAGAGTTTCCACACTTGCAAACAATAGCACAAGTCCTTTTGTGCATGACTGTACGGCCAAGCGTATGGATTAGGTAATACAATGCATTATACTCTATATAGTAAATAACAGTGACTTACTATACAGACCATTTCACTGATTAGCTCTGTACGAATCCCTATTATAAAGCACTCGGTTCATTTGGCTTTCTTATCCGGAGATTTACCATTGACGTTAATTGGAAAATCGGATCGAATTGTTAAACAATTGCAGAAATATACTGTTAAATTGGTTGTGTAGGGTGCCTGAATCCGGAATTAAGGGACTGCAAAATACAATTTATTCTAATGTCAATTATTTTTAAACGAATATTCATAGAGTTACACTAAAATTTGTGTATTTAATTCTCTAATAGGTGGAAACTTTAAAATGTTCCGGCACAAAAAGTGTTCTATATTCATATATAAATTACTGAACCGATATTTTCTTGAAATTTTGCATTTTATTTTTTATTGCAGGAGTTCAGCAGACAGGCAGTGGGCCCGCTTAAGGGAAAGCGGTTACCATCGCCTATGGACATTTGCAACACCAAAGGTGCTACAAATGCGCTGCTGCTCTCTTAAGGGAGCCTGAAACCTGTTCACTGACATACTCTTGGCTAGGGGTGGTCACCATCCAGTCGGGAAAATGCCCTCGCACCTGGCTGTGGGTTGTTTTGTCGCCTCTTAAGACAGGCCGCCCTGCCTCAGGAGATTGTATAATTGCTAATTACTACACACCTTGCTTTAAATTATATATAAGGGATAGATGATCATATTAAGGGATGCCAGAGACAGTGTGAAGTGCAGAAGATAAATCAACTTAGACTATTACGCACATGTACTTGACAATGCATCTTAATCTTAGTCGACTGCATCATGCAACTTTTACTCACAGGCTCTCAATACACTCTAGGACCTAATACTTTTCCCAAACTTACAGCTCACGTTCGAATTTACTGTCGAATTTATTTGATGCCATCTCCTATCGTGTAAGACGTACGCGCCGTCGTCACGGCACTATTCTAAAAACAATGGCCGCCTCGGCCCCTCCAGACCACTTTCCACGTTTTTCTACTCAATGTTTCAACAAGGGCGTCCTTTAACACGTTCACGTCGCGTCAGCCTCGTAACTTGTTCGAGTGTGTCGTTACGAAGCGTATCTTCTTTGGACAATGGCTCAACATTAAATTAGAGGCTACACCCACTAAAATGGGTATGACAGGATGAAGCAGTTTTTTATTCAATATATTCGCTATCGCCTGGATATGATGGGAAAGGGTCGCTGGCGAGATTTTTGTGATTTCATATAATAAACTTTGGATATTTTGTATAAACATTATTTTGCGTACAAATGTTTTACGTTAAAACGTTTGTATGTAAAATAACAAGAAAATCATTGAAGATGTTACATTATGATGCAATTCAAGAAGTTTAAGTACAGAAGAAAATAGACGGTCTTAACACTAAAAGCAATTTCTTGCAGACTGCCTTAGGATGGATTAAAGAAAAATGTGTAAAAAATTCCATTTCCACGTGGTTTGGATTATATTTGTTTGGTAAAGGAAAACTAAAATAAGAAGTGCAGGGTCATTGATTAGATAAAATATTTTACATCTAATATTGCTTTGAAAATTGCTAGTTTGCAATTTAGAGGCAGATTGTATTGTAATAAATTTAAACATAATTTAACATGAAAATTACGTGCAATAAATATATGGTATTTTATTGTATTCGGACGACCGGGACATGTGGCACAAACTTGGGGAGCTTCTACCTACGTTTAGCAATGGACATTATCGACAACATACATAAAACATGCACATAAACAAACAAACATGCATAAAATTAAAAAGAAACATATTTTTAAATGGAATTTATTTGCAGGATTTGCATTTATACGGCTATCTTACCTGCTTTATAATTAATAAAGCTTTACGAATTTCAATCTAATTGTTGTCTACAATAAGTGGTCGGTTAAGCCTACAAAGGTTAAAATGAGATGTTTATTTTGCCAAATTTCCGTCTACTAGATTACGTCTTAATCTCTATTTCCACTTCCAGCAAATGTCTTCCTTATAAAGGGTCGCTAATCCGAATAGAAGGTTCAGAATGTCGTTCGGAAAGGTCTGAAATTAGATAAGTACCGACGAAGCGGGGCTCGAATTAGGCCCTCGTCGGACCAATGTTTGACGGGCTAACGGCCCAAAGGATAATGCGAGTTTTAAACTTAAAATAACGAAGCCAGCGTTTTTGTTGTAAGTCTAATAGAATATTACATTAAGTTGTGGTTTTAATAGTTTAGATTTTTAGATTTATTCTATTAATTAGTAATGTTCGTTAATGCGCAGCTAAGTGTAATGTTGGGTAAATTCTTGCTGCTTCGTCTACTTAAAACAGTTATAACATTACAGGACCCTGCATACACGTATGTAGAGTACAAAGTAGTTTTGTTTATAGGAATGTATGTAGTTTAAATAAAATAACTGGAAACTAAACCGCTTGAGATCGAAAAAATCCGAAGCTGCGAGTATAATGGAATAATAATATGAAGAATGAAATGCTCTTTTACGACACAGTGCCATAGGTCATAGTCATACAGACATGTCCCTTGCTATTTAACATGTTACAATTTCAATATAATTTTAAATAATGTTCAATGATGATCTACAAATCTTAATAATAATATGTTGTTGAAAAATTTAATTAAAACAAATATAATAACAACAATATGGGTAGTTGTCTTGTCACTCTTTGAGTCAAACCCAGCTTTTAAGGGGGAACGACGTGCAAGGCGTTTAAGCAGTTTTGTGGCAAGTGCGGTTTTAAAAAATTAAAATCTTATAAGTTTTACAACATACGTTACAAATTACGATAAATAAAATTTACGAAATGGATATCCATTCCATGAAACGATTTAAACCGTTTGTTTTTCGAATGTGTTTTTAAATGAATAATGGCTTGCAATGGGGCCGCAGCTTGAAAATTAGCATACTCGTAACAGACAGTTCTTTTTTGCTTATGTATACCATTAGTTCCCTTTGAAATGTTGGTCGTATTTATATTGCTAAAATAAATGTTGGTATGCGTAATTTTTTATTTTCCATAATATCTTTTACAAAGTATAACATTTTTTTTGTTGCGGAACTGGTAAACATGTAGATGGCCTACGCAATGGAAAGTCTTGAGCGTCGCCTACAGACGTTTGCAGTACCAGGGGCGATACCGAGGAGTTGCCTGCTTTTCGGATGGGATAAAGAGGATCCTAAACCTGTCGCAGATCCTCTTGAACCACGGATGCTTCGGGAGGTACCTGTGTTAAATAGGGCGTAATCAGACGTCAGGTTGCCACCACTGCGTCGCACGGTGCTGCACACACACCTAGGTCGAGCAACGTCGTGATCTCGTCGCGGTTATTGGGGAGGACCTTTCTCTTCCGGCTGTGGTGAAGGCCATGTTCGCAAGCGTCGACGTGTAAGACGTCGCCACCTCTCGCTTCTGCGGGTAGGTAACGACGGAGTAGGTAAGAGAGGGTGCAGGCCACCACACTCCCCTTCAACCAAAGCCAGTGGTTGTAACGTAGAGTTGTCGTTATGGCGGTTGACCAGCGAGGAAATCGGATCCACCCGTACATAAAGGCCGGAGAAGAGTGACGTGCATCAATCCGCGCGTCCTCTCTCACTTCGAGGTGAGACTCAACGTAGCCAGAGAGATTCAACCTTCCAGCTAACAATAGCAGGGGTTGGCCTGTAAACGGTCCGGCTGTCGTCCGTCCGAGCTAGAGGTAAATGCGCAAGCGTGCTCACAGCTCGGACAAGGGACGTTTGAGGCTAAAGATTTTAGTGGGTCTCCCTAACTGCTATGTGGCAATAGGCTTTCAAACGTGAAGTAACGGTGCGCAGAGAAACTTACTTATTTGAAAAAATTCCCGCGCGGTGAGTTGGGCTGGTAGAGGGGCAAGAGGGGTCGCATCTGGAGGGGGAAGTTCCCAAGTTTGCTTCTCCCTCCAGTCAGTTGCCATCATGCTCTGGTCTAGAGAGCAGCGGGCCTTCGCAGTTGAGAGCTTCTTTTCTAACGGTCGCTCACTTGTTGCTACGCAACGTGCCTTCCGCGCTCGCTTTGAAATTCCTCCTCACAGACTCGTTCCTGGCCGTAATTCGATTCTGTCGTGGGTTAACTCATTTCGGGAGTGTGGAAGTGTCGCTAAACCCAGAAATGGACTTCAACGGACCATCAGAACTCCGGAAAATATCGAAAGAGTGAGGCAGTCAGTTGTGCGTTCTCCCCGGCGTTCGGCTCGCAAACACGCAGCTGCTATGGGAATTTCTGATACCACTGTTCGACGAATTCTCCATGAAGACCTTCAATTTCATCCCTATAAATTGGCTGTTGTGCAAGAATTAACTGAACGCGATTTTGTTGCCCGTCAAAATGCATGTGAAATGCTGATTGACAACCTGCCTGAAGACGCGGTCGTTTTTTTCAGTGACGAGGCTCACTTCCACATTTCCGGCTGCGTCAACAAGCAAAACATGCGTTATTGGTGTGATGTAAATCCGCGTGAGCTTCACCAGAAGCCACTTAATTGTGAGCGAGTTACTGTCTGGTGTGCGGTGTCGGTAATGGGAATAATTGGTCCTTATTTTTTTGAAGAAAACGAACGCGCAGTTACCGTGAATGGAGCTCGTTACAAGAACATGATCGAGGAATTTTTTCTTCCAAGACTCGAAGAAATGAACGTTAGGAACGTGTGGTTTCAGCAAGATGGAGCCACAGCACACACAGCACGAGACTCAATGAATTTGTTGCGACAACATTTCCCCGACCGCCTCATCTTTCTCAGAGGCGATCTCCAATGGCCGACACGCTCTCCAGATTTGACTCCATGCGATTTCTTTTTATGGGGTTATTGAAATCCTGGTTTATGTCGATCGACCACGGACCATAGCACACCACACAACACACACACACAAGAACAACATTCGCGACGCCATTGCAACATACGATTGATATGCTGCGAAGAGTGGATACGAATTCAAAAATCGACTTCATCAGTGTATGCGCAATGGGGTCGCCATTATCCGATGTCATTTTAAGACTGCATAAAAAAAATTGGATATTGTATTCTCAAATAAAAAAAATTTAAAACAATAACTGAAGTACTTTTCTTTTATTGACCTTTCAAATAAGTAAGTTTCTCTGGCGCACCCTGTACTAAAGACACCTAGACATAACGAATCCCACACACTGGCCGCGACTTTTCCCCTCACGCTGCGATAGTCCTCAATCGTATTTCGATGGTATAAAAGTATAGGATATGAAAGACGATTAGCTAAAATATGAAAGCGTAGTCTCACACATTCCAGGGCACATACACATACACATATCTCTTTTAAAAAAATGTCTTGCTAGGTTGAAAGATATAAATATAAATTCCAAGTTCCGCGCGAACGAAGTGCCACCACAACAGACAGTCATTGAATAAACAGGCTTAGCCATGAAAGAGAAGTTATAGCCCATGTTATAGGCGATAGCCAAGTAAATGTTGGTTCAAGGACGAGCAATAACATTTGGACGGCCTTCTAGTATTCTAATTGGATACATATATCCTAAACGGTAATATGATGAACAAATTGTATAAAATATTCGGGATTGATATTACCATAAATAAAATATTATATAGACCTAAAGGAATCTCGAGAATTTTTCTTTATTTACAATAGTTACACGTTACTCGGATAATGTATTTCTATAATCTTGATAAATAATTATTTTTTATCAATAGCAAGTTAAATGTTACCTAAATAAATTCGGGCCTAACAAGGCTACTTTTCGAAAATCGTTTATTAGGTATAACAACATGTATGTAGATAAACTTGTACGAGCAAACATCGCATAGGCTTTTCTATGTACCCTGACAATTTTCATATTCGTAAAATAAAGGGTTTCATTATAAAACACCACAACCTCCTGGATTTTAAAATGAATGTAGCGAGTTATAGTCTAGTGACTTTTAATTATCGTTTAAACATTAACAAAATAAATTTTATAGTGAATAATCTATTTGATATTTTAAAAGTAAAATGATACAAAAGTTTTAAACGTTAACTTGTAATGTTGATCATAGATGCATTGAAAGGCATACTACAACTGAAAGGACTCGATGATATTGAATTACATCATCGGTCAACATCGGTTTAGTGGTTTTTACGTGAATCCAGAACAAACAGAAAAACACAAACTATCTAAAAAACCAAAAAAACTACACTTTTACAATTTTATAATATTACCAGTTTCTACCAGCAACTTCGTCCGCGTGGAATAGTTTAAAAAGTTTGGTCTTAAGGTAGCATGATATATAACCTATAGCCTTCCTCGATAAAAGGGCTATCTAACACTGAAAGATTTTTCAAATAAGACCAGTAGTTATTGAGATTAGCGCGTTCAAGCTAACAAACAAACTATTCAGCTCTATATATCAGTATAAAATAGATAAGCAATTAACATAAGTTCAATTTATTATAAAAAGTGTTAAAACTTAAAACCTTACAACATGTAATATGACGATATGAAAAAAATACATACATACATACATAACTTCACGCCAGGTCCCTTGCGGGGTAGGCACGAACAACAGAGCGCCATTTAGGCTTATTCTTACACACCTCACTTGCTTAAATGATAAAAAAAATACACTCAATATAAATGTCTTCTAGAACAATTGTTTGATAAAAACAATAAACTGAGATAAGTTGGGAACTATATGACATCCCGTCCATACGTAATGCCATATGAATACAAAGTTTATATATCTACATTTCGAGGAAAGATTTCGAGCAACATGATTTATCCAGCCTATCTCTGGATGTCAGTAACATTTCCTCGATCCACATCTTAGGATGGTTCAAACACTTTATTCTTTTAATATTTCATTACCTAGGATGCATTTTTCAATCATTATATAAATTATCAGTCGAATAAATTTTATGCTGATTAAATTTAAAATAAAACAAATCAACTGTTTTATTTATGTAATTGTCACTTTTAATTTTGCGATTTTGTATTTTATTTTATGAATAACTTATTTAGTGGTTGAAAAATTGCCCCTAAATACTTTTTTTTGTATCGCGAAGCCGGCAAACGGACAAATGACCCAGCTAATAATAGTGGTCACCATTTTTTTAGTTCAGATCAACAGTTGTCGTAGTCAATAAACATTGACCACTCTTAGACTTGCCTCCACGAGTTTGTATCATATATGCTGGTCCTTCACTTACCTTAACCTTTTAGATTAAACCAGTAATTATAAGCATTCTCCACTGTTGGACTTGCTTTCCCAACTTTGTATCACATATCCTGGTCCGTCGCTTTTACTTATCTCAACCTTTTAGATTAGACTAATAACTGCCATTACAAATATTGTTCACTGTTATATTGCTTCCACAAATTTGTATCATAATATACCCTTGTCCTTCACTTACCTGAGCCTTTTAGATTAGACCAGTAATTTCATTTTAAATGTTTTCCATTGTTAGACTGGCTTTTACAAGTCTGTATCATGTGCCTTAGTCCTTCAATTACCTCAACCTTTTAGATTAAACCAGTAATTATCATTGTAAATATTGTCCACATTAAACTGGCTTCCACAAGTTTTTATCATAATATATCATGGTCGTTCACTTACCTCAACTTTTTAGATTAAACTAGTAATTATCATTGTAAACAATCCACTCCTAGAAATACATGGTCTCGGCCCTACGACTGATGTGATCGACTCACTAAACCAATTGCTTTAGTTTCGCAACCCATATTATCGGTAACCATAATTTCTTATGGATACTTAAGTTTATCCATAAGAGAAACGCTTAACAATTAGTAAGCCAAGTTAATAATCGTTTCTAATTGCGCACTTATAACTAGCTTTTAAAAATTATAAATATTGAAATGCCTCATGTTCCGAGTACCCTTTTTAAAAGAAAAATTAGAACGTAAATAACAACGAGGGAACAGCAATATATAAAAGCTCTATTCTCCAATTTCCGTAATATATATTTTTTAAGCCACGCCTGCTTTAGTGGCAATGACCTTTTCAAGTTTACGAAGCAAGCCACTCGAACACAATAAAGAGAAAATCCAAAAGGAACATACAGTATTTATTCTGAAACAATTTCTATTAAACATACTAAAACGAAACCACGTAGTAGTTTATGTATTGTCCAAAATCCGTCTATTTCATTCGGATCTGGTAAACACATTTCAAATTAACAAAGTACATTTCTTATTCCATTTTTTCTATATTGTTATACTAAATCCACTCGTTTATTGTACTAGTACTTTTGGATTCCTAACACAAAGTATTTAGTTAGTATTATAATATGCCAGTGAAATCTAAGCATGATAGGGAATCGCCCAGTGCAAAAACTAAACTATGAGCATTAGAGTGGTCATCAATAATTAACATGTTTCTTCGAGACTTAAAAAAAAATAGCCGTTTTTTTGCGCCACCCTAATGAGCGGTATTATCCTAAATATAACTACATAGAACCACAGGTCGCTTTATGTCGCTTCTAAGTGTTTTATTCAGAACCTCATTAAAACATAGTTCAATTGAATTTTAAAATAATATTTTCTGTTTTTGGAGGTTTATATATAGTATAGTTTATGTCAGCTAGCGCTTAGTTATTTTATATTTAGCTGCCTTTCAAAGTACCTACCATAAAAATATTTAATTGAATATACTTTATATGTTAAAAAATACATATTTAAAGATTCTAATTAATACAAATCAATTTACTGACTGTTTTAACGGTGTAGTTTAAAAGCAAAGACTCTTTTAGCGATTTTGAAAATAAATTTCTATTTCACCTGCCATTGTTTAAATAAAAAATACATGAAATACCATAGCTAATTTTTTTCAAAATGTACCAAATCCACACGCCTATGTATGTACAATGAAAAAAAATAAACCGTCACTTAAATAAAAAGCAGCCAGTGCTAATTTTTAAGCTTTGGGTATACTACAGCATTGTGTTATTAATATATGTATTTATAATAACAACCCATAAACGTCCCACTACAGGGCTTGGGTTTGTAGCGGTATCTGTTCCTCAATTGTGGGAGGTCGGTATCCTGCTATTCTTGTCCAAAGCGGCTTGACCGGTTTGACACATCGGTTGTCTTTATGTGTAGGTTTCATCACGATCTTTTCCTCCACCGTTGTTAGCACGTGGTAATTATAACAATATGCATATTAGGCCAGTAAACTGCCTGAATGGTGCATGCGTGCAAGTGGGAAATTGAACTTTCACTCATTGCCTGAAAGACTATTAGCTCCAGGCCAATCATTTTACTTCCATATTCTGTGAAAGCCTGGTACATGTATACACCATAGGCGATGGTAACCGCTTTCCATCAAGTGGGCCGTTGCCTGTCTTCTGTACTCATGCTATAAAAAGAAAATCCATCATCGAGCCGGCTTTAAGAGCCGTAATAACAAAACACTAAAATTATTGCAATATTTAGACATAGTGCCCGTCATTGGTAAGTTATTTATATATACTAAGGCCTATTCCTTGTACATTGTATTATTTCTTCGAGTGCTGATCGAGGCTTCTGGCAAGAGAGGTAATGGAATCTTTATTAAATAGCTTTTAATAAGGATTCCGCTTTTACAAAAATGGCTATGTGGGTTACGTAGCCATTCATGTTCTAGTTGAGTCGATTACAAGATTTTCTAAAGAAGTGTATCACGTAGTATATTGTTTGATATGTAATTTGCGGGTATCTCATGTTGCATTGTATATATCTATTGTTACACAAATGGTTTGCTTATCATAAGAGCAAATTGGATGTGCCAAGAGCCGGATGGGAGGCGTCGGGAGCTGTTTACCGCTTATCCCGGCCTCCTTACAATCCTCACTCGACGTCAATGATTAACGAGACGCTCTCACGTACATTATGTTGTACGTCCCTTCTGATATTGATTGGAGCCTTCAAAGATTTATACGTAAATCCCAGCAAAGACGACTGTAATTTCATAGATTTTATCTTGATAAATTAGGATTAAGTAACCTATTATTTGATTTAATTACAATGTATTTTTTTGAAGTGAAACTTGTGTATAGAGGGGGATCTTACGATTTATCGCTCAAGAAAAGGTGTCACAGTCACGTGGTCACCCTCACTAATTTTTACATTTTTAAACTCGTGATATCTTTCGAATGGAATGTCCAAATTGAATAATTCAAAAAGTTATATAAATGTATTGAAGCAGTCTTAATATGAAGTAATTTATTTTGATAAGGATTAATACCAAGATACAAATAAAGAGCCTTTTTTAGCGGCGACATTTTAATTAATTTTTTTAAATAAAAAAACACTTATTGTGACATAACTATAATAGTTACACATATGCTGTCGTGAAACTTTTTGTAAATAATGATGTGTTCTACAAAGTCATAGTACAGTCAGCAGCAATATTTTAATCAATATTTAAAATGTAATGCATTTATAATATGACAATATATTAACATCCTTTTTGATCCTCGTACTCCTCCTTATTTAAAGGAACGTTTTGACTTCCTACATCTTTCTCATTCCCGTTATTTGCGCTCTAGTAATAATCTCTCCTTAATGACACCTGTACACACTTCTTCCTTTGTTGACAACTCTTTCACGGTACAGGCTGTCCGTTTATGGAACTCACTGCCACTCATCATCAGACAAGCTAAGTCAGTATCCTCATTTAAAATCAAGGGTTTTTAACTATTTTTGGTCCTCTCAGGTATAATAGTGCTGCTTTTCTGTATGTATTATGATATTTACTGTGTTTATATAGTATATAATTAAGAATTGTATTTATTTATTTTTTTATATATTTTTGAATATTTTATATTATGTATTGTCTACACCGCCACTGTCATGTTTTAATTATTTTCCTTAGTTTAAGGGGTTGCCTGGAAGAGATCGCTTTAAGCGATAAGGCCGCCCGTTGTTCAGCATTTATTGTATGTAGTTTTTAAGAACATAGTTTTAATTTTGGTGAACAATAGTGTTTTCATTCATTCATTTTCGTATATTAATCCTGGATATATCCATAAAACCCCGACATTAGTAATGTTACTAAAGACTTATTCAACTACAGATGCCCCACTGAGGATGTAGATACAGACAGTGTCTTGTGATTTACGAGCATTGCGTTAAAGTTGATCTAGTGGCTTAGAAGTGAAAGGAAATCCCGGGAAATTTCACGAGTCCTAGTATAGTCATGTATAAAAATGACATAAAGTATCAACCTGCTGTAATAAGAGTAACTTTCCGGCACTAAAGTATGGGATTAAAAAACACGAAAAAGTGAATCCGGTTTTCGAAAAAACTACACTAGAATTCCCATGGTATTAACTTTTTCAGCATTTATATTAAAAATATCTACATAATAATTAAAACCTCATAGAAATTAACATATAATTATGAAAAATACATACATTTTTTCAATTTTCCATCAATCAACAAACAATCCCAATTGGTTTTTTAATAGCTTCAATGTACAGACAAGGCTATTTTACAATATTAACTTATTTTAATTCATTTGACGTAATACACTATTTATATGTGGTATATTTTCTATGTATATGTGAGTTTGGGGAAATATCTACTAAAGAGTTTCAATACACAAGAAAGGGGAAAACTCATTCTCCATAGTGTATTAGGCCTCAGATGGACATAAAAAATTACAATAAAAAATGAGTTTTTTTTAATCTTCATGGTATTAGATATCTAAAAATTATGTTCATATTGACGCCACTATTGTAGATATATTTAAAAAACACAAAAGTTTTAGGTTATTTTTCTATATGAAAATGATTTGCTACAACTGTGAAAACCACAATTCACACAACATGTTCTTCCGTCATTGTTTAATCCGTTGTTGATTGGTATCCAAGCTCGAAAGCATCCTTGATTCTAGAGCGAAGTTGTCGTTGAAGGATAACAAAGCCAGGTTGCAGTAGAAGAAGTCGAAGAAAGATCAATACACATTCAAATCGCGCGTAAGCAACAAGCGAAATGTCAGTTAGCCTCTCAGGATGGCAGCATGACATATCAGATTTAATTCAGTGTTGCCACTATCAAGAAAATATAAATGTCGATTATTCTTGTACCTAATTAAAACGTTATTATTATATTCCTTTTTTTAACAGTACACGTTAGTTTTATGTTTCGTTTTAGTTGTTTTGTAGGTAATAAAAACCACATAAAAGTCCCGTAAGTATGCCGTTGATGTTAATGCATATTTTGTGTATAGATCGATTAATCATAATACCAATATGAGTTTGATACTGGCAATTTTTTGCAAGAACTTCCTGGTTTTTATTTAACTTACTTTTTTTATCGAATTGTGATCTATTGTACTGGCGTCGATTTCAATGTAGGTAAATACATATTTTTTAATTAAACGGTTTTATTATTATTATTATTTAACTCGACCCGGAATTTATTTAGTTATTTATTTGGGTCAAAATTAGAAATTGAAACTAAAGCACCTTCCCGCTGTCAGATTGATCTGAAATTTGGTACACACATTTACTTTAGATGAAAATACAATTTAATAAATTCAATAACATTATAAATCTAAAATGGCCGCCGATACAAAATGGCGGATTACATATTTTTCCTTAACCCCCTCAATATGGGTATCAAATGAAAGGGCTACACTAGTAAAATACGATGATTATGTCAAAATTTAAAATTCAAATGGACGCCGTTCCAATATGACGGACATTGTACATATTTTTCCACAACCACCACAATATGGGTATCAAATAATAGGACTACACTAGCAGAATACTGTCATTATGTCAAAATTTCAAACTCAAGATGGACGCTGTTACAAAATGGCGTACAGGCATACGTGGCTCTAAGTCGAGTCAAGTCTCTGGAAGGGCTATGTATTGAGGAATTAGATTGTACTAAATTATCAGGTAAGAAACCATGTAACAATGATGCACTGAATGAATTAAATAAAATGAGGAATAATCGGTAGACAATTTCACTAAATACTAAAAACAAGAAAATAAAAATCGGTAAAAAAACTTTTAAGTTAAACGGTTTTATTGTATGTGCATTGAAAACTACAAAATAAATAAATAGCGGGTGGTTAAATTTCAAGGGCCGATGTTGATTTTGAATAAAATACAAACTATTTAGGAAATTATTGTAATTTTATTTTATTATGATATATTGGTGTTACTCAATTATGTATGGAATAAAATATCGGCCAAATGGGCGCCGCGACCACGGCGGCACACCTCCATCCGATGGTCCAAATTTTCGATGACCCTGAGGCATAATGGAGGTTCTATGCCGTTAATGTGCCGAATTATCTCATCCTTTAGCTCTTGAATTGTTGCTGGCTTATCGACGTACACCTTTTCTTTTAAATAACCCCAAAGAAAAAAGTCCAACGGTGTCAAATCACATGATCTTGGCGGCCAATTGACATCGCCATTACGTGAGATAACACGGCCATTGAATTTGTTGCGCAAAAGAGCCATTGTTTCGTTAGCTGTGTGGCAAGTGGCACCGTCCTGCTGAAACCACATATCGTTTACATCCATATCTTCCAATTCGGGCCATAAAAAGTTCGTTATCATCTCACGATAGCGAACACCATTCACAGTAACTGCCTGACCGGCCTCAGTTTGGAAAAAATACGGCCCGATGATGCCGCCAGCCCATAAACCGCACCAAACAGTCACTCTTTGTGGGTGCATTGGTTTTTCGACAATCACTCTTGGATTCTCATTCGGCAAATGCGGCAATTCTGTTTATTGACGAATCCACTGAGGTGAAAATGTGCCTCATCACTGAAGATGATTTTCTTCGAAAATTGATCATCCACTGTTGCCATTTCTTGCCACCATTCTGCCCATTCACGACGTTTGGAATGGTCAAGAGGCTTTAGTTCTTGAGCCAATTGCACCTTGTAAGCGTGTAAATGCAAGTCTTTATGCATAATGTTCATCAACGACGAGCGTGAGAGGTGCAATTGTTGGGCACGACGACGAGTTGAGGTGGACGGCTCTTCAGCCACACTATCGCGAACAGCAGCAATATTTTCTGCAGTACGAGCTGTACGAGCATGCACTGGTGTTCTCACATCTTCTACAGACCCGGTTTGCTCGAATTTTTCCACAATTTTTGCGATTGTACGCACATTTGGACGATCAAATTGACCAAAAAAATCACGAAGTGCACGATATGCATTTTGATTTGAACGCCCATTTTCATAATAAGTCTGGATAACTTTAACACGTTGTTGGATTGTATATCTCTCCATGGTTCAAATTGAGTAAGTCTAAAATAGAGAAATGTCAAATAAAATTCGGAAAAAAACTTGGCGTTTAGGTGTGGTTCACATTCAACATCGGCCCTTACAATTTAACCACCCTTTAGTTAGTTAGTTAAAACTAAAGTTAGACTAAAATAAAAACGTGGGGCCCCTCTGAAATCATACCTATGGCAGAGCATATCATATATCTCTCTTATGGGGCCCCACGTTTTTATTTTAGTCTAACTTTAGTTTTAACTAACTAACTATTTATTTATTTTGTAGTTTTCAATGCACATACAATAAAACCGTATAACTTAAAAGTTTTTTACCGATTTTTATTCATAACAAAAATTATGTATATAGTATTTTTCTCTAGTCAATTATTCATTGAGGGCCTCATATGGGCTTTCCCCTTTAAAATTCGAGATAAAACTTATTTTAATATCACTAAATAATTGGTGTTTCTTGGATATTGTTTTAATGTCAAATGCGTATATGAATAATTCTCGTGATTTATTATTGTGATTATTAACGGGATACAAGGGATGGAATCTGGGATTGGAATAGGTGGCTCAATAGCTCAAGTTTAAATGTTTCATGCCGGTATTCTGTGATATAGAAAATATTACATGAATTTTATGTAATCGACGTGACCCAATACTTGTCCACGTAGTTGATTTTTAACTTATTAATAATCTTATGAGTCTCGGCTTATATCCCTCGTGAAAGTGTAATAAATAAATATAAAGTATTTTGCTGTTTTCCCGCTATTGAGGAGCCTAATATGTTACCATCTTTTGAGATTATATCATAAAAAGTGGGTCGCACTACCTTCCGCTGGCATTCGGAGGGTACTAAACTCATCATACTCCCATACACATGTTAGGTATAAATACGGAAGCAATAAGTGGTCTATTTGCGAAAAATATTTATACCCGCAAACATATTAAAATACCACGTCACATTTTTCCCTATTCTTTTTTGTGTGGGTATTAGTAATAAAAATATTTGTAGATATACATAATTTAGATATATTACATTCTCTATGTTACGAATTACAGGACTCGAATAAAATGCTGTTGGAATTATTATAAAGTTTATTAGAACTATACGAACACGTATAACAACGGTACAAAAATAACTGAACACTACCAGTTCAAAAGTAATGCAGAATTCAATAGCACACGCAAAGTCCGTCACTAAATAGATTACCGAATGTACACACGTCTTGTTATCGCTTGACCGCCTCATCTTTCAATTGGGGCATTGCTTTATACTGTACAAATGCAATATGTCTGCTTGGACGTGTGGACTGAATTTCCTAGAATATCACCTGGCTAATGACTACCATAAAAGATTACAATATACAATGGGCTGTTTTTCTAAAATTTGAACACAAAGTAAGCAAGAGAAGTCAAAATGCTAAAAAGGTAATAAAATGTGTTTCTGCAGGGCTCCAGGTATGAATTTGTCTTTGACGGCACCTAGGTCGTAACGATACGTTAAAGTGACCAAAACCATAGTTGACCAATGACCTTGATAAATATATTTTGGTTGAAGTCCAATACATAGTCCGTAGACAAACAGACAGACAAACAGACACATAGAGTACAAGAACATTTTCGCCAAAGAATTTAAACTTAAAAACATGATACTATGTTCGAATTTCTACCAATAATTATAATAGTTTATTATTTTAAACAATCTTTCCAACATGATGAATATACTTATTTTAAATTAAAATATATACAAATTACGCTTATAGATAAATTCACTTTTTATTTATTTATAACTGAAATGAAACTATAGTGGCTGCAAAAACAGCAATATCGATAACTTTGCAGATTGTTGAGCTAAAACTTGGTGGGCGCTAGATAAAGTTTTGACTTAGGATGCATCGGATATAGCGGTACCTATCTTTACTCGTTTCGGAACATCTGCGGCTTTTGTCACAATGTCGTCTATTATTAATAATGTATTAGACTTGTTGATTACTTGGTAAGTACTAAAGCAACCAAAATTGCTTCCTACATTCTTTACCGTGTTCAAGTGTCATCCACCGTTATATCAATAATTTCAAAATACTTGTGTAGTATGAGTAGTTAAAATCATTTAAATTAAGACACACATATTGCTTTCGTTTATTCTACTCCTATTATACTGTTACATAACGGCAAATAACGCACACCTGGCTGTCGTAAAACGCAGTTTATTGCCTTTCCTGCAGTCGGAGTTCTTTTGTTTACTTCGTGTTTAAAATTTAAAAACGTCCTACTATTATCGTACTTATTTTATGGCCGTCATTAGTGTCGAAGTGTGTTAGTGTGTGTCTTGTTTTTATTGCATTGCAGCTTGCCAGATGTGCGGATTAACACCGTGAACGCGGCCCTTTTGTCGGTATTATAGAGTTCAGTATAAAACAATGCCCGAATAGAGGGGTAGGGCAGTTCAGCGACGATTACGATACTAGCAAGACGTGTGTAGTACATTCGAAGAGCGACATAGTGACGAACTTTGCGCGTTTATTGAATCGTGCAGTGTTACTGGTTGCATCCAGTCATAATTGTGCCTGTTTTATACATGTTTTTACGGTTCTAATAAACTCTATAGTAATTCCAACGGCATTTTAATTCGAGCCCTGTAGCTCATAACAATATTATTTTGACCTTTTTTTGTGGGACATGCGGGGGCATGCAGTGCCCTTAAAAGTAATTTCGAAAATATCGTAAAATTTCCACAAAACTTGAAAAATGAAAGGAAAAACCGTGTTGGTAACCTTTACAAAAAAAAGGTGTATTTAAGTTGTTTGAAGTGGAGCTACAAACAGAAAATAGACTTACAACTTTCGAGAATCAGCGTGCCCCCAAAAAATAAGGGACACAAAAGACCTGATTATAACTAAATTTAACGATGTTATGTAAAAATAGTCGCTTATTGTTCGAAAAGAATTTTTAAACCAGAAAATGGAATTATTTCTACAAGTCATGGATTCAAATTATCCGAGCGAAGCTATAGAAATATAATAAATTTTCATCCGCAGTATCATTAAGCAAATGAAGCTTGTTCAGTTATAATAATTTAATTAAAATTATTACCGTTTGTTGTTGGCGATTGTTTTGAACATCTGCCAAGTAAGAAGCCTTAATTTAATTCTGGGATGGCGCAGACCCAAGGACGGAGCAATTCCATTGGTCTCGAAGATTACCCTTGAACCTTTATGAATAACCAATAGACTTGAAACCATAAGGCCATAACGTGGAGGTAACTTAGATATCGCAAAGCCGATAAGCGTTGGTTGCCATTATGTTGAGCTCCTGAACTACGCCAAAATCGCTTTCGAAACTGACAGACCTCAATCCAAAAGTATCTTCAAATCTATATACTTAGGCCACGCACTGATCTTTATTCGATGCTCAAAGCCGACGATCCCTCATAAAAATTGAAATATATTTTTCTAAGACATAAAAATATAATTTCTAACTTTGCAAACATCGAGACGAAACCCCAGATTTACAAATAAAACATAACCTTCAGATCTAATAGATTTATTATCTCTCGCATGTTATTATTAATATGATGGAATTTCACTTTTGCCATTGTAAAAGCCTTTTCAAGAAAATTTGACGTATCTTGACATTTCAACAGATATCTAATTTTCTTGGAAAGGCTTTAAAGACAAGAAAAATATGAGTATGAGAATGCTTTCAGTAACATATATGTAGATACTTTGTCAAATATTAAGAAACAAAACCTATCAGATAAAATACTCAAACACGAGAATCGTATAATATTATCAAAATTAATATTAGTGAAACTAGTAAACATTAATTACCATATTGCTTAAAGAGATATCTTCTTAACAACCTAACTACGAATTAGATAATGTAAAATATTTGACACACCTTCCATGATCAAATTGATCATGTATTAGCAGAAGGTGATATCAAGAGCCTTAAGAACAGACGAGTGTGCATGACAAGAGCTATGAATGTCAAAGAAGCAAGTGAGGTGTGTAAGAATGGGCCTGTGTGGCGCTCTGTTGATCGTGCTTACCCCGCGAGGGACCTGGCGTGAAGTGATGTATGTATTTAAAATATTTACTTGATATTTTAAATTTTCCCAATCATTTGGGGTCGGCACAATATCTCTCTTCCTTGCAATCTCCTTATTCTGACTTATGTCCTATGTGACACCACAAATCTCCTGCTGTCCTTCACATAATCCAACAGTCTCTTTTTTGGATTACCTTTACTCTTACACCCATCAATCTTACAGTTTAACAATATTTTAAGCTCACATGATTTTCATCCTTGCCTATACTACTTTAATCTTCTTCAACCAAATTTTCAGTTACGGGTACATTTATTAAAATTTCATTTTCTACTCCTTCCTTAATTCTTTTAGGAACACACAATTGCCTCGGCACGGAAATTATAATTTATCGTCTAACAGTCCTATTCATATCAAGTCGCAGTAAGTTTGTAGGCTTCTTTAAGGTTTTTAAAGAAACCTACAAACTTACTCTAACTCAATATGAATAAGTCCACAATTATATAAGTTCATTATAAAGAGAGTTTTAATAAAGGAATCAGTAACTACTATATTTATATATTCAAAACACTATGCTGTCAAGGACTATTTTCTCATCATTAATATTATAAAATAGGTTTGAATGGGTAAAAAGATTAGAGAGTAAAATGTTTGTGGAAATTAACAAAACAAATTGTACAACTCGAAATAGCGATTAATCGCTCAAAGCCCTGTGAAAATACAGAATTTTATCCTGAAAAAGCAATTTTCTCAAAAGGTTTCTTTGCCGATTGTGTTTCTAGTACTCCTCGCGATTTAACCACACGGGCTGAAAGTAATTTGTTTTTAAATACCGTTCTACAAAACGTCTTGACAGATTCTTTGGGGTGGGCAGATTAACGGTTCCTTTGAAGAAAAGGGTGGGTGCTTTTATCTTCGCCGACAATGCTTGCGCATTTTATAGAAAATTTGTATAACGAACTAAGTATGAAAAATAATGTAATAATTCGTGGTTTCAATTTTAGCACGCTGTAGACATTTTAGCAAAAGTGGGACCTTTCTAAACTTTCTGTTATTTGCTATGGCCTGGGTGTCTGGGGTCGCTACACTACACACTAGTATACTAGGCTACACTGTTAATTTGACTTTAACAATAAACGAAAGGTATAATATACATACCTATGCGTGTATATCAAATACATGGTAGTGTGTTATGTTTATTTTATTGATGTAATGTATTTTTTATGCATAACTCTAAAACATAATTAGCATTCGTCGCTTCTTCTCTCTATAAACTATAAGTTTTTCATAGTTTCATACTCCCTCCGCGCAATTTCGTTAAAAGGGGCACAAAGTTTTTGCTTCGCGTATTAATATCACAGCATCTCTGATTTTATACGGGTGTACTGACTGCGTTGTAACGTTCTTATTCTTATGAGTCAAATAGCTTATGAATTATTGTTCAAACAGTAAATTAAATTATTTCGATGCAAACATTTTTAAATTAAAATTTTAGCAAAATTTTTAATGTAATGTAATGTAATTCTCTTTTTCATGCGTATTTTTTAGAGGTTATGTAAGACTAGCTGTGCCCGCGACGCCATCGGCGTTCAATTTGTTTTGAAAGCCTCCAAAATATTTTCCATTACTGCTCCGCTCCTATTGGCCTTAGCGTGATGATAGCTATAGCCTTCCTCGATAAATGGGCTCTCCAACACTGAAAGAATTTTTCAAATCAGACCCGTAGGTCCTGAGATAAGCGCGTTTAAACAAACAAACAAACTGTTCAGCTTTATATATTAGTATAGCGGCCCCGACAGACGTCCTGCTATGAAAAAATAAAAATCTAGGACCCGACCCCAGCGCCACCTACCGGTTCCAGTTGTGGATTTAAACCATGCGGGACCCACTCAAACACAAAAACAAAATCACCAAAATCGGTCCGGGTGATCAGGAAGATTCTAGTACCCGATCTCAGCGCCACCTACCGATTCCAACGGGATAAAAACTATCCTATGTCCGTCTCCTGGTATCGCCCCTCATGACTGCCCACCACGTCATACATGCGCGCGTAATACTTAATACTTATTTGGCTACAACCCTAATACTTACATTTTAAATATCGCGATATCTTTTGACTGAAACGTCCGAATTGAATAATTCAAAAAGTTCTAGAAAGGTATTGAATTCGTCTTGAATGTGGAGTAATTTATTTTGATAAGGATAGCAACAGTATTTTTTTTTAAATAAAAGAAAACACTTATTGTGAGATAACTACATACGCGGTATTTTTTGTAAATAATTATATTTATGTTATGCAAAGTTTTGTTCTATATTCAATAGTTTTCGCAGCGCACGCCGTGAAAGGATTTTTTCGGCTCATTTTTTTATGCCTTGGGTTACATTATTGAACTTTTAGTAAGGCTCTCTATTTTTTTGAAAATAGAATATTGCCTATCTCCATAAATGTATTATCCAACACTGAATTTTTTTTCAAGTTGGACCAGCGGTTCCTGAGATTAGCGCGTTTAAGCAAACAAACTCTTCAGCTTTATAATATTAGTATTGATGTGTCAAATACGCAATGATTATATTTTATGTCTCTACAAAGTTGAGTAGTGAAATCTTTTCAAAAAATGACGTTCAATTAAATACTCTTTATTGGTTTTCTTCGACAAAAGATTAATTTGTTAATTATAGGACGACTTTTTCTTCTTATTATCACGTAATTTTTTACGTATATTATTTATAACAGTTACGATTCGAAACAATAGCACCTCTAAAATCTTGATGAATAAAAGTAAGGTGAATTCATAGAGGAAAGTAGTATTATGTTATACAAAAGAACAAAACATGATAATTCCTTTTTATGTAAAAAAAAAATTAGCAATGACATTCGACAGAATACCATAAATTACGTCGCCCGTTAGGCTGGTGTGGTACAAATCGTGCTTATTCCTGTAGTAAATAGCCTCTGAAGTTGAAAGGTTGCTTCAAGTCATGATATTTCTACATTTAAAAATATTAAATAACAAAATCGGAACAAAACATGATACATTTCATGCATTTATGGTACGCAGATTGAAAGTTGGCACAAAATAGGGTATTTCAATATAAAAATAACTTACCGACTTTTGAATGTTTTATTAGCTTAAATTCTTGGGTGCCGAAGCCGAAAAAGTACATTATTTGTCTATGGTTAAGCTGTTTTTTTTTACATATGTAACATCACTACAGATTCAAGTCAATGTCAAAATATTGGGGAGTTTTTGGCGGGAACTGAAAAGAGATCTTGTGCTGTGCAGTTTTATTTTCTAAAATGTGTAAAATTACTCTAAAATGAACAATAGTTGTAGAATATTGATAGTTTGTAAGTAGTAATTACGTGTTTTGTGAGAAATGTGAACTTTAAATGTGTTAAATGTGGCCTTTTGAGTTGTCACAAGAACTCCGTTGCATGGCACTAGCTGATTCCCTAAGATTCAGCCGTGCATATGCTTAAGAAAATGAAAAAACTATAATATAAACTAAGATCTGGCTTAAAAGCCTAGCTGCCAAGCCATAAACATAAATAAATAATAATAAAAATCAAAATATTGGTGGTCGGTCGCATTCGGTTGGTATTTAAAAAAAATTGAGAACTGCGAGTGAAATATCTAAATTGAGTTATTTAAAGTTTTTTCAAGTGATTTACAAGCATGTCTGAGCAGTCAAATACTGTTTGCGCACTCAATAGTGGAGCGAAGAATACGTCGAGAAAGGAAAGCTTTATCCGAAAGAAACAATAAGTTAGATCGATCAATTATGATCATGTAGAATGTTCAATCTGTTACAAGATTACAATATGTGCATAATTTTGTTTTAGATATGCAGACAATGACCCGTTGTGCTTAAGAATTGAATGCACCTGTAATCATGAACCACCTAACCTTATTTTTTCAAAACATGATATTTCCAAATAGTTTGGTACAAATCATGATATTTTCATAATATCTGATCAGAACATGATATTTCCATTTTTCACATAAGAATAGATACGCAAATTGAAGTAAATAAAAATAATAAATAACGTTTTTAAAAAGCTTTTACAGTTATTTATTTATTAGAACCCATGTTTTTTTTAATTGCACAAAGGCAAAGTAGTTGCCGGTTTTTAACCTTTTGTGAAAAGTTAGACATGATGGAATTATCATGTTTTGTTCTGTCACTCCTCAAATAAAAGATCGATGTCCTATAAGTACATTTATCTAATGGAGGTCTCGCTGCAAGTTAATCACTTATGGAATTTCTCGTGGTCACGGCTTCGTCCTCGTCATAAATCTTCGTCAGGAAAACTGTCAACTTCATGAAGAGATACAAGCTTTGAACGAAAAAAAAGGAACCTTACTAAAGCGCCAAACTCATTTCAGTAGATAAAGATGGCTGGTTCATTTTTTGGAGCTAGACACCTTACAGTCACTCGCTCTTGAGAACGGCATTGGGATTATTCTTCTATTTTGTTTTCAATATCTGTATAGTATCCAATGTCAAGTACTCATTGTTAACCAATATTCTTTGAAATACATCTTCAAACATGTAGTACGTGACACTCAGGCCAATGTGATAAAAATCTAAAAAAAGTTGTGGTTTCTCGATTAACATTAGCAATTATCTAGGTAAAGCAAGGGATTTAACAACTACCCCCGTCTCGAAGTGGAGTGTGTTCTCCCAGGGCACACTTCAGGCACTTTATTGCGCTGGGTCGACTGTTGCGTAACTATGTTCTATATCTCAGTCTTTCCATCACAAACAAAAGCGCAGAGTCGACAGGGAGGAGGGGGTTTTTAGTAGGTATTGAGGTTGCTCGCCCGTGCGGCATCACTCGGAGTCTCCACACTCTTCTGTGTAATCCATCGCTGACGGAGCGCAAACATAGCATACCATTGCTAGCGTTACCGCCCCCTGTGGATTCGTGCCGTTTCCTAGTGACGGCCCAGAGAGTGCGTAAATCGGTTAGGTATTTTCGCTCGCCTCAAAAAAAAAAAAAGAGGCGACAAAACAACCTACAGTCATGTGGTATTTATTATTATATGCCCGTCTGGATGATTAACACCCCTGGTCTAGTGTATGCCTCTATAATTACCTTGAGTTATAATTTGGTGCCAGTGGCCAGGTTTCAGTTCTCTATTCGAGACCGGCAGGACGTTAGCAGTAAGCACTTCTGAATACCACAATCTATCGATGTCAAAAAATCAATGCTAAATCGGCAATGCAACCATAAACAAGTGGCAAATGTCCACCGCCCCTGGTCTAGAGTATGTCGCCATAACAACCTTGAGTTGTGTTCCGGCATTAGTGACCAAGTTTCAGTCGCCCTTAAGAGAGGAGCAGCGCATTTGTAGCACCTTTGGTGTTGCAAATGTCCATAGGCGATAGTAACCGCTTTCCATCAAGTGAGCCGTCTGCCTCTCTGCTGAACTCCTGCAATAAAAAGAAACCCCCCTTGGTTATCCTTTCTTCACTTAAATTTGAAATGATTCCACAAAAAGCCCACACAAAATGAAATAAGATAGGCAAAGTCATACACCTAAAACTGTTTTTCTGTAAATAACTGAATATTCCAGTTGCAAAATAAAAAGTCATAAATCCCGCTTCTGTTTAATAGCTCTTCTCGAACTAGAATATCAAAGTGATACAAGAGGTGCGCAGTGCCTGTGAGCCAGCCACACTCTACTTGTAGTCGTTTACCCCTATAAAACAAAGTTCAACCCAGCTAGTGGCCACGTCCGACCTATTTATTACTTCCCGACCGTTAAACAACGCTGGTTCCATCAGAAAGGAGTACCTTTTTGTTTAATTTCCGCCCATATCACCATTATTTTACAGCGCCAAGTAAAATGTCTCATTATTTACATGTGCACAAATAATTTTGCTTTCAAATAGTTGACAAATATTAGAATATTTTTTATTTGAGATTAGTGAATAATAAAGCCCTAACTATATGCTACATGTAAATTTAATAGTCGTAAGTTATAAACGTATAACGTTCTTGAAAAAAAAAAGATTTAATTTTTCATTTGTGAGCAAGCAAGGATTAAATCATTGTAATTGTAATCAATCATATTCAAAGTAATTGAATAAAAATATAAGCAAATTATATGATTTGTGTACATATATTATTATATATGTATAAATGGCAGTCCACTTGTATTGTTTGTTAAAGTTTTGGTTGCATTATAAGAGTGGATTGCAACGCTGAATTAAAACAAATTTAACATTCTATATAATGTATTTTTAAATAATAAAATTCTAAGATAATTCAGTTACAATACACGACAATAATTCATAGACATAATAGGAAATGTATATATGTTATGGTGAATCCGTTAGTAGATGCTCAACCGAGTCCAGATGCCAAGGTAAACGCGTTGGAAAAAATATGAGTGAGAATGGAATTTTTCAGCTCAATCCTGGATAATAATGAAACACAGAATGGGAACGAGGCATACTCCTACGTGAGACACGTATTGTTTGTAAGCCTTAGAATCTACACGAGTATTGTTGTTTAATGAACGCCATTGTGTGAAATTAAACGCTAAAAACTTGGGCTTTGATTTAAAAGTAATTTAAAGGATATACTTTTAGCGACTCTTATCGGATATAGTCGGTTTGCTTTGTTTTCACTCTAGCGTATAAACTACGTAAGTCATAAGGGTGTCATTTTGTCAGTTTTATAAATGTAAGTGGTAAAATTTTAAGTCTTTGTCCCGCCCACCTATATGCTATTTCAAGTTGGTCGTTTTCCTGGAAATTTAGCAGGTGTCGTTACCGAATCCTTATGGTTGAGATTCTTTAAAGTTTTTAATTTTTATTCGTTTTTACGTCTCTAAGTTTTAATTGAAGTCAAATATTATAGCTCACAAATTTCTTATATAACTATTATCTAATAACATATCATTATTATTTAACAATCTGTTAATTTACTAAACAAAAAATTTCGTCAAATTTGCATTTTTCAGATTACCTGATTAAAATGTGTTAACTGAAATATATAAACAATTTTAAAATACATTTTTCATAATACTTCTTAAGTTTTCGCGACTTGTAATAAAAGTACGTTTATCCATCTCGGATTTACAAATATATAAGATCAACCTGTTGGAAATTTGTTAGTTGAAGTCCAATTGCGATCGCTACCTAGTGTAGGTACTTTCGGAACGACTATCTTACAAGCACGGATTTTGAGTGACTTATGCCCTCATGATTTTCTGCTTCACGGTTTGGACTTGTTGTAAGGACTGTGAATCACGTGTAACTTCTAATAATCTTTGTGACAATTCCAACGGCATTTTAAATTCACACAAATGCGTAAAAATATATATTACTAAAAAACAAAGATACAAAAAATATATTTGCACATAGGTGGAATTAAGTGAATAGCTCTACCTATAAATATTTAAGTAATTGACCAATTTCTCTTAAGAATACGGAGATTTTCCTGTTTCCTTTTCTAACATATACCCTCGTTACGGTAAGTGAGCAAACAACAAAAGGTTGAAACATCAAAACAACTTGTCTGCTCCACATTTCCATATTGTTACCATACCCTGTGTGTGTCAGAGATAAGGCGAAGTGATTAATAATTTTATTTAAAAAAAAGTGTGCGTCTCGCGACACCCGACAGAAGTGATAGCTCACGTGAGAGAAAGGGAAGCCACACAGACTGGCATCGTAACGCGTTACGTAACTAAGCGGTTTACTCTCCCATAAGAAATCATCACTTCAAAAATTGGTAAAAATTTAAGTTGGTGTTTTATTCTCCAAAACGTATTTATCTGTTAAAGAGTTCCAGTCCATCCCCGCGGCTTTATCAGTGTAGTTTTCGGACCGGAACTCTACGGGAAATGTTCTGAAATAAAGTTAATCTTGTCGTAGTTTAAGAACCATTATTACAGACCGGGAAAAAGTAATCTTGACACTAGAGATGAGTTTTCTGTTTATTCCATAAGAAGGAACCTTTTTGCTGTCTTAATTTCCTGGGGCAGAGTCAGACTACCTGGTGTATCGTGATGAGATAAAGTGGTTACTGTCAGCTATGGACACTAGGAGCCTCTAAGAAATTTTATAACATCCTTCTTAGATCAAGTGCGGATCCAATTCGAACATGGTAACTTTTTTTACTAAATTTTATTAATATTGAGTTAGGAGGGCCAACGCTCAAAGCAAAGTACACATAATAAAACTACGTTTTAACGGTTTTACGCGCGGTGTTTAATTCGATTTCAATTATTCCCACGTTTCGATCTCTTTTCAGTAGCCGTGATCACGGAAACATCATCAAATCAAATAAAATACCGCACTAACAACCGTAAAAACGTAATTTTATTAAAGCTTAGTTTTAATAGTTATTATTACCAGTTTGAACGTAAACTTTAGTGTTACTTTTATTATCCTGCCTGGGAATTGCACAACGCGTTTACCTTGGAAAAGCATGTTTGCTAGATCAGATGATCTATCTGCTGAGCTCGGACCTCCGATTTGTTATTAATAGATATTAATAACAAATTGGAGGTCCGAGCCCAGCAGCAGGACGGTTAAAAGTTAGCATTAATGTAGAATGTACACCTATATCATATAAATTCGATTTAGCCGAAATGCTCATATACTTTCTCCTTTTTATAGCATTTTATAAGTTCCAAGTACTCAAGATTATCTTAAAAAACGCTTTGAATTCCTTTCTTGCTCTCATAATTTACGCCCTTGCACTAAACTTAGGCTGAACATCCCTGCGCATATTTCAACTTTCTATAACAATTCTTTTACCGTCAAGGCTACACGGTTTTGGAACGCACTGCGGGTAGGTTGGTATCAGACAAACAAAATCATTAAATTGTAAACGTATTAATTATTCGTCTATAAACATCTATATACATTTATATACTATATTTGTATATATCTATTTATTGTACATGTATATTAAGTATATATGTCCATTTATTGTATATGTATAATAAGAATATATATCTTTATTGTATTTGTATATTAAGTATATATATTTGTATATATAATATATGTGTGTGCAACTATCATCATTATTAATTAAATTCATTTCTGGGGCTATTTAGAAGAAATGACCTTTTAGCGATAAGATCGCCCTTTGTGCATAATTAGGTAAGGCTTTGGTTTATAAGTTTATTTTTTATTGGTGAACAATAAAATGTCATCTATTAATCTGTTATTTCGTACCTAAGAAAAAACAAATAAACATGCAAATAGCCAAACATCCGAATAATTTTATGATTTTAAATATTATTAAGACGAGACAAGTTTTTATGTAGATTACTGCATAGAAGCCAATCAGACTGAATTAAACCTCAAGAGGAATTTAAAAATTCGTTTCAAATTTGCCTTCGAGTCGTTGTAGTGTGGTTTAAGACTATATATATTAATACGTGAAGCAAAAACACAGCAAAAACTTTGTACACCTTTTTACGAAAATTGTGCGGACGGGATTTGCGCACACTTATAGTTTATATAGCGAAGGAGTGCGGAATACTATTTTTTTTTAATTATACATAAAAAATACATTAAATCATTTAAAAAATATTACACACACTACCATATATTTAATATACACACGCATATATACTATTTTGTTCATTGTTAAATTCAAATTGACAGTGCAGCCTTGGCGAAATCTGTTATTATAGAAATATAGTCTTTTACAACAGTACCTTAATAATGTACAAACTTATAATTTTAATTAATTAATATGGTCGAGTTTCGACCACGGGTGACCACTAGTAACTTTAAAGTGAAATGCGCTTGTTTTTGACATACACTTTCCATTGCTGGGCACAGGGTTGTCGATTCTATGAGAATGAAAGGCTTACTCATTATGCTTTAGGTAGATTTTCTTACAATGAATTTCTTATAATTTTTCAATATAATACTTGTAAATATGTTTATAATAGTATTAAATTTTAGGTTTTCTTTGTAGTGTGGTTGAATTTTAAGGTGATTTAGTTTATAATTTAGTTTTATTTTTAAAGTTAATTTTTCCATATGCACATTAGACTAGAATAACTGCGTAAGCTGCAAATGCCTCTAGCCGTAATTTATGACTACATCGTCTGTACAAGATGCTGAGAAGCAATAACGATTTTTGCAACCAAATTATTATTTAAATATTCCAAACCTTTTACTACCATGTTGATCAACGGTTAAGATTACTCATAAAAAAGTAAAACCTATTTTTTTCTTACGACAACTTCAAAATGTATTTGAGAATAAATTTTAATTTAAAAGTACTACTGTTATTTTTGCAGAAGAGCATTGTGAAATACGAGCATTAGAATACCCATACAATCCAATCCATTTCCTTGGTGTCCCATTTCGTGTTGTTAGACATACATGTAACGTTGTACAAACCACGCCCAGTGAAGGCTTTCAACTACGAACAAAGCATTTGAACACAAGTCACACTCTCACTCGAGGCCGCTACATAAAAGGCTGTCACGCTTTCGCTCGAAACAATTGCGTTATCTCCCAGGCAACCGATAACACTGAACAAACGACTAATGCTGGCTGACGTCCTGATTTACTCAGGACATCCCAATTATAACTAAGACTATTGAAGCGACAATTCAAACCTAAGTCATAATTTAGGTGAAATTCGAATGTTACTGTCTTCATTATCCTTACTTCTGATTATACAAAAATAATTACTATAATTATTTCTTTCTGCCGCGTAAATGTAGCAAAGAATATTCGCGTTTAAAGTAAGAATTAAATAGTGAAGGAAGAAAATATGCGTGGCAAAATTCTGTAGAGGTGTAGGATCGTCTAATGTATAATAAATAATGTATATATAAGTATATATAAATAGTATATATAAGTTGGCTACGGAACTCTAAAATCATTAAATCGAAATATCTCATTGTTCAAAAAGTTATTTTTAAAACGCTGGTGAGTTAGGACATTCCGCGGAGCTCATAAGGTGCCGTCACAGCACATATTACACCTTTACAAAGCATGAGAACGGGATTTACTTAGAAATATATGTACTAGTATATTTGCACCGTAATTACGAACCCGTTGGTGCACTTAGCAATGATACGCGAATTTCTCACGGAAATATAGGTACATATTTTAAAATTAAGTTATCGAAGGTAGCAAAGAAATAAAACACTAAAATAATATGGGGCCTGGTATGAGATACTTACACGGACATAATTTTTAGAGGTGAAATCACAAGTTGATCATAATAACAAACATAGCTGTTCCTAATAAGTAGTATAGCTCTTATTGGCATACAAACCAAAAAAGGATGTAACCGGAAAAGAGATGATAAACAAAATATAAAGTAATACTGACAAAACAAAGACACCCTTCAGAACACAGTATTTCTTTACTGTTTTATTTATCTTTTTTGCTACTATTAAGTCAAGTTTTGACAAGAAAATCTCTTGTTGACTGGGAACAAAAGAGCAATATTAAAGATTATTGTTAGAGAAATTGATTAAACCGTCAAATTAAAAACACATCTTATCAATCATACTTTTATTTACATTTACCATAAATTATTTACATTATTAGTGCCAGTGTATTTACAAATTTCTTTTCCATAACTTTAATTAAACATTACGATACAAACTCGAAGATAAATTTAATATAACAGAATACAATTAACACAATTACAAAGACGATTGTACCGTATTGTTACAATTTTATTTACACATTTCAATGGTATAGATATTTATGATAAAATGTAGAAAGCAGGTTCGTTTAGACGTCTGACTAAATTTAGTACAGTCATGATTGATATAAGGTAGCGTGATATGATAAGCAAAGCGGGCCGCGACGCGGAAGAGCGGGTAACTCGCTCGTCAGACATTACGCTAGACGCAACAACTACACGACGTCCGCCCGATCCGTCACTTCTTGTTTCATCGGCAGCTGATACGCTGCTAACTTCAGGTGGAACACAATTTGGTACTTTTTCCTACAGGAAAGAAATTACAAAATTCATTATATTTGCGTCACATTTTCTTGTCAATGTAAAACAGCATAAATTAAACAGCCTTAAATCTTGAGTGATTTTATAGAAGTGCTATTAATTTCCAAAGATACAGTATACCTGCTCAAGGAAACAAGTTATGTTTGTGCAAAAGAAATGTTGGCTGATCCCGTATCATTCAGACTAAAATAAAAATAATGAAAGTTTGTTCAAAATTATTCAACGGAAAAATCCGTCACATAAATAATCAAAATACTGAGCACATTTTTTTTCTAATATCTTAAAATATTTTAACACAAGTACTAAAAAGCTGTTGCGAAGGAAATACTTCTCACTTCGATCCTTATGAAGAACATCATCAACGTGTGAAGGAAATTCTTACTGTTTTCAAATAAATTCTATCTAGATGCCATAATGTCAAGTGTAAATAAGCATCATGCAGGAAAAGGTTTTCCATTTTCTACCACTTAGGCTTAGCATAAGTTACGACAGAGATTATAATCCTCCATATAAATTAGCCAGGTTTGTGTGCGCATTTCAATTTATACACAGAAAAGTGTACCGTAGACTTTTTCAGGGTTTACCGCCCTATTGTTTTCTAGGATTTTAAATCCTAGAAAACTGTTATATAAAACCAACATCACTTACATTGACTGGCTGTGTGATGTTAACTTTTTCTTGGCACCGCCGTGATTGATGAGCAATACACGCAGCGTATGCAATAGCGTGTGGTATGTAGCTCTGCTCCACCACGCCAGCGAATAATATCGTTGCCATTGGACCTAAGAAATCAACCAGTTAATGGCAGCGTTTACAGAAATTATTGTGTTTTTTTATAATTTAAGATAGACTTTTGCATTTGGTTTCATTCACAAACGTTGCAGATTTGTTTTCTATTGGAAGTATATTATTTTCTTATTATGGATATTTACACACTCAATTTGCATAGTGTGACAATTATTAACGTTCAAGGAAAATGTTTTTTGAAGTGAAACTTCTCTATAGACGGGGGGGTTAGAATTTTTTTGTCACGAAAAAGCGTTAGAGAAGACGTAGTGAGAAGCGGCATAATTTTAGAGTAGACTAGATTTTTTTTGGTTCCAAATGGAATTCAGTATTTTTGTTGGATAAAATAAAATATGTTTAAATAAAAAAAGCATTTTTAAAATGTACCTAACCAAATCATAATTTTCAGTAAACTTGCGAAAGATTTTAATGTGTGCGATACAAACATAGTGGAGTCAAACTTCAAAGGAAAAGTGGAAAAATGAATGTCAACGAATAAGTGGATAAACGAATCGCAACGGATAAGTGGAAAAACGAATGGCAATGGACAAGTGGCAAAACGAATCGCAACAAAATATTTACTTGTTAATGTACTTGTCCAATTTGAAACCTGTCCGTAAAACTTCAAGTTAAAATTTGTTACGGACTTTACGGACAGACCTGCTACCTCGAGGCGATGCTCAAGCCTTTACTGCCGAGCATCAAAAAGACTAACATAACTAATAGCCTTCTGGCTATCGTCAGAATACTTGCATATCAAAATTAATGACGTATGAAACCCGCTTCTACCTGGGAGAAGTGCGTAACTTAAATTACCCTTTACCTATGGATATAACAAATACAAATTAAATTACGCGACAATCAATATACTCCTAAGGCTGTGAAGGAGTATTAGTAAGAAATATAAAAAATCAATTTCACTTATTATTAATATAGATTACATGATTACCTAAAGCATATATTGGTACATCTTCTCCACCATGAGTAGCCCATTGCCTCGGGACGGCTGCGGCGTGAACAGCATCAGCTGGCGTAGTTGACGAACTACTGGTGTTTAGTGGTAGAGCTCTTGGTTCCGAATGACCAGGTCCCGTTCCATACAACAAAGTTGTGTAACGTAACCCATCGATATCCGACGGCACTGTGTCCGCACCTTTATTAATATGATGAAGAGATATTAAAGCACATTACTAAGTTGATTTATATATTTTCGTTATGTTATTTATTGTTCTTTTTTACCAAGTGTATCTACTGACAGCATAATAATGAGGGTAGTTTTTATCTATTACCCTACAATTCAGATTGTTCTGTGTCATCACTCAATATAAAAACGTGCGGACGGTACAATGATACAACATTCATAATCCAACTTTGATCAGGTGCAGAGTCTCACTTCGGCTTTAGTCCAATGCACATGTCGTATTAACGCTCTAGATTGGCTAATTATCGTGCGAGAAGTGAGACTTAATTAAATCTGCTATTATATTTTTTATTTCTATAGAAAAAATATTTTATAATTAAATATATTTCTTTAATACTGAATTTCAAAATATGCATGTATTTATTTTTTATTATTCTGATAAATATAAAATTTATTTTATTTAGCTTTTTAATACATAATTTATTGTTTATTTTGAACTGAACGTGCGCTGTTTTACCAGTTACCAACATTTTATCGTTACACTTCACTCGAAAGTTTTCTGAAAGAAATCGTCATCAGCGATGATATGTCATTTCTATTTGGATAAGTATTTTTTGTTTGTACTATATGTTTTTGTTCCTTACCTCACCTCACCATTTGTAGTAATTAATAATACTGTAAATAAATATAGATACAAATTATGTCTATTTGAAATGTATTTTTTTTTTGTAGTTTATTATAACAGTAGAAATTTATTAAAAATATTAAGGAGTATTTTTAATTATATACTTCCATTTAATTTAAGTATATTTAAAACGAAAATCATCACGTAAGAAGTAAGTAAAAGTATATAAAAGGATCCTTGATTTACAACCCATAGAAATGAGCACCTACCTAAGACGGGATGTCCTCTAGGCGTAGCTTGACCGCCGAACGTCATTACATGCCCGTGATCGGCAGTAACGACAATCAAGGTCTCCGCCGGATTGACCCTCTCTAAAGCCGCCAGCAAAGCAGTTTCTAACTCCAAAGTCTCGTCAAGAGCTCTATACGGGTTGTTGTAATGATGAGCGTGATCTATTCGTCCCCCTAACAAATGAATTATGTATAAAATTAGTGCGATTACATCACGTCAACGTACGTTGGAATATGTAACAGCGTAATAAAATTTATATTCAACCTATGAATATAACATGAGGAGATTTCTCTTTGTGAACCAAAGTATTTCTCAAAGGGAAGAAATTAGCATCGCTTGAAAAACTGGGGACATCCAGTGGGTGAAAGTTATAAATTATTGGTAAAAGTATTAAATGTCCTGTTAAAAATTCATGGGATACCAACCTTCAATGAGGAGAAAGAATCCTTTGTCATTCTTGGATAATATGGACAGTGCGGCGCGAGTCATATCGGCCAAGGACGGGTCATCTGCTTTGGTAGCGGCACCAGCTTCTGTGCCTTCTTCCGTTCCCGCGATACCTCGTTCCGCATTAAATTCCATATGTGAATATTCAAACAGACCTGCGAATAGTTTATATGTGTTTTCCGACTTCTTTTTTAAGGTCTCAATAACTAAACGCAATGAGCAACCATAATTATCTTACATCAGTGATTACGTATCATAAATGCTGAGAAAATATTTTTCAATACTGATAGGGAGACCAGCCTGTAATAGCATTTAGACAAATAATTAAGATTCGTTTCCTCTAATGCCGGAGCGCTGGTATAACGGCTGGGTAGCAAATGTTAAAGCTGTCTCGTAATAGTTATAACTTAATTTTTTAAAATATAAACTAAGTTTGTTTTTGAAATAAATAAAATTTAACTAATTATTAATTTAATGAACTTAAATACATTTAATGTAGTTATTGAATTTTATAAAAGAACCGTCAACGCGTGAACCAGACTCGCACATGGTCGCTTCTTCAGCTTAATACACATTAACATAACAATATGCCATTTACAAGAGTTTATAAATATGGTTTGCACTTAGAAAAGAAAACATATTTTACTTTTAATCTTGAAGACCTACATTATGAAAATCTAAAGATAGCGTAAGAACATAAAACTCTTAACACAGTAAAATTGCAAGCCTACAGAAGAGCTCTCTCTTAAAGCTCGTATTTATTTTATATTATGAATGAAAAATGTGCTTTATGTTAAGTAGGGTCGGATTAAAAGGATTCAAACAGAATTACCAAACCAACACCGCCCCGATGACGAAGTAAGCTCGGAGAAGTCAGGGTTAACCTAAATACTCATTTTATTAAATAGAGCCTTGGTTTTTAGTATTTAATATTATAAAATTATAAAAGAAGTCGTGTAAAATGTTTGTTATTAGTAATTTTAATACCTATGATATAAAGTGACTATATGCATTGTTTACTCTAACAAATGGCTTTAATAATAAGCTTATTTATTACGAAGTTTGATATCTAAAAATAATAAATAACAAGCCGAGAATTGTTTGTTATATCATGGAAGAATAATACAAGAAATGGCTTTTGTCCAGTACAAAGAATTATCTGAGTAGCACAATAGAACAGTTCTGAATGAATGAATTTGATGAATTCTGCTAAATACATTTTTCTCAATGTAGGTTTTTTTATCGCTGGAGTACAGAAGGCCGGCGGATGGCCCACCTGATGAAAAACTACCGTCGCCTATGGACGTTTGCAACACCAGAGATGTCATTAACGCGCTGGTGGCCTCGAAGAATTTTATGACGCCCTTTATAAAACCCCATATTGTATCGCTGTGGGAAAACCACAGCTGGGAGCTCACCCGCACCCTAAGGTGTGCAAACGCTACGCGGTACATTGTTTGCTACTATTACATTAATTTTTCGAAAGTAATTGTATTGTCTCCTTTAAAAAAGACCTTGAGATAGACAAATATGGACAATAAGAGTTTTTAGCTTTAGAGAACGTGTTGTTGGGGAGTTTCATGCCGCTTCTTCATCTTAAACAGCGATAACATATTGTAAAGTAGTGTACGTAAAATATGAAGGAGAGGGAGAAAATATCATACAGTTGAACTAGTTTGAATAAAAGTTTTGAACACACTTTTAATAGATAGTTTTATTACTTTAAATGCAGGTAATATTTTACATTAGCTAATAATAATTTCATATTTTCTCTGCATTTATCTACACAAATATTTAGTCAGGCTGGTACAAGTCAATACGAGAAATTATAGTTGGCTTCTCTTTTCTTTTTGTCCTTTAATTTCCTCCATTTTGAGAACAACAAGTTTCTTTTTAATCTTAGACTATAACATAAACTCAAAAATCAAAAAGAGCATGAATTTTATCGCCATGTACTTACTCGTATATATTATTCAGAAAGCTTTTTAGCATTACTTGTTTACTAGGCGTATGTATTGTTTGAAATCCGAAACTTATCCCGAAGTAACGAACTGTGATAGTATAAGAGGTCACTTTACTAACCCTCAAATGTAGTATCGTACTATCTGTTACACTGTAAGTAGGATGAGTAAAGTTATCTTGATCTTTATAGTCCCTCGAGATTGTAACTAAACGAGGCCGCTCTAAAAAGCGGTTTCGTCGTCATAAAACCTCAGATGGATAGCGTCTCTTACAAGGGTCAAGTTATAATAATAATTTAGTGCAGGCCATTATCGCCATTATGTCAAGACGTTAATGTCTGTATTCGTGTGAGAGGCTGAATATACCTAAAAATAATCTCAGCAAGATTAGATTTCATATTTAGTATCAACCATGTTATTTATGAATGGTCGTATTGCATAATTCTTATTTCAGTAATTTAGTGGAGGTGTTATTATGATTTTATAAGGAACCTAAGATAGCATACAGAGAATTGAAGAGACGATTACTATTATATTTAGTATTTAAAATTTGTTACTTTGCTGTGTACAAAATTTTACGTTTTTAAAAATATATAATACATTATAACTAGTACAGTGAAGGAAACTTAACCTATATAGTATTTTACTTATAATCCCTTAAGACTATAAGTAGAATACTTGCCTAGGTCATCGAATTCGAAGTCAAGGAATAAGGTTCCTAGAGGCTGGCTACGTTACTTCGCTAGAATACTGATTCATTGTCCGCAGTAGAAACCAGCCTCCCGAAGAGTCAATAAGTCGTTATGAAATATCTTTTATCTTTTTGTTAGTATGGTTAATAAACATGATAAAAAACATAAGTAACTAAAAACAGATATAAATGTTTTCTGTAATAATTTTTTGTTGATATAACTTATTTGTGATTTAAATATTAATTAATTAATAATGAATATTTAATATTATTAATAATCGGCAGACAAACACACATATTGTATATCCCCAAATTAGCAAGTTACGGTTGTGTTATGGGTAATATACAACGGACTACTCTGGTGCCGATCCCAGACACCCAGCCCATAGCAAATAACGGAGAAAATGCGTTTCCGAAATTTACTATTCCCAGGAATTGAACCCGGAGCCTCTGCTCAGTGAGGTAAGCCGGCAAAGGCTCAACCACAGAGGCCGTCAAATAATTATGAAGATAATGCCAAGAAAAAGCAGTTTACGTTTTACTCCAAACAGACTAAAATCTTAAATAGGAAACATTATTACTAAACTTCTCAAAATCTTTATTTCCGTAAATATTATTGTATATATTAGGTAGTATTTTCAAACTATAAGTAAAATTAATAGAGCGGAGCACGTGTGTTTCAGAACTGTAACATAATTTAGATATGAGTAGGGAATCCTATTTCCTAAAGTCACCTTTAGCTGAATTGATTACAAAGTTAAATCGAGCGGCTAACAATAGATTACTAGAGCTATTGAATTTAGAGTGGCAGTGGACAAATTTGCATAGAATCGTTTGAAACAATTCCCCACATTTTCCAACCGTTTTGGAAACGGTAAAATATGAGCGGATTTCAGTAAATAATAGCGCTTTAAGGCGTAAAACGCACATCAAATCTGTAGGCTAGCATTGTACATAATTTAGATTCGGAATTCGGAATCAATGTCGTGTGATTCTATAGAAATCCATACATTAATGACTTTTCGAGAAAAAGTAGCATTCATAATGTACGCGAGGCTTTAACCGGCTCAAAGCAAAGTGTTTCAAGCCTACATTGCTATGTTTTTGGGCAAAGAGCCAAAAATAAGGTCGATATGTCATGGATATGACATCAGTAGTAACGATTAATAGTCGACTTATTTTATACTTCTCGCACAATAATTAGCCATTCTAGAGCGTTACAACATGTACATACATGGGACCAAAGCCGGAGTGAGACACTGTACGTGACTAAAGTCGACGTGGGAATGTTGTCTTGTCGTTCCGTCCGTTGAGTGATAACGGAAGAAGCTGAGTCATGGATAATGGTATAATAGATACATTTTTTTGTCAGCGAGTTTATTTACCGATAGTTAAATTATAGAATATAATAGTACAATAATTAAACTCGTTGTTCCAGTTTGTAGTACCAAAGGTACTACCTATACCAGAAGGTAGACAGGAAATATAATAAAATGACTAGATAAATACAATTAAATAAACCAGATGGCTTTGACGCCATCTGTCGCAATAATGTTTTATCCGTTCACGAACGGAGTAAGAATTTGAAATTTAAAATCTTCAAAATGTAGTAATGTGGGAGTAAGACAGCAATCTCCGTTTAGGTAGCCCCATAAATAATAAAACGTCAAAAAGCGTGTCAATGTAGAAATGGCCAGCGTTATTTTGACGCCTCTTACGACAGGGGGCGCCCGGCAGGAATGTACCCGCCACTTTGGCCACGTTTGTCTTGAAATTCCCGCGAGGTTCCCGGGACACAAAGTACTGCATCCTTTAAAAAATAATGTAAGCTATCGCTTTAGTGAAAACTGTTTAAACCGCTCCCGGGAAAATTCCCACACTCATTTTATTACATACATTTTGCTATTGATTAATGGAATGGAAACTTAAGCATAACAGGAATATTTCCTAAAAAGCTTAAAGTTACAGTAATTAAGCCCCTGTTTAAAAAAAACAATAAGAAAGACATGGGTTGTTATCGACCAATAGCGCTTATCCCTGTACTATCTAAAATTTTTGAAAAAGTAATTTATGATAACGTTTACTCTTTTCTTGAAAATAATAAAATATTCGCAGAAGAGCAGACAGGATTCAGGAAAAATAAATCAATAAACATGGCAATATATAAGTTCCTAGGATTTACTAGGAATAATATTGATAATAAAATCTCGACCGCCGCGTTGTTTATGGATTTGACTAAGGCGTTTGATTACGTTGACCACGGAATTCTTCTGCAAAAGTTGAATTTATACGGCATAAGAGGGAATGCTCTAAAATTAATTGAATCTTACTTAATAAATAGACACCAATGTACTATGATCACAAAAGTTTGCCCTAAACAGAAGAGAGAAATAAAACATTTATCAAAATTTAGATATGTTAATATTGGTGTGCCGCAAGGCAGCGTGCTGGGCCCTTTGTTATTTATAGTGTATATAAACGATATGCCCAAAATAACAAATAATTACATGACACTGTTTGCTGATGACAGCACTATACTATTTCACGGTAGTAATGACTCAGTTATTGAAAAACAAATGAATAATACTTTAAATACTGTTATCGACTGGTTAAATTATAATAATCTTAAAATAAATTTGACAAAAACCAATTTTATGATTTTTAAAAATAAGACGGTAAAAAATAACAAGTATGGCGGTGAACTACCAGTTACAACAGGTTCAAAATACAAAACTTTTAGGATTAAATATTGACTCAAACTTAAATTGGAAAGTACATATTGAGAAACTCAGTACACGTCTAAATCAGTACTCATACGCATTGTATAAGTTGTCGAAAGTTGCTAATATGTCTACAATAAAAACGGCATATCATGGCAATGTTACATCTCTTTTGCGGTATGGCGTTCTTTTCTGGGGTAACTCTACTAATAAAGAAGTTATATTTAGATCGCAAAAAAGTTGTATAAGAGCTATTTTTAAATTAAATATTACAGATAGCTGCAAACCATATTTTTTAAAATTAAATTACTCACTTTTCCTTCATTATATATATATATATATATATATATTATATATATATATATATATATATATATATGAAGTGATACAGTTTGTTAGTATAATATGAATTTATTTGAAACGTGCAAGAGCATACGTCATAGGAATAAATATACTGCCCTCCCAACAAGACCTCGTTTTTGAATAAAAGTATATTTTGTATAGCACCAAAACTGTATAATCACCTCCCAGAAGAATTTCAAATAATACAGTCAAACGCCATTTTTAGAAAACGTGTAAAAAAGATGTTAACCGATAAGGCATATTACAGTATCGATGAATATTTAAATGACAAAACTATAATATAAATTGTATGAATTTTAATTGACATCATTATAATTTAATACACAATTTGATAATTTATTGGTTGACATTTTATTAGGTAAATAATTAAAAAAATATTAAGATAAATATATTATAAGAAAATATTGTAATATTGTAAGCAGGATACTTATATATATGCACGCCGAAAGGCGGAATTATATAATTAACACCTTTTGTATACCCATTTTCGCATTAAATAAATTGAATTGAATTGAAAAATCGCATTGGAATTGGATTTTTTTTTCAATTTGGCCATTAAAAATCATTATCATTCCCAGAAAACACTCACAGGATTCCCAGGATTAAAAGTAGCGCAGATTTTAAGTGTAACAATTAGCTGTCGATCAGCATACACCGCATCGAAATCAGGCCCATTGTTTTTACGTGAATCCCAAACAAACACACAAGAAATCTAAAAATATATTTATATAGTCTATTCCAGTTGTACATATTTTAATATAGCTTCTGTGTGCAGACACGGTGTTTATAGAATTTTATAATATTCTAGATAAATAGTTAATACGATCACCAAAAAATGCTGTGTAAGCATAAATCTTTAACAAACCCAACCTGAACTTTGCACGAAAGGGCCTGCCTTCTTTAATATTCCGCTCATTTCATGCGATGGTTTCGGAAATTGTGTAAAAACAGATTTGTAAACGCTAAAAGCATTTAGGGTGTTTTAATGCGTAACACGTAAATTGGCTAAATATAAAAGTGCTATAGTTAGTTACTTCGGTGAGTGTAAGTCCTGCTAGCTTAGTGGCACGACTGTATATGAGGCCGTTAGCGCTAAAGCGGCCTAACCCTCAATTTGTTATATTCGGAGATAAATACTGGAAATTATGTAAAACTAAGGAAATGCAAAAAAGTCTTTGAAACGCCATCTATTATCAAGTGACAAAACCAAAGATAGGCCATTCTTGCATTATATTTTAGCACGTTTTACATAATTTCCAGTATTTATGTCCGAATATAATAAATTGAGGGTTAGGCCGCTTTAGCGCTGACGGCCTCATATATGTGTTCTAATTCTGATCAGGAAGCATGCATCGTTTAGGCAGTTTTTCGAAACGAATGTAGAACAGAATAGAACGGAACGGATCGAAACGGAACGAAATGGAACGGAATAAAATATTCTTTATTACACACAATTTGAGATCTTATAACTAATAGAGATTACTTCCAGACATTTCCAGACAACCTTTTGAAGATAATTTTCCATATAATTTGTATAATAGTGGGTCGGTACTGAGCACGCACATATTGCACATATTTTAGTAATTACCACCTACGGTGAAGGGAAACATCATGATGCAACTTGAACATTGATAAAAAAAATGAGTGAAACCCGCCTCGGACAAGCGTGGCGGATATCCCACCCATTCTTTTAAAAATAAACTTTTAAAAATAAACGTTTATCGCTACATATACATAGATATACAAGATTGAGCACGTCATGACGTTTTCTTTCATAATCAGTGCTTGCTATTATCAATCAGTACGTTACCTCGTAGTCATTTTAAAAGTGTGCGCACAATTACCTAAGTAGCATATATTCCCGGCCAAGATACGAATCCATGTTATTAGAATAAAACTCGGGTGCTTTAGCCACTTAGCTACCACAACTACCAGTGCTGGCAATCCATCGACCCGTTCTAATCAAGCTTGACGAGTATGGAGCCTCTTAACAAGAAACGCGGTGACATGTATTCAGCAGTAGTAAGTTTATGTGCCATTGTTATAATTTCACTGAACTATCTTTATTATTTATGCTGAATTTTTTCGTACATAATGCTGTGTATACAGTAAGATTCAACATGTATTTAGTCTATAACAAACAGCCACCAATAATTGTTAAGTCGCTATTATAATTTTATCCCAAAAATGATTGAAAATTCGTTATACCATTATAAATATTAATAACGTTTCTGTAAACGCAAATTATAGGAATTCCGCCTGAAATATTGTAAACGATCGAGACGATACATTTCCGCTATCGAAAAAGCTGGGGTGTGTACTTACACATTCTGCGAAGATTTTGTTTGGCAGAATAAAACACGCTGTTTTAGCTATGATGGGATCTATTTAATTTTTTATCTATACTATGCAATAGGAATATTAGGAATACACTGGTCAACAATGCTTTTGTTGACTATGATTTTAAAATACTTTCGATTCATTTACACCAAGTATATAGTACACTTTACACCAAGTAATTAGTGATTTTGAAATATTGGCTCTATATTTTTTGAAATCTTCATACATGTTATACCAAGAAACAGTAAGTATAATGAGAAAAAATACCAATTATAATTATACTCTAATAGCAAATATTTATTGAAAAATATTACTAATTATTTTGTTTTAGTGTTTAATGTTAGTATGTTTCTATGTTACCACAAACGCCTTGGGGAAAGTTGTCTTTGTAAAGATCAGCAGGATTATCGGAAAATCTAAGCTAGGTTAATGTAGACAAACTGTCGTTTCTATTCAAATTTGCTCTAAATCATAAAAACCAGAGCGAATTCAGTACTTTCATGATATGTTGCGGGCAATTTGGTTAACCGGACAGTATTGATATGTACCGATTATTATGAATAATGACCAAAAGTGTCGGTCAATTTGACGAATTTATTACTTTGGCTGGCCGATATTAATAACGCACAACGGCCCTTGGTTCATTTAAAAAATCATGGCTTGAGTTAATTTGCAAATATCACATAGACCGGGCAGTATACTTCCCTACTTCTAGACGGGCAATGTGATAAATGTTGTTACCTTTCCATAAGTATTATGTAAGTTGAATTCATTCAAGGATGTGTCATAATTATATGACACATATATTATAAACAGATCCGATTTTTTTCTAAAAGGCTGGTTATTTTTTATAACCACCCAAAATCCACTTTATATCTCAAATAATAAATAAAAGGGTCATATAACAAACAAAAAACTACTGTTCATCTGTGTTTTATTACATTAGCCAAGATAAGATGGATAAGGAAAAGCATATAATCATGCAATTTTATATATATTGCCCACTTGACAAGGGCATTATATATACACCGGTCATTATTCATAGTAACTGGATTTATCAAATTGCCCGTAACAAATATATTCACAAACTGTATACTTGAAACAATAAAAAACTGCGGAGATATCCAATACAATGTTTTTATGATTAATTTTATTCATTAGTTTTGTAATACAGTACTTGTAATTAGTTTCTTAGTACAGTATATTAGTAGTAATAAAACATTAACAGTAATAATTGGGATTATCGGCGATCAACTTTATCACACTACGAGTATTCTATTACAATATTTTCGACACTTTAAATAGACATTTTTGTTACTGTAATATAACAAACAATGAAAACACACTATAGAAGCCTTCTGTTGTATGATTTGCAATGGATTACAACTTTGCAATCGCGTGGAACAATGGGAATTTGCGCCAAGCCGACCTTTCATAGTTACAAACGAACGTTCAATTCCATTTCACTTATTGAAATGCATAGCCGGGTGCGAGCATGTTTGCATAGCGCTTAAAATTGAATTTAGGGTTCAAACGGTTTGAATTGGACGCTTTGCCCTAGAGAACTTTGCGGCTGTGATACTACTAGTGATTACAATAAATTTAATTGTTGTAATATTTTTAAGAATTTTTGTTATCTTTGTAAGTTACTATAACAATAGTAAATATTATAATAAATAATAAGTATATCTATACCGATATTATAGAGGTAAAATTTGTAAGTTTATTTGCAGGAAGTACCAAAAACCACAAACGTCTCCACTCAGCTGAGATGATAATGTTGAGAGGGATGTGTGGTGTTACAAGAATGGATAAGGTGAGAAATTAGTGATAGTAGGTAAGGGGTCTTTGAATTTTGCGCCCATGGCTGTAAGATTGAGAGGAAGAAGACTGATATGACTATATAATGAGGAGGGATGAAAGTCACGTTACAAAAAGAATGTTAAACTACAAGATGTATGTACAAATGTATAGGTTGATCAAAAAAGATGAATGGATTGTGTGAAGGATGATATGATGAAGATATGATGATGTATGTCGGAATCGAGGAATGTGGAAGGAAAAGACATATTGTGTCGACCCAATGAAGTATGATATTGTGAAAGAAAAGAGAGATTTTCCGAAATTAATTAATTTCTTGAACTTCTGATCCGATTTTGAAAAATTCTTTCACCGTAGAAAGCTACATTATTCCTAAGTGGCACGGATCTTATTTGGATTAGTAATATGTTTTAATGTCACCCGGCGAAGTGGGCACGGACCAGCTCATATATAATAAATTTATAGGTAGGTATTTATATAGATATTATATCTAGAATTTAGTTTAAGTATGTATATATACACAATAACACTACGTTTTAATGGTCTGAGAGCGCGGTAATTTATTTGATTTTATTATTACGACGTTTTGGCCACTTTTCAATAGCCGGATCACGGAGACAAAGATGTCAAGTGTCAATGAGAATTGTTTAAAGTTTTATTTAGCCTATCGCCAACTTGCTTATTTTAATTATTTATGGCTTCTGAAAAGTGGTCGAAACTTTGGAATAATAAAAATCAAATAAATTACTGCCGCTTTAAACTGCCAAAACGTAATTTTATTAAGTATACTAGTCGCGAAAACATAGAAATACTATAGCATATATATGCTTAAACTATAAATCCAATGTTATTTTTTACGCCATCTGTGTCACCGATTTAGACATTGAGGCCAAGATCCGTCAAGATCACTTTATTGCTATTGCTTTTACCAAAAATTACTGTTTTCATAACACTTGTATTAACTTATTAATCATATTATTATCTACTAAACATTATAACTATATGTACACGATAAATTATTTTTGAAAAATCGTTCTTTATTCATTTCTTAATACAAATACTGCACAAATCTTCCTTTTTTTATCAGATAATATGTATATAGAATTATGAAAAAAAATAATTCTAAGATAGTTTTTTTAGTTTTTCGTGTAATTTGAGTAAAAATATACTTACAGGACGTAAGGAAATTTTAGGTATATACCACAAAACGAAACTAAATAGATAAAAAACTGATATTGAGTTGAATTGAAATGGAGTGAAACCGCGAGGAATCAATTGTTTTGTTTTAACATTGAATTAAAATATACATGTTTCTTACCTAGCAAGTAGTCCACAGTTCTAGGATCCAACTTGGCCAACTGATCTCTGGAATATATGTATTGTGCTCTTAATCGCCGTCTCTTCTTTTCTCTTGCCCAGTCTTCTGCAAGATTCCTACCATCTAATCTTCTCCCCTCACGATTCGGATGTTCAGGGTCGGTTGTGACTGTTGGTAAAAAATGCCTTCTTCCACCTCCCATTACAACCTAATTGATTTAAAAAAGTACATTCATAATACAATTAAATTCAAGGGGTCTTAATATTTTACGAGGATCTTCTAATGTAAATTGAATAATGTTCTTGCAAAAGATAATTTTCTTCTTCAAAAAGATATTTTTATTATATTTACCTCATAAATAAAACTCATTCTTGTAAATAAAAATAATCTCTAAATTACTACAGTAATCTTTTAGTTTAAACATTTGGCAGCTTTTGACAGGAAAATAAAAAATGGCACTCATATGTCAATTGTTGTGAGAGTAGTAACTCTTACAATAGTTATATCAGTGAGATCAAGTTTATGCCGAAAGGTTCCCGAAGGTATCGTACATTCTGTATTATGACGCCATAAAATAGTTTTTTACTTTCCGTGGTCACACTTTATGAAGCAATGATAAAAAATGTCTTATTCGATATGAGTTTTGATAAAGTTTATGTCTCAGATCTGAATTGTTTAATGTGAGAAAATATAGGTCGTGATAGTCGTATATATCGTGATGGTCGGGATAGGTCGTTAAGCATATACTGCCATTTGTCGTAAGCGACATTTGGATCTTAGTATATTTTTTGTTGCATAAGATAAATTTCAAAGTATTATTATGCTTTAAGACTTTTATTTTTAGTTCGGTTAGACCCTAGCGCATCGAAAACTGAAAGTCTGAAAACAAAATAATAATTTAAAATACCTTTTGCAACAAAACGTATACTTAGGTCCAAATGTCACTTGCTATGAAATAGCAATAAAGGCGGTATATTGTGACAATTTTCACGTCGTTTGAATATTTTTGTAGCAACTGTGATATTGAGTTTTGAATACCTCGGCATGTGGGTGACAATATCGAGTAGAATTTGTATTTCTTTTTTAGCGAAAATCGATATTTTACTCGTACCCACATTAATTGAGGTTTGTTATGTAATGTTGTTTTCCTTTCAAGGTAAGTTTTTTAATAAAATGTTATTTGAATTAATGTAAAACTATGTCTTAATTGACTTTCTATATCAAACATTAGATGTGTCTTAATTAGTATAAGTCATTTAAACATAATTAAATAAATTCATTGCAAAAATCGAATTAGTGTACCATAATAATTTTGTAAATAAAAACCATATATTCACGTGAAACCGACCATGAATATTAGACTTAATTTGCAAATTCAGTGCTTTATTTATTTTAATATGCTCTTAATTTATTGCTCAGACGAGCGTGCATGACAAGAACTATGAATGTCAAAGAAGCAAGTGAGGTGTGTAAGAATAAGCCTAAATGGCGCTCTGTTGTACGTGCCTACCCCGCAAGGGACCTGGCGTGAAGTTATGTATGTATGTATGTAATATGCTCGTTTAATCCTGAATAATGACATTCGAAGCAATAATTACCGCATGGTTTGTTTAAATCTTCAAAAACCCATATCTTTTAACCAGACTTTCTGTGGTAAAAATATTTGGTATCTGTATCGAGGGTATGTACAGGTATAACATATTCCAATATAATTGAAATCGGAAACTTGGACCTATTTTCCCTGTCGGTTTCACGTGAAGGGTCCTCTATATCAGTTTAATGAAGTAAAATAAAATAACGACGTTCAAAAGTAAAATAATTATGACTAAATTAATTTTTTTAATTGATTAAGGACAATAAAAATGTCATGATACTGTAACCTTATCTAGTAATGCTATATTGTCTTTTAATAACTAAACAAAATTTGAACTTAATCTATATGAAAGGCCAGATCCCAAAATTTGAAATTCGAATTCATGTTGACTATTAAAATAATTACAATTTTTCCCAATTATAAAATATATATTTTTAATAGAGGTTGCGATTTTAATATTTAATTAAGTATAAGCGCCTAGACCTAAGTAATCACAAGCACAAATCGGTGCAGGGATGATAGAAATTTTAAATTATTAATTTATATAATTCTTACTTATAAAACTGAAATATAAATATGCGGAGATCGTCTTCAGAGTATTGCAGATCCTCCTATTAGTATAGTAGCGCAGCGGTCGTGTTTCAGTAAAAATTAAGAGAATGTTTAGCTCTACATTGATTTCGAACCCTTTTATTAAATCAGTGTGGTGTAATAATAAAAAGAGCGTCGGATCACAACCACACCCATCTACTTACTATATCGCATTAATGAAGGTGTTTGAACTTACGTTTATACTCCTCCCTGGTTCATTTTCGATCAATTGCATTGCTATGTCCTTGCAGTCTTTTCTGACCGTTGGTGGAACTCTACTGTCATCTTCCCAATATCTTGAAGGTGCGTGTGCATACAAAGCTGCAGGTGTAGCGTGGGTTACTCTTGCTGTAGTTACGATGCCAGTTGACTTTCCTGTGGATATGGAAAATTCTGAGTCTGTGTCACCTCTTTAAAGAGTTTGATAGCGACAATAAATGTCAACTATGTTTGTCATGTGACTAGGGAATCTTAAAATCTATATAAATAATATGTTTTTACATGCTAATGGGTTACTGAACTAAATAATAACTAAATACGCTATTACGCATATGCCAAAGACGTATGCATCATGTCGACTAATGTGTTAAATTGAAATTTTCAGATTTAATACTTGAATAAAAAGCACACACAATTTTCAATACTTTCGACCTGCGTATATTGTTAACTGTCGACATATGTAATTAAATAAAAACTTACTCTAGAAAGTATCATTACAACTTCAATGGCCTTTCTAAAGTGTCCTCAAATGTTTACGTTACATTGGGCTGCATATTTATTTGGTAAACATCTTGAGTAGAGGAAAAAGTTTTATTATATAGTTGTTTGAACAATAGTTTTGCCAACCCACTAAAAATGAATAGATAAAACAGGTCAACAATGGTTTTCTTTGCCCTGGATATTATAATGGCTGGAATAAATTTATCCCAACAATTAATGAAACTATAAATTACTTTGGAATATGACTATAGTTTTTCTTTTAATTTTCATTGGACACTAAAAGCCAGTAAGTATGTATAGTAATAAAATATAACAATCATATACTTTAATATCCATTATCTATTGAGAATACTACTAATTGTTTTGTTTTATATTTAACTAGCTGACCCGTGCCCAATTCGCGGAGCATCAAAAAAATATTTATCACAATATAATATACCCAATGGCAGGAATAATTTAGCTTTCCACTGGTGAAAGAATTTTCAAAATCGGTAAGTAGATGCAGAGATTACCCTACAACTGTGACGTTGTAGGGTAATCTCTGGATCTACTTTGTTAAACTCACAATCTTTACGTCTTTATTAAACTTATACGTTTATTATAATTAATTAATTAATATTTTATTTAATATACGAGGGTGAATCAGAAAGTTCTTGAAGTGGGAAAAGGTTTTATACATATGATATAAAACCTTTTTGGGAGAAGTTCGATATTCAAATTAAAGAGTGTCAATTACACTATATTTATGCGATTGTCACTTTTTTTTTAAGTTTGTTTACACATAATACATTCAATTCGTGCAAGGAGTTGCTAAAAACGCAAAATCATAGTTAAAAATGAGTTACGTGCGCTGATAAAGTACTCAGCTTGAAAAAAATATAACCGAAAGATTTTTTCGGACATTCAGCAGACATTAGGGAATGATGTTTTACCCTATTCTACGGTTGCGTACTAGATGGCTGAATTTAAAAGAAGTAGATCACAGGCTGTAAAGACAACCTGAGTTCTGGGCGGCCTTCTACCTCCGTTACGAAAGAAAATGTCAAAAAGGTTGAGAATCTGGTTTTGGAAGACAGAAGAATAACTATTAATAATTATATAGCTGTAAACCTAAAGATATCTTTTGGTAGCGTTCCATCCATTTTAATTGATTTTCTGGGGTTGAAAAAAGGGAGGGCTAGGTGAGTGCCACCAATGTTAACCGACGAAAACAAAATTCGACCTTTGGAAATTTCTAAGCGTAATCTTGAAGTGTTCCAGCGTGATCCGGATAATTTTTCGTCGCCTTGTCACCGTAGAAACTTGGGACCACCAGTTTAATCCTGAAACTAAGAAACAAAGTATGTCTTGGAAACGACCCTCGTCTCCATTCATTCAGAAACTTCGAGTTCTCTCATCGCTGGCAAAGTTATGGCTTCAGTGTTTTGAGATGGTGAAGGAATCGTTTTTATTGATTACATGCCAAAAGGCCAGACGATTACTGAACCCTATTATGCAAATTTAATTTTGAAAGAGCGTGAAGCGTTTATAGAAAAGCGTCGTGGAAAACTGTCGTTGGCCGTGTTGGTTTTCACGATAACGCTCCCACTCATCGATCGGAAGTTGCGCTCAACGCAATTCGTTGTACTGTCTTCAATCTCCTAGACCATCCACCATATTCTCCGAACTTAACCCAAAGTGATTTTCATTTATTCCCAAAATAAAAAAGAGAAAATTCGTGGAACCAAATTCCACGATCATAACGCGGCTATGGTGCCGTAGAGGAGTTGTTTGAGACTCAACAATAACTACCTATATTTTATTCGCAAGGAGTAAGGAAGTTAGAAATACGTTATTTTAAATGGGAGATTGAGATGTAGAAAAATAAATATTTTTGGTTAAATTCTTGCATTGTTTAATATTGATTCCAAGAACTTTTTGATTCACCTGAGTAAAGTCGCAAAATGTAAGAAAACTTTTTGAAATCTATCTTTTATTTCAGAAAGACAGACAGACACCTTCTATAAAATTTATTTCTATATTATTTTTGGGGAAAATTGTCTTCGTAAAAACCAACAGTAATCTATCAAAAGGTTCCGTCTACGCTGATATCTTTCCACTATCACCGTTGTTAGTTCCTGACAGACAAATTCTTAAGATTATCAAGGAATCTAAATCATGTCACTGTAAAGAAAGTGAAACCCTAAGAACCAGAGCCCATTTAGTACTTCCATGAATATATTCGCTAATTTTATTTTGGAAATTATAAAAAGCTGCAGACATATCTAGGGCACCAATAATTTTTATAATTTTGTTGACCTGTGTAATCTTACAATAGTATTGCACTATAATTTGCAATTTTACCCAGTTTATAATGTAAAGTTACAAAAATGATAGTGCAATACTCAATGACAACTCGACATGTAAAGATAAAATTCCTTCATTTCTCTTATTTTGGTTTGACATATAATCAATCTGCCAAAAATCCGTCACACGAATAAATACTTAACTAGAAACAGAGATATTTAAAGAAGATTCGTATATTTCATAAAAGCTATAATTCGCATATTTATTTCGATTCACCTTTCAATAATCTTATTTTCTAGGAAAAACCATTCGTGAACCCTAAAACATCTCTCATCGCATATTTCGTAGTCCCTGGTGACGTCTGTCGTGAAATCAGATTCCTTTTATTTATTTGTGACTTACAGTTCCACTAGAGAACAAAACAAAATATTTTTGGCATCTCTCGTATTGCTCAAATAACAAAAATATTTACTACTTTGGTTTCTTATTTCACAAAGGAATATGTGTAAATGTTTACAAACGTCAATCATGTACCCAGAAGGCTCAAAATGTTTTAGGAAAAAACTGGGGATATTTTATATTAATTTACTACTTCCTACACGTGACTTCCTACGCTGCTTCGTGACTTAAATCAGTGTGTTTTACTACCATATTTTGCTTTACGAATAAGTGCTTAAATAGTTTATAGCTGTTATCTATCAGGGTTAGAACTGTCAACGGAATGCGCCGCTTATGTCTTACAACAACAATACACAGATGTACACCTACATAATAAAAATGCTCACTGTGTTTCATACGATGACTGAGAGATTCGATGGCTCACTTCCGTTTCCTCTAAACCATTCCTCCTATCCCATCCTATCTCCGTTCTTCCATCCTAAAGGCTGGCAACGCTTTGCCTTCGCTCCTAGTATTTTAATGGCGACAGTAATCACTTTCCATTTTTTTTATTTAACAAGACAAGAAATAGTCTAACTAACCTAACTAAAAAATCTAACTTATTGAATTATACATAGCATAGAAAACTTCTGGCGTTTATATTAGTGCTAGGGATATCTACGTCCGTAACATTTAATAATTTAACATTACATTAGATTATAAATGTGTTAATGTTAAATATGCAGTTGTGCGCTTGCCGCACATGTTATTTGCCCGACTCGTGATGAACCGGTTTTAGGCGATGGCTCTCGTATATACAAAGTGTTTTACTAGTCATTCTCTGAAGCTGGTTTTCTACGGGTAAAACTTCACAGTGTTTAAAGAAACCTTTTTCATCGTTGAAATATTTTTTTATACTGGTGAAAGTGATTGTTTAAGTATTTTAAATTTTTGTTTATAAATTTGTTTAATATAAATGCTATACGTACGACCGACGACGACCCATTACATGGAAAATCTGCCTATTCTACCTGTTCGCCAGTTTTGCAATAAGAACAATTTTATACATATCCGCTATATACAAATTATTTAACATATCGTGTACTTACCAGCCTCCTGAGCCCAATCCACGAGTGAACTGACTTTGGAGTTTATTGTAGATGCACAATTGTTAAATCTCCCACCTGCATCCAAACCAAGAGTTTCATATCTTGCTTTCACTCCACATAGTAAGGCAGTTGCACATGCTGACGATTCACCAGTCTGAGCATCGATGTTGTATGTCTGTTAGCAGAAAGTATTTTTATATACTAAATAAATAAAATTAAAGTTACTGTTTGTAATTTAAAAATAAATGCTACCATTTACATGCAAACTGCTATTTTTGCAGCTTGTACATTTTTTCCCAGGACAGTTCATCTTTAATAAACATCGAAACGTCTCAACAATTTCATTGAAAAATACAGAAAGTAAAGTAGGAATTTTATTTTAAGAGTAAGTACCCTTTTAATGCCTTGCTCGAAACATATAAATATAAATACAGTACTTACAGACAGACAGAGAATATTATTTATCGATCTCCTATCTATTTTATTTTCATTTTTGTATACTAATTCTAAAGGAAACATGGTTCTTTGAGTGTTTTTTCTTTTTTTTAATCTCTTAAATCTATTACACTATTCGTTATAATCTATTATATTATATTTATTTTATTAGATACGTACACGTGTATTCTTTTCTTTAATAATTTTGTTTGTCTATCTATTTTTATTATTATTTGAAACTATTACACCCTCTATTACCAGTATCTGTAAGAGCTATGTATGTTACGTATATGGCAAATACTATAGAACTCGACGTATTGCGCTGACATTTATATCTTCTAGAAATATAATAAAAGTAGAATCCAAAACGTAACAAGTCCAAAGGTCTAAATACTTAATTCACATAGGTCATACTAAAATCATATGTGTCACAAAATAAAATTATCTTCTATATAACAAGCATTATATTTACATTTGGAACGGTAAGATAAACATACTAATAAAAATGATTGAATACTGAAAATAAAAAGCTACGGGAGACAGTGCAAAACATCCTTTATCGTATTTGTTATTTACTCGCAATCTCTTTTATATTAGAATATCATCAATCGCATCCTATTGGAAGAAACTCCATTATGATGTAGCAAATATTAGCATGGTCTTATTATTTTTATAGCTGGAGTACAGCAGACAGACAGATGACCCAACTAATGGAAAGAGAATACTGTCGCCTATGGACGTTTACAACACCAAAGATGTCATCAACGAAAGCCTCTAAGAAATTTTAATTTAATGTTTCACATTAAAAAAAACCCATATTGTAGCGATGTGAGAAAACCACGGCTGGGAGCTCAATCCAAATCCCCACGGTGCGCAAGAGAAACGTTCTAGAGAATCATTACGTACAAAGCGAAGCGGCTCAGGGAAGTGGGTATGCACGCCAAGCTGATGGCGTCCGGTGCAGCGGTAAAACTAGTAGTAGAATACGCAAAGAGACGCGAAGTCTCTCTGAAGATCAAGTGCATCTAAACAGTGTGTAAGTATGAGATCGTCGATAATGCGACGGCTCAATGTTGAAGACTGTCCAGGGGAATTAGCTGGTAGGTGAGGTTGCCCCGCCCACAAGTGTAAGCAGTACTTCATATGCGGCCTCATCTGGGCTTTGTAAAGCACAGGCGTTGCCGCGGAGTAAAGTACTGCTTGGACCGGTTTAGCACACTTATCTTTCTGAAGGCAAGGGTTGCCTTGCCTTCAAGGTGGTTCCTGAATCGTTGCCAATGTTGATATCAAGTATTTCAATACTCTTAAAGGTGGTAAGGGGTGTTCCTTAGAACTGAAGCGCATGTAGGAATTGGGTTTCCTTTCTTATGTCCCATCAAAGACGAGAAACATTTCATAGAATTTAAGTAATTCAATTGCCGTTTAGGCGAAATATTTATCAGTATGCAATATCAATATTAATCAAATACACGTGAATAATACAGAAAAAGCTATCGAGGAAAATATCAAATGGCACCAATTTCGTAACAGGATCAGTCACTTTTAAGGTTTTAATTGGCAAAGCTATAACGAAACCCGTAAAATGAAACGGGCTCACGGGCCCTTCCTAAATAATTCAAATGATTTGAAAACATTTATATCGTATGTTTTATACGTTTCCATCGTGCAATACAAGAATAAAAATTCAATGTTAAAAATGAAGCATCGTCGCAAGCTTCATTTAGAATTAAGAATCTGCTTTTTGGAGTTGTAAAGCACAAGTCTCGTTCCTATTTATACAAAAAGCTCTCTTGGGCTTCTAGCAGAAGACAAATAGGAACGCAGCAATGTGCAATAACTGCAGTACAACTAGCAATGGAACGACACAGTACAGCAGCATTCAGAGGAAGCTTCCGGTATGCAGCGTCAAGATGTAGGAACAATAATATCCCACCTATTAGAAATTTAACGTCAATATCATTGTTTAGGTTCAAACTCAAGACATTTCTAAATGCTCATCAAAACGCACAATGTGATCTTAGGCATGACACAAGTGCTATATGATTTCATGAATTTATTTATTTTGATTTATTATAATATGGTTAATTTATAAATAGATATATGTTATTTGTTTCGTTGCTGCTACAGTTATTTTATATATTATGTTTGTGTTACGATTTTAAATTATTGCTTATATATATATTTAGTTTGTATTTTATTAAACTTAATCAAACTGCATTATGCTATATATTTTGTTGTTGTTATGTGTTGTATTGTCAACCGTAAATTCACCTTATGGCCCCAGACGGAAGAACAGCACTAGTCCTTGTTGGCTAGCATTATGCTGAGGCTGGGTCCAATTTAGGACTTATTTTGTTTCTTGCTCTATTTATATTAACTTAGTTTTTTTTGTTCTAAATAAAATATTTTCTTTCTTTCTTTCTTTCAATTATTTGTAATTTAATAGATAGTAAATTGGCTCATATATGTAAGTAAATTAAAAGTAAACAAAACTTCTGCCTGGAAATAAATACGACTTAGTCGGAGGCGATTTAATAAAAAATACATACAACATGAATATTACAAGTGGGTCTTCAGGGCTAAATAGCGAAAAAACTACTCAAGGGAATCTCGAGGATCATTTTTTGCAGAAATAGAACATTTTGTTCAAAACCAACAATTTACCTTGGTTTGGTGTATGACACTCCTTCACAGAAATTGATTTTTAGAAGCTACACTAGATATAATTTGATATAATAAAACAGGTGTGTTTATTGTTTTCAAAATCAGCTGATTCGATTCCTGATAAGGGTAATTGATTTATAAAAAATCTAATTCTAACACTTTAGTTTTTGTCAAACTTGGCCTTGAGGCTTCTTGAGTGTTTTTCGCTATTAAGTTTAGTCTAGGGTTTGGCCCTGAAGGCCTACTTGAAAATTTCATTTGTATATTGCGAACATATTACTAATTGCTGAATATATAATTGTATCGTTCAAAATGTGACTCCATGTCGTACCAGTGTAATAATCGACACTAGTGTATGTAATTTTCAATGTATATGTATAAAAATTATAATATATTGGTGAAACCACCGTAATTATTAACACAATGTTACAGAGGTCGAGTCAAGAGAGTGAGAGAGACATATAAGTAAGAGGGAGTGAGGCATAAACTCGTGTTCCATAGACGTCGCGTTCCATATACCATACATACCGTAAAAGTAGATATACCTACCTTAGCTAATGCAACAGCGGGGAAAGTATCCCATGCAAGATCCGTGTCTTCACCAGATTGTCCTCTTCTTTGTCCACGAAGGATTCGAGCAGCTGTTGCCGTAGTTAAGCTCATACCGTCTCCTACTACCAGAATGACGTTTCTGTTAAAAAAAGATATTTTTATAATATCACTAACTTGTTCAATTTAATTATAATTATATATATATATATATCCGATCCCCAATAGCGGGAGGCCCGACCATAGCAAATGGACCTTTATTGGCTCTTATTATTATTATGGGCCTAAAATATAGAATAGAATAGGCAAATTCAATTATTAAAGAAGCCAGAATTTATATATAGCAAGAATGTAACAAGAATTTGTTTATGAGACCCCAGCCTTCCTTAGGGTCGACCGCCTCGCGTTGTTTGTTTATAATTAACTTGTAGACTCAGTTACATAAATGTTTACATGATCAAGGTAAGTCCATTATAATTTCCATGGGGCTGAAAATGTTGAGCCCGATGGAAATTGTAATAGGCTCACAAATACGTATAAATAATTAATTACATTCGCGTCTTTTATTTATTTCCGTAAAGGGCTTAAAGTGACAAACAATACAGCGAAGCTTTTTCATCTAACGCGCAATTTGTAATAACAAAAGTTATATTTAATGTATGTCCTCCTTATAGCTTAAAGATTTACCCAAACTTAGTTGGTTATTATTTCCGTTTTGAATAGCGAAGTACTTACTTTTTGAATTCGAAAAAAACTCACTTGAGTTTTTTTAATGCTTTTGCGATTTGCCTCGGTCCCTGGGCGAGATCTACAGGCGTGTGAAGGGCTCCCAGGGCCCGATTCTGTGCACACGTTCACAGAAGTAGGAGTTGTGAGGTGCTGACCGCCGGTCTATCCACTAAACCTACTAGCGTCCCTCCCAGTCTTTTTGAAATGCTTCACCAGGGAGGTCAACCACCCCCGGTTCCACTACGTCTAAGGGAGGATGTGAGCGTAGCTACGCCTCCGACCCCCTATTCACCTTTTGCAACGAGAGTCAACTCGCTGATCGTCCTCTTTGATATCAAGGTTACCCATATGTGAAATCCATAAATCTAACCTTTTAAACCACTCCCGGTAAAAATCTGCAGGATGTCCAGGATACAAAGTTTCCCAGTTTTTGTAAAGAAAACAAGCTATATGGTTTTATTTTTCGTGTTAGAATAAGCTAATATTTATGCGCTCTAACAAATTTAAAGCACTCCCTGAAAAGTTGTGGCGGAATTACCATGATAAAATTATCCCAGATTTTAAATACGATAATTTGCTATCAATCAACGACAAGTGCATCGAAATCGGCAAAGAATTTTTTTACGGGAATGCCGAACACACAGACAAACAGGCAAGAAATCTAGAAAAATTAATAATAACAGCCCATTAAATGTCCCACAGCTGGGCTTGGACATCCTATTGTAGGGGAACAGACAGAACATGGGCCGCGCTTGTCCAATACGGCTTGACTGGTTTAACACATCGGTTATTTCAATCTGCAGGTTTCGTCAAGATGTTTTCCTTCACCATTCTTAGCACGTCATAATTGTGACAATAAGCATAGAAAGACAGAAAATTATTTCCGTTCCAGCCAGAATCAAACCCGCGCCCTTTGAGTTTGGGACTCGTGCGCTAAGAGACATTATGCTACCACGACTTTCTACCGAAGTAGTTTTTGTACTAGTTTAACAACCACGTTAAACGAATACAATAATCTAACACTGATCTTTTTGGGAAAACTATAACATCTATCTATATGATTAGATGGTATAATCACGATTATACCATCCAATCACATAGATAGATAGATAACACTTGTACACTATTACAGAAACTTACGAACTAGTATTAATCTAATTGGGTACAAAGGGCGGTCTTATCACTAAAAAGCGATCTCTTCCAGACAACCCGTGGCAAGAATATTCTGATTAGGAGTGGCGATGGTGGTATACATAATTATTGTTACTGTAAGTAAAATAAAATACTGGTATCATTAAACTTAGCTTTCATTCATAAAAAATATACATATCGAACGCCACCGTTGACTAAGTCATTATACGGTTACGAGTTGCGGGGCTCGAATTAAAATGCCATTAGAATTATTATATAGTTTACTAGAACTATACAAACACATATAAAACAGGTACAAACATAACTGAACGCAAAAAATCCAAATGTAATGCAAAAGTCATAATTCAATAAAACGCGCAAAGTCCGTCACTAATAGATTCCGAATGTACACATGTCTCGCCTTAATCGTGGTTCTCCCTCGACTGCCTCCTCTCCCCACCAGACCGTTGTTTTATACCTTACAAATACAAATGTGCCCGCATCGTAGTCAACGTAATCCGTAACACCTGGCTTATTATTTCGCCGCAAGCGACCATAAATTAATATAATAAACAATGGGCTATTCTCTAGACACGTATGGCAATAAATAAGTATACGAAAGAAGACGATCATACGCTCAAATACCGACAGGTATAATGTGGTTTTACAGTCTGTACGTGGAATTTGTCTTTGTCCGGGTTCTAGGTTGTAACAATACCTATATTATTCCTGATGCCTAAAAGCCCACTTAAAAACAATTTCGTTTTTATCATCACTTCAAATTTAGAAAGATAAACGGATACTTAAATAAATAATTCCATTTTACTACATTCCTATAAATGTAAAAGCGAAATTTCTTGTTTTATTATAACATTTAGTGAATGGCGGAGTATGAAAAGCCTAGCCTAAATATTGTAGTAAGAAAGCCTTACAATTCTGTACATAACAGTAATTAAGATAATTAACCTGCTTCGTATTTGCAAGCATTAGGCTTTGTTAAGATCGGAAATTTAATTTGTACTTAAAATTTAATCCCACGTTTGAATAAGTACTTTATTTAATGCTTCATTTTTACCTTATATATTTTTTAACAATTATTTATAAGTTTACTTTATAATAAAACTACGTTAACGGTTTTAAGCACGGTAATTTAATTGATTTTGATTTGGTTTGTTTTTTTGTTTGTTGAGATTGTTGTGAAGCGGTGGTAAATTAGATTAGGCTCCCATAGAGTAGATAATATCCATAAACAAAATTAAAACTAAATAATTAAAATGAACAAGTTGGCGTTACGCTAAATAAAACTTTAACAATACACGTTAGACAAATGTCATCTTTGTCGTCCGTGACCACGGCTACTGAAAAGCGGCCGAAACGTCGGATAAATCAAAATCACCGCGCTTAAAACCGTTAAAACGTAGTTTTATTATGTATGTATACAAGTCGCGAAAATTTAAGAAAATATTAAGTTTACTTTAATAATATATTTTTTCAATTGCAGATATTACAACCATTTGTTAGTGACAAACATTATATTTATGTTAAGACGGACACAATAGAACACAAAAGCACTAGATAAGTAGCCTCACCCAGGATCGAAGGAAAGGGGAGTCCATTCTATCTGCGAACACACTCAGAATACTGCTGGGTCTAGTCCAAAGCTAATATACAGGCACTTCGTCTTTCAGTTTCAAGCAACCAAAGTGTTTAATGTGAACATAAAATTGGATCATTCAACCTCATTGAAAGTCCTTTCCGTTCATTTCTGGGCCATGCAATTTACCTTTTATGAAAATACGAGGCTTTAACGCACAAAAATTATTTATCAGTATTATTCAACCATTGATTTCCTCCATCTAAAATCGTATTTGTTCTTCGTCTGTGGTACTAGATAAGCATGATCTATCCTCAGTCACAAAGTTATCCTAACGACATACTGCGAAACGTACGATACTGAAAGTTCGGTTAAGTTGTTTCGGATTTTTTCGGCTAATTCGCTCGCCGTATTTTTTAAATAACCTATATGTCACATCAGAGGATATTACGCCGTGTTAGAATTAGCGCCGACCCTTCAGTCACTGAACTTTCAGTGGCATACGTTCCATGGGTGTGTCATTACACTTTGAAAATGAACGTGAATTTATTAATTAAATTAGTATATATACAAAAAATATGATACTCACTTTGCAACTGGATTTTTTTCAGAGGCGTACTGTAATCGCTTTTGCAATGTTTCTTGAGCTTGAGTGTACCAATAAGCGCGATCTGAATGAAAAATGGACACAGCTTATTAACATTATATTTCGGTTATTTTTATAAGTAATTTACACTGTAAAAAAAAAAAAAAAAAAAAAAAAAAAAAAAAAAAAAAAAAAAAAAAAAAAAAAAAAAAAAAAAAAAAAAAAAAAAAAAAAAAAAAAAAAAAAATAATTTTTACTACTGTAGCCGAAAATGGCAATCAAACTTTAGAATAATTTTATTTATTAGGGGTATAAACAAAATATAGCCATAGGTGCAGAAGGTTAGTATATATGTATATACGAACTAGCTGTGCCCACAATTTCATCTACGTGGACATCTTTTTCACGGAATAAAAAAAATAGCTTAAGTTACTCTTTATAATATCAACTATCGATTTAGCCGTTTCAGAGATTAACCGGAACATCCAGACAGAGACACTGGCAGGTAGAAAAAAATGTTTTGAAGTTATACTTCTTTAGGCGCGTTAGGGATAAATGATGTGAGTAAATTTTTACGATGCGCGCGCACATCGTCACACGAAAAACCTACACCATGAAGTTAGCTATAGTCAGCATTTTAGTTTTGAAGTTATACTTTTACAGTGCGCGCACACTGTCACGAAAAACCGACACGCGGATGTTAGCTATAGTCAACAATTTAGTTTTTCTATTGTTAGTGTCGTTTTTTCTACAAACGTAGAATAAGGCAAAAAAGAACATTTTTTAAAAGATTGTTATCTTGATACGCCAAAGAAGTATAACGTCTAACGCGTGTGCAGACGTTAGACGTTACACACACACACACACACTTTTTTTATATAAGCCCCGAATACATTTTATTTTCATTTAGTAAAAAGCTGTTATTTTGAAATTACAAACAGACGAATAAAGTGTAGCAGCATTAAGTGTAATTTGAAACCTTACAACAAAATTTAATGTTGTTTCGTAAGGTATCAAATTACATGACAATCAAATATTAGGCATTTTAATAGTTTCGTTTTCTCAGGTTCTTACTAGATTCTTCTTTAAAATAAAGATTCACATAGAAAACTACTTATAAATTGTTTTTTTTACTTTTATCAAATAACTAATCAATCTATGCATATTCTCTCGGCTAAGCTCTTCAGCACGACAGTTAGCACGAGGTATTATCACCATATAATATAATATGGTCATTTTTAGTGTTATACGGGATTTAGTATAAAGTAGGTTTCATCCTATTTTATATTAAAGATACAATTTTATAGATAACTATCTTATCTTTCTAGTAGCCGTACCCGGGAAATTGATCGTGGGGGAATTTAAGATACCTATTATATATATATATATATATAGAAAGAAAATATATGTTTTTAAAATACGATACACAAAATAGCATTTTAATGTATAAAATTTTAATAATTTATTAAAGTCAATTTTGCGCGAATGAAATCAAAGTGTTTCACTTACCATAAGTTTCCTTAATTTCAGTTTTCTGCGGCGCTGGTGACAGGACACCTCTGCTGAACGTGGACATCATGATCGCGATGCAACACCAAGTACTCATGGTTCATAAGCCTCATCGGTACTGCAGTATTCTCAGGCTTTTACAACAAATACCGTTATATTTTTGTATCGTTCTCCTATACTACATACAGGGTAATTTGGCATTCGCCTCTCGATCATTCCGTTAAATATACTGGCATTAAGTAAATTAAGACCTTTACGTAAACTATCGTCTACTTAATTAAATACAGAATTGAATTAAGTCTATGTTATAATTGTGACAACGAGAGGCGGTTTGTTCAAACGCTACTAGAACGTGTAAATTAAAAATGGATATCCAGAAATACTTGAAGCGTTTCTGTAATTTTAATATTTTTAATTTTGAAGCCAAATATTATTTTAAACATTCCGATACCTGAAACAAAAGATTTTACTATTATTTTAAATTTCATTATCGCGCTACCACATTAATTCTTTAAGTCGTAATTAGTCATAATAGGTTACTGCAAAGAAAAAATATCTAAGAATCAGGCTACCTAACTCAAAAAATATAAAAACTAGTAATCCTTCAGTTGTTATCCCCGCAAATTGCCATTGCGCCTGACCGCCATTTTGGTGATGTAACCGTAGCCGAACACTCAGTACTGTTAGCATCACTGGCCGGCGAGTACGCGTACATATCGAGTTGCGGATGACATCATGTGAATGTTAATTTGACAAGGTTCCAGCGCATTAGCAATTTGCGGGGATAATACAGACCTGGTAGTCCAGGAACATTCAACAGTTAGCTACAAGCCTATAATTTCATGGAACCAGACACCATAACCACGGCGCTTTGTTAAGGCCTGGCTAATTTTACACCGTTTATCTCTATGGCCAGGATTCGCTATCGCTATGTGGTAATTATAATAATACAAACAATAGATCAGAAAATTGACTCAATGTTGTAAGCTTTTTGGCAGGATATTAAAAAACTAAGATCCTACTTAAATAAAAAGTCACTGGCAATCAGTAAAATGTTGATATAGCGATAACTCTCTTATGACTATGTGCAGTTCTAGGTTACGAACTTAAGTCAGATCTTACTATAAATGTACTAGTACTACATATATCAAACTCAGATTATATCGTTACAGGCACAGTTCCGAATGAAAATAGAAACAAATAAAAACTAAATTAACAAATCTTAAATTGGTGTGTTGCTTGGGATATATCTACCACTTCTTCTTGTTGAAACAACAATAACAAATTGCGAAATGGAGTATACAGTAAATTTTCCAATTTGTTCTTCAGGGCCAAATCACGAACTTTACAAAATATCGAGAAAAACACATATTATAGGAGTATACATTAGCTAAATATCACAAGGAATTTGATATTTAATTAATGTATGTGAAATAGAACACTTTGTTCAAAAACAACCCTTTGCCTTGATTTTCCGTTTGAAGTTTCTTCACAGAAATGAATCCTGACAAGCTAAATTATGATTTGGTATAAGAATATAGCATTTTTTTTCAAAATCAGCCGGTTCCATTCGTTATATGGCTTATAGGTTCCAAGGCGGAGGGCCTTGGAGTATTTTTTGATATTGCGTAAAATTGGCTTTGAAGGTCGGCTCGAAAAATTCACTCTGTATATATGGTTTACATAAATTCTAACATAAATGTGTATTTGTCTTTTAAAACGTTCTTTATTTGAAATCAATTTGATTACAAAAATAATAAATACCTACGATATATAATCATCTATAATATTATACAATTCTAATAATGTCGTGTCTGTACATTGTAGCTATTTACAAAAAACCAACTGGAATAGACTATACAAACGATAATGAACACGATGCAATTTTTTGTAGATTTCTTTTCGGGTAATCTTGTTGTTTGTTTGGGATTCACGTAAAAATTACTAGGCGGAAAATAGCAAGTGAATGAACCAAATTGAACAATTTTGTTTAAAGGCACAGAACTGAAAGAACAATGCGATAGTCAACGCCGTGAATGATTCAAGTTTGTGTTAATATGGATCACTTCAGTTGACTTCAACAAAAGCATAATAATATGCATCGAGGCAACATGCGCTTAATGCAAAAATATATTGCTATTACAATAAATCATCAACAAACTAGAAGATTTGTTATGAAGCAAATTATCAAAGTTATTCAGGACACAAGTTCAGATTTCCCAAGCGCTAAGCCCCTTTGATCAACTGTACTACACTCGACATTCCAATTAGCCACTAACAGCTTAATATCTTTCATATACTATTGAATAATAGCAACAATGTCAGCTTATAAACGTCTGCTGTGACCGGGCCTCTCGTTTATGAATCGAATGACATACCCGTCATTCTTGTCTAATAAACACTACTAATATCGTTGTGTAGGTATTCCTACGACAGATTCAGACAGACAGATACGACAGAATAAAGGGCTTATTGGGAGACTTGATTATTGTAGCAATATAGACATCACATCTGAAAAACTGCTTAAGCAGTGCAAATATCTTGAATCCATATGTCTTGATGCTTTAATCAATAAGCTACAAAGATGAGGGGAAAAAGTGGTCTAAGGTTGAGCAAGCTTACTTAGAAGAATTCAACCACGACTTCAAGACAGCTAAAGAACACTTTTAGGAAGAATAGGCGACAATAAAAAATATCCAATTCTCAGCGGTACATCAAATATGTAATAATAAATTCTTCATAACAATGTAAATATATATTTTTTGTACGCTGTATTTTTTGTATGCTTATGCATATTTGTTCCGTCTTCGGAGATTAGACATAAAATCATTCACAAGAAATGTACGCTGATGAAAAAGGATAGGTCTAAAAGTCAATCACCAAACACGCGTCAAAAAGCAGCCTTTTTAACTGACTTCGAAAAAATTTAAAAACTTCGTTTAAAAAAACCGACTTCAAAAACTAAAATACTAAAATGTATAAAATAACTTATTTCTAAAGCTATTATTATTAATATATATTATCTAAAACATCTTAAAGTCAGTGCTTAGTAATTTTCAAAATATAGTAATTTTTATGTTTTACTTTGCACCGACTTCAAGATGTTTTAGATAATATATATTAATAATAATAGCTTTAGAAATAAGTTATTTTATACATTTTTGTATTTTCGTTTTTGAAGTCGGTTTTTTTAAACGAAGTTTTTAAATTTTATTTGTTACTTTTTAGTGTCTAGCTATGTATAGGTGGACCTACGAATGATGCCGCGCTTCTTAAAAAATATAGGTCCCAAGAACCGGGAACAATAAAATGTTCGTAAAATGAAAACTACTGGGCCAAACTATATCAAATTTTTAGGGGACTACATGGCAGCAATTCCGCGTCGAACAAAAAAAGAATTACGTAAATCGAATAATAAATTTCAAAGTAATCGGTGTACATATGGAACGGAGTGAAAATTATTTCCATGAAAAATGTTCATAAAATGAAAAGTACTGGGCCAAACTATGTAAAATTTTAAGGGGACCAATTGGAAGCTATTCCGCGTCGAACAAAAAAAGAATCACGTAAATCGGATCATAAATCACGGTTTTATTAAACGAAGTTTTTATTTTTTATGCAATTTATAGTTTGATGACACAAGGAAGATGAATAAGGAACATGCTATGATGGACATTTAGAGGCATGGTAAACCATGTTATATTAACCAGACGTAATTTTAGCAATTGAGCTATCACAACACAAAGCTCACAAATCAATAAACATAGAGGACTACGACCAGCTTTTAAACAAATAAACCTACAAACAGTGTTGAGAGAAAGCAGTTCACAAAAGGAAAATTTTAATTTCGAGGGACCAAGAAAACGAAGATAAAATTGATTAAGAGAAATAAATTCATCCTTATCGTCTGCCAAAACAAGAATCGAGAGAACCTTAAAGTAAACCTTCGAGAAGTTTCGAGGTTGCGTATACTTGATTACGGTCAAACGAACAGACCGGGCACAAGTTTTGGATTTGTTTCGCTACTTCAATTCTCAAGACGTACAATTTTCTCGGAACCAACTGTAGGGTTCTACTGACGATCGAATTCAAAAGAATGATTTAATTAACTTATCTTTATATATAAAGATAAATTAATATATATAATTAATAGCAGTCTTGGCAGACGTTGTTCTGCTTTAGAAAAATCTAGAACCCGATTCCAGCGCCAAGTATTTTGTTTAGATTGCTGGGATACAATATTGAAGTTTTAGCAGGGACCCCTAATTTTTATGTAGTCTATACTAATCATGGATATAGCATTTGAATGGTGAAAGAATTTTTGAAATCGGCCCCGTAATTTATTCGTTACAAACATACAAATCTTTCAACATACAAATCTTTCCTCTCTATAATATGAGTATAGGTAACAGCCCCTAAATGCATCACTGTTGGGGCTCGGGCTTTCCACTCATGGGAATCAGACGAAAAATTTCAAACCTCTCTTGGGAAAATTTCGGATTTAGGATTCGGATTCCCGAAATAAAACGTACTTACACTGTGATCACTGTAAAAATCGAATTAGAATTCGATATTTTGTTTTAATGTGGCCGTTTTAAGTAATTACTAAAAAAAATCCCGCGGGATTCCCGAGACATAAAAGTAGCTTAATTTTAAGTCTAAGAATTCACGTAAAAACTACTGGGCCGATTTCAATGCTGTGATCGCTGATCGACAACAAATTTCTTAGACTTAAAATCACCCCCACTTTTTATCCTGGGATTCTTAAGTAATGCCCTTGTCTAAAGTGTGTTTAGATTTAGATGTTTGTATTTAGATGATTAATATAAAGCATTTTATACTGAAATATCTAACTTTAAGAGCCAGTTTTAGTTGTATAAGGCAGTCAAATATGATTAAATAGTGTAATAATTATTGAAAAAATATTTTAAGGATAAACATGTATACATATTTGTATATCCTACAAGTAGAATACTGAGCCTGTAGAGGGCTTGTTAAGTTATCTCACTAGATCGTCATACTGATGCTTTGTCCGAGTTAGGAACCAGCCCCATGATCTCCCGCTTATGTTTTTATATGCCTATAATATATTGGTATATATAATCTATGTATTGTAAGATTCAGACGTCACAAATAGAATACAAGAGTGGAAATAAAACAAACAAAAGTAACATTCCTACTAGATATGGTTCATAGTAGTATACAATGTGTTTCTAACGCGATAAAACAAAACTAACTTTTGCAAATTCCCGTGAAAACCCTGAACACACAAAGTTCAATCTTATATTTCACGTAAGTTTTGAGATTTAAGTTTACTTGAGTTTTCCCCTCGACTATGTCACAGGTCAAACAAACCATGGTGTGTAGCTCTATTTTACTTATATAAAAACTTAGGTGTTTATATATCGGGAGCGAAGCGAGAGCAAAAGCTAGTATATGTATAACGCTTCCTTGAAAAATTTCTAACTGAAAAATTCGGTTAAGAATCCGTCGCGTGGTTTAGGTTTAGAGGATTTACAAACAGACAGACAGAAGCGGAAAGCGGCTTTGTTCAATGGTAAGATCAGTCTTATTCATAGAGAGTAAGTTTTTTCTTTAGAACATGGAAGCTTTTATTCTATTTCAGGGAGATTGTTTTAGGTCCAGGAACCAAGGGCCACAGATGACCCCACTTGATGCAAAGCAGCTACCATCGCCTATGGACATTGCAACACCAAAGGCGCTACAAATGCGCTGCTGCTCTTTCAAGAGAGACTAGAACCTGGTCACTAATTCCGGAATACAACTCAAGGTTGTTATGGCAGCATACTCTAGACCAGGGGTAGTAGCAATCCAGACGGGAAAATGCCCTACCATCTGGCTGTGGGTTGTTTTATCGCCTCTACGACAAGCCGCCAGGTCGCAAGAAATTGTATTCTTTCCGTTCCTGCACGGATAAAATGCCATAATAAAACAACGTTAATGGTGTTGAACGCGATGTTTTATTAGATTTTTATTCGGACATTTCGGCCACTTGTCAGTAGCCGTGTACTAGTCGCAAAAACTAAAGAAAATACTATATTATCTACTCTTAGAACTTAATCCACTTCCAAGAAAAATCCTGCAATCTTCTGTTAAAAACCTCGCAAGTGTAGTACATAAATCGTTAAAAAAAATATAAAAAAGAATTCATAATTGCATTCAGACTGCCATTATCAAAAACACTATTAACTTTTTTATAATCAGTATATAAAACTTTTATAGCTATTATGAATATGATGTAAGTGTAAAGTTGCACTTTAAGAATACAAATTAAGTTATAAAAAAAAGTATTTCGTTTTCACCTACAAAATAAATGCCTTCATATAAATAGTAAAAAAACGCCATTCCCAAAGTTTTAATCAACTTAAAAAGGCCATTTTCAAATCCGAATTCTGGATAGAGTGAGATACTGTCTCTGCGTCACATTTTTTTCTGAGAATTTAATCTATTTTAAACCACTAAAAAGCGCAATGCAAAAATATTTTTGATTTAAGTTAACATAAATTCTAAACCTCTTAAATAAGAACGCTACACGGTTTCTAAATATAATATACTAAAAAAGTTTCAAACATACCATGGTAAAAGCATCGTATAAATCATTAAATTTTCCGTCACTACTTATTTCAAACTCTTACAGACTACACAAATACCACGTCACTTTAATTCATAAAATACACAAAAGTTGGTAAAAAGTTATTTACACGTCATCGAGTTTGAACGTTGTAGTTTCGTAATTAAATCAATATATATTACGATCGCACCGTGTTTCCCTTGAATAACGCTTTTTCAAGACCGTTCCCAACAAGCTGGTGGAATAAACTGGCATGTAATGTGAGAATCTCCGTACCGCGCATGCGTGATCACTCAAGTGGCACTACGATAGGACATTGAAAATGAAAATAAGTGCTGAACTTTATGATCGTGTGTAGTACATAATTATACTTACAGTCTTATATACAGATTTTTAAATCTTGTATGTAGATAATACATCAGCGGAAAATACGCAGAGTTCGTATTAGAGCCGATCCTTCAGTCACTACTTTCCGCGCGGTATTCTCCAATGGCAACTCATCTGCAGAATATACCGGCCATTGGGATTCCGTATGCCATTCAATAACCTCTTCCAGGATCTGAATATAGTTTACAAAAACATTCCCCAGCGGTATTAAATAAAAAAGATATGTATGTCATGAAGTGAGCTTGTTATAATTCAAAGAAATTTAAATGAAAATACCTATTGGTACTACTCGTCGCGCCATCTAGCGAATATGGCAGTAGCTATGAGAGCTACACATTAAAATTGCGGCGTTGTAATTGTCGTTGCCATGACGATGTGTTAATAAGTGCAACGGTGGCATGGGTAGCGACGATACTCCCTCGTACTTGGAATGAAAGGTATCCAATATCCTTTTTTTACCGTGGACAATGTTAATGCGGAATTTAATGACGATCTCTTGCGTACTTAAAACGTGAAACTATCTAATCTGACAAGCTGACGTTCAGATTTATATTATTAGCTTGAATTATGAATAAAATAAAATAATACGATGTGAAACTAGAATATTAAGGACCGATTTTCCATCATCAGATATAAGTGATCAATCTAATAATTTATTTATAACCTGACAAATTCAAAATCAAAACGATTCCACTGTTATGCATGCAACTATCAATTTCAATTGTTTCATGTTGTATTTTATTCTATGGAACAAATTTATCTGGTGATTTAAAAATATGCCCTTAGTCAAACGGTACAATGTGAAAACAAAATTTTAAAACTAAATAAGAATTGTAAATTCGAATAAATTATAACCAAATACATTCAAAAGTGCAACAATTCCACTGTTTTATGCATGCAACTGTCATTTTCAATTTTCCCATGTTGTAATTTTATTCTATTGAATAATTTGTATCTGGTGCTTGCATAATCGGCCTTTAGTCAAACGGTACAATGTAAAAACAAATTTTGAAAACAAAATAAGAATTGTAAATTCGAAATGAAACTCCCACTGTGTGACATCTTTTTTTTAATCTCTTGTTATTAACAATGCAAATGCCTCTCTTATTCAAACTCATCGAAATACTAATTATCCTTATGAATAATATCTGCGATTCATACTTTAATTTCCGCTGCGGCGATTGTTAGAGGCTATTTTGTTGAAATGGGATTTAAATTGCTTTTTGTCGTGTTTTCGCATGATCGGGATTATCAAGATCATTTTGATAAGAAGCGTCGGTTTTCGTGGTAATATTGAATTATTAGCAATCATTTTCACTGGATTTCCACACGGACCTATCGGCCTACATTCTAATCACTTTTATTAGCCGTAGCAATTTGAATAATGGAGTTGTACTTTTCCAACCTATGCAAGCGCTGATTGGTGAAGGGGAAAGACCCTTCAAATTTCATCAATTGAATAAGTACGTCGTAGATTTAATATGTACTCACGTTGTTGGCGATGAGAGAAAATTGTTGAATAGGTATGTATGATAGGCTAGGGCTAGACTTAAAACATATTAAGCACAGTGATATTTCATTATTAAAAGTACATACGGAACCAACAAGCAGCCATATTAAAGCGAGAGCGAGTGTTGCCACACGCATAATAGTGTTGTCAATTAAATACATTGCTCTCAACAGTATGTATTGTACTTTTACCTAGTTATAGCAGTTATAAATATCAATAGAGAGATTAAAGAACTGGGAAAAGCCTGACCTATATTTTAATATGCTGAATTTAATTTGCTAGATCTCTCTAATATCGATTCATGGTAATTTTATGTAAACACATAATATTTGTAGAAAATTCTTGGTTTAATTCTGACGTATTTCACTGTGCGGGGGACTCACATGAATTTGGTTAATTTTTAATCTTTTATCCGAAGTATTTGTATTGAATATAATCTTGTTATTTTCAACACTATGCCAAGTATTAAGTTACTCGTAAACTTCTATGGTTACCCAAATTGAATTAAGGCTATTATTTCTAATTGCCTTAAAGCTTGAAGCGTGAATTATTGTTTAATCGCTGTTTAAAGTTATTTTGAGTTTAGATAAATGAGACCTGAATATAACTTGCTGATGGCTAACATTTTATTCAACAACTATAATTTCGAACTAGTTCTGGTGTGGATTAATAAGGACCAATCAAAACCTTTAGTGAGGGGATTTAACTCCACTTTACTTAGTATTTAAATGTTTGATTAAAGTAGATATAATATATTGTGTAACTTATTGGCAGACCGTGCATAACAAAACGTACCATAGACCATGGAGGTGACAGATTTCCAAAAGCGAAGACCTCACTTGCCAGTCCTACCCATTGCCCGAAGGAAGGAGTAAATGCATTAGGCATTTACTCGATTTTATAAGTATTGTATTATTACTGTACCTGCAGTTGACATTCAACTGTTTTGGCAATACCGCAGCGAGGAGTCCCGTAGAGATAAGGAACATCAAGGGTTTAGTTTATTTGGCTATAGAAGCAAAAAAGCAGTTAATTAAAGTGAGAAACCTATATCTCAAAATTAAACTACGTTTTAACGGTTGTAAGCGCGGGTAATTATTTGGTTTTTATTGTTCCGACGTTTCGGCCGCTTTTAGTAGCCGTTATCGCGGGAGACAATGATGACATCTTTGTGTCCCGCAGTCTCAATCACTATTGACTTTAACAACACTTTGTTAAAGTTTCATTTAGCCTACCCTACTTGTTCATTTTAATTATTTAGTTTTAATTTTGTTTATTGTATTTACGGTATTTTTACTCCCGCCCATTTTGATCAACCGTACTCTTAAATTTCTTCTCTATCAATTTATGAATTTTTGCACTTATTCTTATTATATATTGTTATTTGATTCTTACCTAGTAATCGCACCAGCTACATCGCAATAATAATATGTATTAATTTATATTAATTTTTAAGTTGGTTGCCTGGAAGAGACCGTTTATTGTTTCAGCCATGACCATATTGTAAACGTGCATTTTTATACTTGTTTTGTTGAGCTATAAAGTTTTATCTATTCTATTTATTTTGCACACAAAAATGAGTAAAACTCAAAACCCTCAAGAGTAAGAATTAAATTTTGTTAGTACAATGTTTACAAATGATCGTTATCTTTAATACCTACACTATTAGGCTTCTGAAAAATGACCCAGTCTATGGAATCCCCGCTATCGCCCGAAAAATCAGTACCTACCGAAAAATCCTCAAAGACGATGGCGTTCCTATAAACCTTAACTGAACCATAATAAATAATCGGGGAATCGTTTTTGGTATCCCTTTGCTGTTTAAAAGTACATATTGTAAGAAGGTATTGTATATTATACGAGGTGTATACGAACTATCTGTGCAGGAACGGAGAAAGAGTACAATTTCCTGCGGCCGGGCGGCCTGTCGTAAGAGACGACGAAACAACCCACAGCCAGGTGTTAGGGTATTTGCCCGAATGGATGGTTACCACCGCTGGTCTAAAGTATGTCCCCATAACAAAACTAATGCCTAAACACAAATCAAGGTTGTTTTGTGTATAGGCATTAGTTATCAGGTTAAGAGAGCAGCAGCGCATTTGTAGCACCTTTGGTATTGCAATATCCATAAGCGATGGTAACCGCTTTTGCATCAAGTGGGACGGCTGCCTGTATCCTGAAGTCCTGCAATAAAAAAAGGTTTATATTATACCGTCCAACACTACAATAATTTAATGCATTGATTCACAAGAATTTACAAGAATTAAATGTGTCAAAGTTATTTACTCAACTTATCAATAAAATATTTTAAGCGCGGAATCAAACAAATGTAATTATAACATCCTTTTGGTACCCCTGTAATGGCAAAAGAAAAAAGGGGAATGCAACGTCAAAGGCAGGAAGATGACATCAAAGCAATAACCAGACCACTTCCACTAAACTGGACCAATGGAGGATTATGGGTGAGTCCTTTCTCGGAATGACGAGCTGAGGAGAGTTGCGATAATTATTGAATATTATTTAACTCAGTACAAATGCAATATAGCTCAGGAATAAAGGCTATTTTTATCCTAATTATAACAAAACTTATCTATCTTATAAATAAATTGGGTTGATAATTTGTAGCTTAGCAACCGCGCACAATAAAAGTTTTCGTAGATGTGACAAAATTGTTTTCATCATTGGCCTTAGGAACCACATGAAACACTTAATCTATATAACCAGAGAGCTACATAGGTAGTTAAACATCAACGAGTTTATATACAGTAGACTCTTAATTTGTGCAATCATTTTAATGATATAATTTAAAATTCGGAGCGGTTCACATAAACGGCTCATGGCATATATAAAGTTGTATACAGCCATTAACAAGCTTTCAGCGTAACCCAATAAACTCTTTTTATGTAAGCCCGCTTAATACGAAAATCCATTAAATTATAATAAATGGTGAATGTAGATTATACCACTTTTGAAACGTGTCTTAAAAGTTCGCTTATTCAAGGTCGTCTTCATCTCTAAGACGAACGTCGATGTAGCGTATGTGCAATATATACAAGTAATCCAACCAATAAGTCATGTTGCGGTATACTGTAAAGAAAGCCTTCTTAGAATAGAATGGCATATAACACACAGTTGTTTCAATATTAATGCTGGCCTAAAGTAAAGTATTACAAACGCATACATATTAATTTCTAAATGTGCTAATATATAGTTATAATAAGTTGTGAAACTTGAAAGAGATGTTGTGCAATATTTATTTTCAAAAATCTTATGAATCATTAAGTGTCAGAAGAGTCGAACAAAAGTCGCGTGGAGAGCTTGTTTAACAAATAATGTTACGTCATTTCCGTGAGGGTAACAAGGCGGTGTAAATCGTTGGCAAAACCACGTTTTCGAGGGAAACAGCTATTAGTGGTTAACTGGATTTAACTTTGGGGCTGTAAGTTATTTCAGCCTGTTGTTTTCTAACACACATAATTTCCTCCAAAACTTGGTATAGTAAACTTATCAAATGGTTTGCCTTGTAAGATTTTTCTGCACCACCTATTTCACCTGATTCAAATTTTTGTCATTTAGATTGCCTGGAAGAGATCGCTTTGAGCGGTAAGGCCGCCTATTGTATAGCCTAGAAAATATTGTATTTATATTCTGTTTCTGTAATTCTATATTTTGGTGTGCAATAAAGTGATATCTATTTATCTACGGAAAACAGAACATCTTCGGAGATGCATCTGCGAATACGTTAGGCTTTATATAGTTTCACGTAGCAGTTAAGATTTCTGCATATGTAGTCTGAAGTTTAATGGCAAATTAATTAAGCAAGTAAATTAATTTAGAGTACAACACTCGTCGTCTTTTAAGGAAACAAATACACCTAGAGTACAAAACTCGTTTTCCTATTTTGTATTTCCCTCCAGCGGAGCCATGGGGTTTCACCAGTGGTGCGTCACCCCATCCAACGGGGTGACCATCATAGACGCACCACTCAATAAGAAACCCTCACGCTAGATATAATAGAGATAATCTGTTTGGTATAATTTCACGACTGAATGGATGATAACGAAATTTGACAATGTTTATAGATTGGTTACATAAAGGTTACATAAAAAAATCATACCTAATGAGGGTGAAATAGGCAACGTGTATAGCCTACCTCTAATTCTTGAAGTTACATAAATTAATCTTTAGGGCTTTTGTTTTAGCGTTACATTGTTATATTTTTACTTTTTTGTAAAATAAAACCCACTAAATAAAATGTAACAACCAGTCTTTTAATGATCTTGTGAATAATCGAGTCAAATATATTTATTTCTATTAGTATATTTTTTTATTTCGTGAGTTCAGCAGACAGGTAGACTGTCCACATGATGAAAAGCGGTTACCATCGTAATAGGGACATTTGCTACAAATACGCTACTGCTTTCTTAAGGGAGACTGGAACCTGGTCACTACTGCCGAAACGCATCTCAAGGTTGTTAGGCGGCATAGTCGAGCAAATAATCTCCCACCTTTGGGTTGTTTCGTCACCTCTTACGACAAGCCGCCTGGCCGCAGAAAATTGTATTATTTCTCCGTTCGTACACGGATAATACATAATATATATAAACTTGTAGACTTTGCCAATATATATAAAGCCTTGGCGCATTTTCACCCTTTCACTATTAAAACTGACAGCTAACCGCGTTATTGCGCATTCAAGCAGAGCGTAAGGTAATTTTGTGGTCCAATGGTTGCTCGAATAGGTGCTGTGTATATGTTACAAAGTTCTTAATAATATTCAAGTGTTTGTATTTTTTACTTGCTTCATCTATATCTATTTAGACCCACTTCCAAATGTATGGTTAATTTTAACTTTTGCGCACCTAATTAGGATCAATGACAACATAATAATTCCATAACTAAGTCTTGATATCCTTACTAGGGTTATTAGGATGATATTGGAGTTTGATACACTTTTTATTTATTTATTTAAGGTGGAAAATCTAAAGTTAATAAATATGAATAAACATTTATAATTGTTATCAGATAGTCAATTAAAGGTTGTCGCAAATAATATGTTCAATAAATTATACGCAGATATACACGTATGTACATTATAAAACATGTCATAAAAAATTATGACTCAGCCACCACTTGGCTCCCGAAACACTGATCTCAAATATTCTTTCATGTGACATGCACACGGCTCTGGGTATGGGGGAAGAACAAACGCAGCGCCTAGTGCCACCTGCTTCGTGTGTGTGTGTGGGGGGGGGGGGGCTAAATCGGTTCTCCTCCGATAAAAGAGGATCTCGAACGAACTACCCACTTAAACCTACCTGCGTTCCTGGTGAGAGAGTGCATTTAATCAGGACACAGGGTGTACGCCTATTAGCAGTCTAGTGTCTTGCTCTGGTTCTCATACATGTCTATAATGAAATGAAAAAAAAGGAAATGAAAATACATATGAAAATGTTTGTGTGAATTTTGTGTGAAAAGGAGCCATACATATTTAGTCGCCTGCTTCTAGTTAAAGATAAATGTAGACGGACGTCGAAAAGTCAGTTTTTGGAAATTCAGCCCCTAAGGTAGTAAAAAGGTGTAGAAAGGTTGCTCAAACTGCGACTTTCTTTAATCTACGCGGGCGATACCGCGAGCAACTGCTAGTAAAACATAAATTATGTTAATCTGCAAGTTTCTAAGCGATTCTGGTTTCAGAAAACCGTCAAGTCAATTACAATAATGTTGTCCCGCAACTTCACATACATACGTCAAAAGATAAAATCAATTCAGAACCACTTAAAACTTCAAAAGAAGGATTTGAAGCGGAGAATTTCTTTTTGAATAATTTATCAAACAATTTTGTCTTTTGTGCCATTTATGTACATTTGTAACGCTCCCACTTGCTTTATGTTCTTTTGCGATCAGAGTGCAGTGCTTATATCATTGTATGTATTTTCTTTTACTTTTAAATATAGCTTTGCATGTGTTTTTTTCTTTTTGTATCTTTGTTTTTATTTTTAGTACCTAACGCATTACATTGTGACATTATGATGGTGGTATAAGCACATACATACATTATATAGTACAATGAAATATCTTACTTTTTATTCTACATATAATCCTCTAAGACTATAAGTAGAATACTGAGCCTAGATCATCGAAGTCAATGGATAAGATGCACAGAAGTCTCGCTACTTAAATAATTTGGAATTAGTAGTAAGCACTTTAATTGGTGATTCGCTTATAAAGAATATTTAATTACTATTCAACAAATAGGCACCAGGCGTAAATTGAACTAATATAAAACCCTATCCACGAACAAATTCCAGATCTTTGACTGAAGCCAAACAACTGAGTTCGTTCAACTCGAAAAGCCATAGTTTACTAAACAATTGAACTTTTCTACGCACTCACACAATCATTCTTGATTATCTATACTAATATTATAAAGACGAAAGATTTTATTTTTGTATGTTTGCAACGAATAAATTCAAAATCTACTGAAGCGATTTCAAAATTTTTTTCACCATTATAATACTACATTATCCTAAATTAATATGGGCTATATTTGAATAAAATAGGGATCACTACTTAAACTTCAATAATGTAACCCGCCTTGAATAAAAAAATTGTGTTCGAGTGGGTCCGGGAATTAGAACCTGTAGGTGGCGCTGGAATCGTATTGTAGATTTTTTAATTTTTTCAAGGCAGAATAACGTCTGTCGAAACCGTAAGTTCTTAATAAAAACAGTATCCTATAACGGCAGTCCCAGTAGCCATCAAAAATATTTTTGCTATGGCACAAAAATACAAAAAGATTTTTCTGTTGCTATCGCTAAAATTTTCAGTGTAATCCGTTGAGTTATTTCAGAGTCTATTCAAGACAAACTTTCACACATCAAATCGTTTCCAGACAAAATATTCATTATTGATTATGGTAAATATAGTGATAGCTGCAGCAGTATTACGATTTTGATTTTTAGGTATTTTAAAATTATATTCAGATATGTTTTATGGGGACGGTCTATGTCGGTGAATGGACTTATATCAGCCTAACTCATTGCAAAAAATGCTTCGAGTTCGAACCCTGACATAGAACTTTTCTTAAACAAACTTTCCTTTATTTATGGTCTGGGTGTCTGAGATCGTAGTCTGTTGTGTTTTACCAATAATGCTACCGTAACTTGCTTAGGTTAAAGATATATAATATGTGTATATTTAATTATATATTAACGGGAAGATGGGAAATAAATATAGTCATAATTAACTTGTTTTGAAAACTTTAATGTTTTTGAAATTGTGATTTAGTAATATAAAAGATTATTTAAAGAAGGTGTTACAATTCTTTAGCTTCAAATAGTGCAAGATCGTTATTTTATTTCAAAAACCCCTTCTATGTCATAGTTTTAAAACAGGCGTCGAAAGAATAAATCTCAGTGAATAAATCTTACTGAGTTTATGTTCCTCTTTAGACGGAAAAGAAACAAGATGCGGCGAACCATTGAAATACGTTCTGACCCCTTTGAATTTATCACACGCTTTGTTGAAGTTATACGTACTTTTTAACAAGTCCTAATTTAAATTCTTCTACAAAATGTCTTGAATAAGTAAACAAAGTCATAATATATGAGAATGGCAAACAAGCATTTTCATCTTTTTCGAATGACATGGGATCAAAAACTTATTAAGTAGCTGCACCACTTAGACAGTATTTATGACATAAGATGCATATTGTGCTGCAGATAAAGGAAAAATCGCGATAAAACCTATTTGATAGATCCGATGAATCAGACTCACAAATATGTTTTACACGTTCGAACTCCTAAACATGCTAAGGCCTGAGCCCTGAGCCCTGTAAGAGGTATCTGGGCTGATCATTAATTTTTCAATACATGAATCTGATTTTTATTTTTAGGGTTTCCTAGAGAGCACCAACTAACCAAAATCTATCTACATCCGCCATGGTTGTCCAAAAGTCCGTCTGTCTGTTTATTCATCCTATATCGACTAAAAGATGGACCCTGGCCAACGAAATGCAACGCGTACGCATCGTTTGAATATTGCTAACAACTTTTCGTCTATATACTTACATATCAAATTAGTTGAATTCGTGCAAATTAAACATCTGAGTGTGTCATGCTAACTACTAAGAAACAAGCAGAAATCATCGCTTCGCTACATAAAGGTACTGTGCAATCCTTCCTTCATATAACTGCCTATATTTCCCTGTGTTCTATGCAGCTATATTTTCCATCATTGTAGTTTTACATCAAAAGGGAATAAGTAAACAATTACCAATTCGCGTAACCATTAATGGTTTTGCAAAAGACATAACACTTGAGTCTTTCAGTGGCTATATCACCCTGGCTCGGGAGCCTCACACTATTTTATTCTTTGGTAAGTAGCAGTATCAAACCTCTCTGATGTAGGGAAAAGTTTGCTAGGTAAGCCTTGGGCACCTACAAATCCAATTTAAATAATGTGCCAATAATTAGGGTATTTTTAATAGGTTAAAAAGAAGGTTAAAGAAGTATGTAATCTTATACGACGAGTCTCTTTAAATCAAACTAGCCGTGCCAGCAGTTTCATTCGCATGGGACATAAATTTATATTCATAGTTTCTGAACCCTGGAAAATATCGAAATTAAACTTACAGAATACAAAATTGTTATTAAAATCAGTGTCTCTCTCAGCAATTTCGGAGTCCAGAGAGACTGAGAAAGTTCTAAAACCTTTAGTTTGTAATTACTTTTATTTATAACTAGTATAAATAGCAGTCTTATTTTAAAACCATAATACTTCAATTTGATTTATTGTTAACTGATAAATGCACATTTAATTTTGTAAATTGCAATAGAAAATTCGTATAGAAGAGTCTACTTTATTCGTTTCTACAGTTTACTTCCGAACTTTAAATAGGTGTTAAAATGTTTCTCTTACGTATTTCATGCAGACACAGCTGTACAACGAGCGTCACACCACATTTCCCACGCTTCTTTGTGACACTGCATCGTCCCATTTTACATTTTCTCATTGTAAACTTCGTGTATTATGTGTATATAGCCAACAGTGTTTGACAGCTGTATCTTATAAAATATTTGCTTTTCTCCTAAACATTCATGACTGTATGTCGTATCCACTATGTACTGAAAAGGTAAAAGTAAAATAAATGTTTTTAATATTATAAAGAAGAAAAATTGTATCTTTTGTAACGAATAAAATTAAATACTGCTGGACCGACTGCAAAAATTCTTTCACCATTCGAATGTTACATGGTCCCTGATTAATACAGGTTATATATAATGAATATTCATTGCATTAATTTCTACTTCCATTCGTTTTGTTGCATGAAATTATTATTCATTTTTCGATGTTTATTATTTTAAATACAGTACGTGTTTATTTTGGCTGAGTTTGTATATTTTCCTCATGCCAATTACTTGAATGCAACAAAGAGAGCCACCGAACGTATTATTGAAGCCATAAAAATATTGTGTTAAGTTTGCTTTTATTATATCTCGCCTGATTTTAAGAATGAATGAAAAATATAAATCCTTTAATCAGATAGACAGATCAAATATAATATTGTGACGAGCGAAGGCGGGACGATCTAGTTGGTTTAAGGAGTTTCAGGAAAATGGAGAAGACTAAAAAAGAAAAAGAGACATAGACAGATACGTTTTAGAAAGGGATAGATGTTGAACAAAAGAATAATGAAATGAAGAGCGAATGTATATAATAGAAGGGTGGTGTAGAAAAAGACAGAGTTAGATAAATGTTTAGAAATACGTAGTACGTCTGCGTAAGTCAATAAAAGCATTTGGTTGGAAAAAATGGTGTTTCCTTTCAACCCCACGCTCGCACGTAATAATATCTGACGTGAATAATTACAGGAACTAATTATAAGATTATTTTTTAATAAATGCTATACAATGTACTAAAATAATGAAAATTGTTTGAAAGCATAAGTATAGATATTGAGGAGGTGGCTGATGATGATACGTGACGGTGATGGTGATGGTTGATGGTTGATGGTTGCGGCCGTTGAGCAGTGCACGGGTCAATGAAAGATATTGTTTGCGACGTACACTTTTAATCACACACACACTCTCTCAATGTTACAATATTATAGTTCAGAAGGATTTTGGTATGAAGGCAAGCAGCGAGCGCGAAAACTAACGTTTTGTACACGGGCACGTATGTCGTGCGGTCGCGTTGAAGACGTGAGTCGGACTGTGTCGAATTGTCCCGAAATAGCTTCGGTTCTCGACTGTTTCGCGGCAAGTGGATTGCCGCGAAAAATTGTGGGCGCGATGTCATAAAACGGCGCGATGTTTTGCTTGCCACAGATAAATATTGGTTCCGCGCTTGCGTGCTTGTTTTTATGTTGGCACTAATGTCGCCACACCACCCACCCACGGAGAAAAGTACCCCCAACAAATAATAAAATAAGCCTTACAATATTTAAAAAAAAACTTATGTCTAAAATATTTACATATACTACACATCCACGGGCGTCTTGAAACGAACATGACGTCCCGAGCGAGTCACATACTTGAGATGTGGTGAAGATGTGCTGGGGAGTAGTGGTGGATTGGCCTGAGCCGGAGTTGTTGGTGGGGTTAGAGTAGGCGGTGTGGATGGAGCGTGAAGTGGAAGTGGTGGAAGAGGAGGTGAAGAAATTTGGGCCCCCTGTAACTCGGTGAAACTCTGTTCTATGGAGATGGCTTCTATTCTAGACATTGTGTCAGCAACCACATTGTCCTCTCCCTTTATATGTACAATGTCTGTTGTAAACTGGGAAATGAAGGACAGCTGGTTGAGCTGAACAGGAGGAAGCTTCTCTCGACGTTGAGTGAAAGAATAGATGAGCGGTTTGTGGTCCGTGTAGATTGTCACGTGTTGAACCTCGAGCAGGTAGCGAAAGTGTTGTACGCTTTCGTATACCCCGAGGAGTTCGCGGTAGTACGCGGGCCATTGTGATTGTTTGTCAGTAAGTTTCTTACTGAAAAAGGCCAAAGGCTGCCATTGGTTGCCTATCTTCTGTTGGAGGCAAGATCCCACGTGAACTGAAGAGGCGTCAGTGAAGAGTCCCAGTTTAGCGTCGCTGACTGGGTGAGCAAGGAGAGTAGCACTCACGAGGCTATCCTTGCACTTCTGAAACGCAAGTTCAAGTTCGGGCGTCCATGGAACTGGCTTTGGTCCTTTGAGTTTAGATGCAGCTAAGGCATCTATGAGCGGAGCTTGCTATTCTGCTGCCTTTGGGAGGAATCGGCGATAAAAGTTTATCATGCCTAAGAATCTGCGAAGTCCTTGCACGGTTTTCGGCAAGGGATAATTTTGCAGAGCTTCGATTCTCTCTGTAGGCGGGCGTGTACCGTCTTTGTTAATACGGTAGCCGAGGAAAGTAACCTCGTCGAGGCCGAAAATGCTTTTTGATGCATTTACTACGCAGCCATAGTTGACCAAGCGCTGGAAAACTGTACGCAGGTGTTCCAGGTGGTCTTCTGGTGTCTTTGAAAAGACCAGTAAGTCATCAACATAGGCGTAGCAGAAATCGAGTCCCCTCATGACTTCGTCAATGAAACGCTGGAACGTTTGTCCTGCGTTTCGAAGACCGAAGGTCATGAAGGGAAACTCGTATAGACCAAATGGTGTGGTTATTGCGGTCTTGCAGATGTCAGGTTCATGAACTGGTAATTGTTGGTAAGCCTTTACCAAGTCAATTTTGCTGAAGATAGTGGAACCTGCGATGTTGTGTGCGAAGTCGGCGATATGTCTGACAGGATACCGGTCTGGCACAGTTCTTGCATTCAGAGCCCGGTAGTCGCCACACGGTCGCCACTCTTGGTCTCCTTTCTTCGCCATGTGTAGAGGAGAAGACCAAGGACTGTCCGAAGGTCTAGCTGTTCCGCAATTGACCATGTCCTCAAATTCCTTTTTAGCTGCTACCAGCTTCTGAGGTGCGAGGCGACGTGGACGGCAAGAGACAGGAGGGCCATCGGTAGTCACGATGTGATGAACCGTGGTATGTTTCACTTGCCGTGGAAGGCCTGGAGGTCTGGTCAAGTCCGGGAACTCGAGGAGTAGCTTGGAGTAAGCTGAGGATTCCGTGACTGACACGGCTTTCACACTGACTTGGTTGACTTGTGCAATTGTAGCAGCAGTTGTCAAGCTTGTGTTTCCGTCAATTAGGCGTTTGTGGCGGAGATCTGGCAACAAATTGTAGAAGCTAAGAAAATCCGAGCCTATTATTGGGATTTCTACATCGGCGATGGTGAAATTCCATTGAAAGTTCCGATGCAAGCCCAGATTGAGGCAAAGGGATATGCTGCCGTAGGTGTTTATGGTGCTGCCGTTGGCTGCGGCCAATTGGTAATCCGTTGCTGACTTGGCACGACCTTTGGCTAACCGTTGAGGATAGCAGCAGAGGTCGCTACCTGTGTCAATTAGGAACTTGAGCCCTGTTGTCTTATCTGTGACGAATAACCGGCGGCAGAAAGTGTTGCAGTCAGTCGCCGCGTCTACTGACTGCATTTTGGGTTTCCCTTGATCTTGATTTACCCAGGAGCAAGGGTTAACGCACTTCTTGGCCTTTTTGTGGTATGTTTTGTGATACCAGCATAAGGAGGTGGAGGGGGAGGAGCGGGTTGAAGATCTGGAGCTTGTTCTAGATCTGACTGGGTCACGTTGACGTGGTTGAGCCCGAGCTTCTGCCGTTAATGCTTCCACCATCTTCGTCAGCTGTTCGAAGCGGTTGGTGAGCTCAATGAGCTCAGGAGATTTAGTTGTAACGGCGTGAACCGCAGGTGTTGCCACTTCCAGGATCTTGTCTGCGATGTCGGCTGCCTTTTCCAAAGGCAGGTCTTCCTGTGCAGCTAAAATTGCCTGTACGGTTGCAGGAAGGCGACGTATCCACAGGTGTCTGATTATCTCGTCGCTCCTGAACTCTGATCCTGCCAAGGACTGGAGGCGTCGCAAGAATTGTGATGGCTTGCGGTCCCCAATGTCCTCCTCTCCGAGGAGCCGCTTGATCCTGTCCTTCTTGGAAGCAGAGAGGCGTTTGATGAGCTCCGTTTTTAGGTACGGGTAGCGGTTGGTGTCCGGAGGCTGCTCTATGATATCCGCAACCTCATCGGCAATTCTTGAATACAGAATAGAAATGACGTGGTTGTATTTTGTCCTGTCTTGTGTGATCCCAACAAGTTCAAATTGAGCTTCCACCTGGCCAAACCAGACGGAAGGCTTGTCAGCCCAAAAAGCTGGTAATGTGACAGTTATTGCCATTGTCCGACTGTCTTGGCTGTCCTGTAGCAGTTGGAGTTGAGCTTGAAGCAGCTCTAATTGCTCTACAGGTGACGTCATTGTGATGGAAGAAGGGAGTCCAAGAAAAAATCGTTATTAGGAAGTAAAGGAAACTGGAAGGACAGACTAGTGGAAGTATCAGGAGTTGGTGTTGGAAATGACCCAAGTGACACCGCGTGAAAATACTAGCTAGCGCTTACTTATGTACAAGTGTATTAATCCTAAAATATTTTATACACAAAAGAAATAGCTTACAAAATACACAAATACACCTAATACACAGAAAATAAAAAAAAATACAAGTCTAGAACAAATACACAAAACAATTTTAGATATAACACGAAAATACAATAATATAAAATAAGTAAGTACACAAAAGCGTGAATAGTTTAAGTATTTGTTAGTTAGTGGAATATGTACAATAAATAATTTTATTCCAATGATCAAGTATCAAATTGTTTACTATGTTTGCTTATTTATTTTGAGAAAAAAAAAATGTATTAAGTCCTACAAAGTTAAGTCATTAAATGTACATAAAGACAATAATTCAATATTTGATTTTTGATTCGGAACGTAAACAATATTATAAAACTGAAAAACGTAGTCCGAATATATTGTACCGGGTTATAATCACTTCACTATTTTGATTTATTTAGTTTTGCACTTTAGTTTGTTATTTTAAAAAAAAATCGCTCACCGATAACTGCAGAACACTTAACCTCGATGTAATATTGGCGCGGACCCGATGTGGTATTGGCGGGAACTCCATGTGATGTTGGCGCGCAACAGCTGACGGTTACGTTGTTACCGGGCGCCAATCGTTCTTTGTTGCTAAGCAACCAGCCGATGGTTGCCTCGTCGCCAGCCGCAACTGTCGTTGCTGTGCACCGATTTTGGGCGCGTAAGTTAGAGTTGGCGGCAAAAATTGTAACTCGGAGTTTTGTGGCGGCGAAAATTATCCGAGTCGGTGACGGTTGTTGATGAAATATTAGGTTGGCTGCAGGTTAGCTGTTAGCTGTCGGTGAACCATGTAGCGAAGTATCACCCGTCCGTGGTGTGTTGGCCGTCTATACCCGAGGATGCAGGGGTTGAGTGGCACCCGGGAACAGAGTCGTGTATGCAGGTAGCGATACGTGTGACACCGCTGACAGGAACCGGCGTATGTCTGCTCTGCACTTGTAGAAGTTACCTTGGACGTGGGTGTGGTTGACGAGTCCTTGTTTTTCGTTTCGTGCGCGTTGTGCTTGTGTCTTCTTGCGTGTAGGAGGTGGTCACCATTTGAGGATGGTGACTGGTGATGGTGTGATGGTTGATGGTTGCGGCCGTTGAGCAGTGCACGGGTCAATGAAAGATATTGTTTGCGACGTACACTTTTAATCACACACACACTCTCTCAATGTTACAATATTATAGTTCAGAAGGATTTTGGTATGAAGGCAAGCAGCGAGCGCGAAAACTAACGTTTTGTACACGGGCACGTATGTCGTGCGGTCGCGTTGAAGACGTGAGTCGGACTGTGTCGAATTGTCCCGAAATAGCTTCGGTTCTCGACTGTTTCGCGGCAAGTGGATTGCCGCGAAAAATTGTGGGCGCGATGTCATAAAACGGCGCGATGTTTTGCTTGCCACAGATAAATATTGGTTCCGCGCTTGCGTGCTTGTTTTTATGTTGGCACTAATGTCGCCACAATATACTTATATATTTACTTATCTGTCATTTTTTTACTTTTTCCAATCATTTATATCGTCTAAACTCTACAGTATTGTAGTCTTTCACTATTCAGTTCTGATGTGTGATTACATTTTGCTCATAAAATCTGATCATCATCAAATCCATCCATTGTCCACTCATTGCTAATATACTCAAAATTACAGTCTTTATACTCTTATCCTTTAGGTAAAATTTTGAACCTGACAAGGTAATGTTATAAGTAGCAGTGTATCGACTATGCAGCAAATTGCCTTTATATTATATACAGGCGTGTCATGTTTCTTCCTAAATGACAATGCACGACAAGATCTATTTAATTTATTTAAAGTAGTCTTATGAAAAATAAATGGATAGATTAAAATATCTGATAAATATATATATATATGATTCCAGCCCGTCGTCATCATTGTAATGTTAAAGCTTGCTTAAAAGCCCTGGATCTGCTTTTTACTTTTCTTGTTCAATTCGCGGAGTCTTCAGCCTAATTGATAGATAGATAACTTTACTGTTAATCAAAGCATAGATAATCAGAAATGTATAAATATAACAGAGAGTACAACGAGATTTACTTTTAGAACATGCATATTATTTTTCTCTAAGTCAAACTAACATTTTATTGGACTGTCTCTTTTTCAGGGATCACGTGGAGCTGGCAGGGCTAGGCATTAATTTATTCTTACTTAATTTGTTACTTTCCATTTTACATAAGACGTAGCTGTACCAGGGTCTCTAACTTTCGTATAGTGTAGTAAGATGCGACAAAAAAGTCACAGCCAGGTGATAGGGTATTTGCCCTTCTAGATGGCAACCAGCCCTGGTCTACAATATCCATAACAACCTTGAGCTGTGTTTCGGCATTAGTGACCAGGATCCAGTCTTCCGCTTGAGAGCAGCATCGTATTTGTAGCACCCTAGGTGTTGCAAATGCCCATAGGCGATAGTAACCGCTTTCATCAGGTGGGCAGTCTGCCTGTCTGCCCAAATCATGCACCAAAAAACTTTAAAAAATCTGCGTGTATGAAGCATGTTCTCTGTCAAAGTCCGTATCGATTTTATGGAAAGTACTTGCTGCCATTGGAAAAAGAAGCGGGTGATCACACAGTATCTGTAATGCAGGTGTCATAGTCATTGTGTTATCAAAGTTATTGCAAAATGAAAAAGAAAATACAAAATTAATTAACCATAAACCTTATTAATCTGTTTACAAAACACATTTCATAAATATGCAAATTCCACCAATAACTGGGTGCGCCTGTTCGATGGTTATAAAAGATGGTTTTATTTGATTTTTGTCAATATAACCTGAGTGTTATTTCGAAGGTATCATAAATCACGTTTTTGATTTGATGCATTTATCTACTGTTAGTAAAGTAAACAAAGGTTATTTATTACCTATAACATGGAGCAGGGGCTTTTTAGAGACTTCATATATATATATATATCGTATATTTTTGGCAAATAGGTATAGAGAAAATAAGTTGCTATTTTACAGTGATTTCTAACATTTGACTGAAAATACACAAGACTATGCAAACTCAAAAACAAATTCAACTTTTAGTTACATTACATGCACGATGGCAATCCATTGATATAGAAAAAACTCTGTATATATAATCTCTCTCTCTCTCTCTCTCTCTCTCTCTCTCTCTCTCTCTCTCTCTCTCTCTCTCTCTCTGTATAATATTTCCTCTTTTAGCCATTTTATTACATCGCTTTTGGCCGGTTCCTATATGTCACTATTAATTTAGTTGTCCTAACAACGCTTGAATTTTGACTTTATTTGTATGGAGTTTCAGTCTTTTAACCGATAGTAAGGCAAATAAATAAACGGTTGGTAAGATATAGGAACCGGCTATTTGTAGAACCGAACACACTAAGCCTTCGCATGAAACCATGTTGTTTTCTTTAAAAAAATACTGCAACGTATAAAAATTCTGTTGGGCATGAAGATTTTGCAAATAATTCCGTAAATGTCAAAATAGCTCCGGAGCGAAAAAAACGGCCTTAATTTTGTTCTTTAAAGTCTGAAATGTTTTAAACGATGTATAACTCTAGTTATATATCTATACTTCATGGTGTCAATATTTCCAGATTGTGCTATTTTTTATCTCCAGAGCGTAAACAATTGAGCCGAGCACAAATATGTATGTAATAATGAAAACGATCTGGAAGTTATATTAATCTTGGCATAATAAATTTATTAATTGAATAAATTATTCAAATTTAATCAGTAGACCCTTGATGCCGCCAAAATTATATACCATACTGAAACTATTTTAATCGCATATAAACAATCGCCGACAATCGGGCACTACTATGCTGATGCTCGAAAAAAGACAGTGTGATTCAGTCTAAAGCAATCTAGATACTTGATTTCTACAGTACAAGTTTGAATTTAAATTATTAGGTCTGTTAAACACTTCTTTAAATATTAATTCGTTGTGGACTGTAGATATTTTAATTATTAATGAAACTGCACGTGCGTAATATATGATGATTTTAATAGCAATAAGTGGGAAAATAATATATACAGATAAAACAAAAAACCTACGTTCTAAATTCAAATTTAGTTTAGTATTTGTGGCCAGTACTATGCCACACCAAAGTAATAAATACTTTTTGTTGGAGATTCCAACATGCTAGGGCCTCGGCAAATATAAAATCATCGCTGGTAATACTGATTAAATATTATCGTCAACAAATATTACCTTTATTTTGCAAAGCTATATAAATTGGAATATAGAAAAATATTGGCACCTATTATGTTAAAATAACCATTATTTAAGTTCAACACAGTTTAAACTTACAAATAAAATAACTTATGAACCAATATTATAATCGTTATTATACACGTTTTAAATTTTAAGATGAAACCACGTTTACAATCTTGTCTTTGCTAAATGCAATATACAGAGATAAGAAAATAAATGTAAACTTATTAAATAAAATCTAAGTATTAATTGCACTCCCTTGGTGTAAACAAAAGAGCGACACAACCTTTAAGGATTGTTATAAAATGAGATTTTTCCGCCAATAATGTTACCAAACTGGCTGTACAAAACATTTGATGGTTGTACCTGATTATTGCCACCAGTATTGCACATGGTTAGCGAAAAATCAGAATTCGCTAACTGAATATTAGCATGGTTTTCAGCAGGCCTTTGTAATGCCTGAAAGAATACGTCGACTCCTTGGAGTAAATTAATATCGGAAACAGTGTTATATTTAGAATCGGCTAATTTAATATCTGGTGGAAGATTAATTGAATTGATACTATTCTGTGGTAATGGGCAAGTTATTTTATCAACCACATTGCAAACAATGCTAGTTTAAATTCAAAGTCAATGAGTGTACTTCTATGGGAATCGAACATTTAATTTTGCTTCTATGGTTATTAACTCCTATGATATTTGAATTGACTCGCATAGGAGTGAGTCCTAAAACCTGCACAGTTTTCTTTGTGATTAGATTAACTTGAGAAGCGGAGTCCAATATAGACTTAACATGCACTTCCAAGTTATTCGCCCATATAACTTTATTCGAGCATAAGGGTTAATACTTTGACAATTATTTTTGCTTGAAACCAGAGTTATAAGTGTCTTGCTATAATTGCGTTTAACTAAAGAATTGTGATTCTTTTTACAAGTTGCACACCGAAAATGAAATTTGCATTTGCCTGTATGTTTGTTCAGACAAATAGTACATAGCTTTTTAGTTTGTACAAAATGATATCTCTCTTGTGACGTCAACAACTTAAATTTATGACAAGAAAAGAGTTTATGGTCTTATCACTTACAAAATTGTCATTGTTTTTTAATTGCTATCATACTAACAGCTGGTCACTAGACCTTGCTAATTTATTTGGCACAGGCTCCACGTTTTCCATGGCAAGCGCTTGCTTCTCTACGAACCCGAGAAAACCGGACACACTGTGCTTGCCTCTGGGCTACATTCAAGCTGGTAGGCGGTGGCCGTATCGCTATCTAACTTACGAATTAAAATACATAACAAGATAGGACCCAGCCTCAATACATGCATTAATATTTTTTAGAGAGACTAGAGTTTATCTTACAACACATACAAAATTCCTAAAACTATGCGGTGAAGCCTTACATATAACATCTAAATCTAATAATTAGTAAACTAAACCGGAAATTATCTTATATTGATTATAATATCCATTTTTCAATAAACTTAACGCTTCAGCGTAGCTTCCCGCGACAAAAGGTAAGTTTTTTACAATACTGTAAGGTTCATCCTTTAAAAACGATCTTAAATAGTGAAGCTTCTGTATACAGTCTAAAGATTTATCATTATCAATGAGTGAGTTAAATAAATTAAGGAAAATAATATAGTCATGATGACTTTTGCCGTCGTACGACTTAATATCAATTTTTGGTAATTTTACCGATGCACTTGAAGGGTTACTGGGGTGGTGTCGCTGCTGGAATCTCCAACAGGTCATTTGATAAATAATTTAATATAAATATAATAAAACCAGATTTTTTTATAATAATCACTCTTCATACTCAACTCTTACTATATACATAAGTAATACGTTAGCTATCTGTCTCTGTATGCAGTATTGATAATTTCTGACCTATGATATCATACATACACATCGAAGTTCTTATAATAGATACCCATTTGTTTTAATTAACTACACTGTGATAAATAGAGGCGAGGCTTGAGTCTGTACGTTAAATACTCCATTTAGTTTCTTTTTTCTATATTCTTTAATTTTGTTTATAAACTAACTGAACGACATTTTTAATTAACATTAGTTATCAACAACATTTATAGACGAATTTTCTCTTGTGAATTAAATAGAATCAACAACATTTATCATATTAACATTATATAAAAGTCGTAGTTGTAATTAATTACGACCAATTTAATGACTTATCTAAATTATGTAGGTGCAAAAAGTGGCGCGAAATCTGATTTTATGTGAAAATCCATCAATTTCGCAACTTTTATATCTATTAATCTAGTCTGTGATACAGTGGTCCAAGCAATGGCCTTTTACTTCTCTAGAAAGCAGATAATCTAGCCTTAGGATAATTTAGATGAGGTTTTTCAAAATATTAAGGACCACGACTAATCGATTTTGTATTGATATTTTATGAATTTCACATGCATTCTTTTATATAGTACTGTATACCTATATCGAGGGGTTCATAACAAATGGGCGTAAAATAAATGTGCAGTATCACACAAGGGACAAAATTGTGAATAAACAAAACTAGTTGATTATACCTAGTCTTGTCATAAATATTGTAACAAAAAAAAAAAAATTCTATTGCAAATAACATTTATAAGTTTTACAGTGGGTTACTTTAATACATAAATATAAAACAATTCAAATGTAAAAAGCTTATTTGAAGTGGTGTCCATTAGCTGCAATACAGTTCTTTAAACGTTGAGGCCAGTTATCAATAGAAGCACACACTCTTACCATGGAAAATTCTTCACTGCTAATTGTATGGATTGTTTTAGGGACTCCAAATTATCATGGCGTTTAGAGCAAGCCGTACTCTCTAAAACTGACCATGAATCATAATCCAGCGGTTTAAGATCGGGACTAGACGACGGCCAGTCTTCAGCTCTGATGAAGTCCGAAACGTTCATTTCCAACCAAGACTGCGTGGACTGAGCTTTATGACCCGGCGCCGAGTTTTGCTGGAAGGACCATTCTTGGTTATTGTACTCGGTGTTGTTAAGAGGCTTAACCACCTTCCCAAGAATGGTATCTTGATACACTTGTACCGATGTTTTGATACCTTTTTCACAAAAATATGGCTCAGTCACTCCTTCATAGTTAACACTCCACCAAACCATCACTGAAAAACGGGTAATGCCCACGTTGCACTTTGTCGACTAATTGAGAAGCTTCTTTAGAGCTTTGAGCATAAACACGGTCATTTTGTTTGTTAAAATGTTGCTCAATTGTAAAAAAATCTCATCTGTAAACAAAATTTTTCTGTGATCTCCCTTTGCGTACCGCTTCAGTAGTTTTTTTTTATTTTACCACCCAATTTTTTTGAAATTATGAGTTAAGAATTGACCAGTACGTCTCTTATAGTCTGCAAGTCTTAAGTCATCTTTTAAAATACGCCACATGGTTCTAGGTGGTATGTTCATCTCCCGAGATAAAATCTTTTGCTTTCGGACAGGATTTCTTCGAATTTTTTCCTTACTGCTTGGACCACCATTTTCGTACGAACACTACGTGGACGACCAGATCTTTTTCTGTCACAAACAGAGGAGGTTCATTGTACCTATTAATAGCCCGGTACACAAACATTTGACTAATATCAAGCGTATGGAGAGTTTTAAAAATTGCATTTGGCTCCATACCTACTTTGTGTAATGCGATCACAGCGATTCAGTTCTCTTTATCTCCCCACTCCATTTTAATATCGCAAAATGTTGTACAATGTATTGGCGCCAAAATGAGAAAACACAGTGAACAATCATATAAAAATGAAAGATCCCAAATTCAAATATAATATTTTGTTTCTTTTTCATTTAACAGTATTTATGGCCAGACTAAGTATAAGGTTAAAATTTGGAACACCGTACCTAAAAGATACAACTTGCATATTGGTAAGACTTTCTAAATTATAACATGCATAGTTTTTAGTAAACAAGAAAAAAAATGCAACATAAACACATATGATGTTATGAAGCCCTCTATATTATATGTCTATATGGATAGTTATTAATTGATATTCATCTCATCATCGCCTGTCTATAAAATGCAACCTAAAATTACAATAAAGATTTTGATATTTTCGATGCAGGTAAAGTCACATCCATAAAGTAGTGTAGATGTATTATATAAATTAAATACACAATAGTCATTCGTCAGATGGTCAGTTATTCCCGTATCAGTCTTCGGAGAAACTCGTGATATTATGGCTATCTTAAAAAGTTTCCTTCTGTTATTAACTGTCAAAAGTGTGATTTGTGAAGGTATTAATATTCTTAAGTTCTTATAGCTAATAAACCACTTTTCATCCTAACAACATAAAGTGTAAGAATTCTAACTGGGAAGCATGCACCTTTTAAACAGTTCAATGTGCATACTTGCAATGACCGAGTGCTGATGACAAAGAAAAACATCTCAAAACGATTACCGGTATATGAAACCTCTTCTCGGCTAAGCGGGTATGCTGGTCGTTACCCTAATAAATGGAAAGGTCCGAGGCCAGCAGTAGATTTGTGGGTTGATATTATTACGAGTACATATTAATGTTTAACTCGTTTTTATATTAGCAATACAAATATGGAATTTCTCGGAAGGTGTTTTCGTTGTGTGATGTTTTTGGGAAAAGGTTTCATTGTAACGTGATAAGGCGACATACATACACAAGAGTGAGCGGATCTGGTGTATTAGGTATTATCATGCTGCGGCCGCATCTGCCACAATGTTAAAGATATTGACTGTGGCCAAATGCGTTTTATTTATAAGGGTAAAAATAACACCACTAACAAATAGTGACATTAGTGTATACATACGATATCAGCCAATGTTTGTTTAACATCAGTATCAATTACAAACAACACAATTAACGCAATACACCCGTCGCCACAACTGCGTGAAACGGCTGTTATCCGTAACGTAATTTCAGATGGGGCCTCACCATTACGACGACCTCTTTACATTATAATTATTATTCTTTTACTATCCGTGCGCTGAATGAAGGTTCGCCGATAGCCTCCTGATGTCACGCGTCGATGCTCAGTAGGGTTGACAAAAATGGTTACTTAAATAGTCGATGCAATAAATTTATTATTTTAATTTGTTATTGTATATACTTTTTTTATATACTGAAGCAGGCGAACAGGCAGACGGCCCACCTGATGAAAAGTGGTTACCATGCCCTATGGATTTGCAACACCAGAGGTGTCGCCAACGCGTTGCCAACCTCTAAGAAATTTTATAACGCCCTTCTTAAAGAACCCCATGTCATAGCGCAAAGGGAAAACTGCGGCGGGAAGTTCCCTCCAGATCATGTTCTAGAGAACCGTTGCATAGTTGAGCGCGGAAGCTCAAGGAAATGGGGTTGAAAATGCCGTTGCTGGTGAGCGGTGCGGCTGTAAAAGGGAGGCGTTGGCATCAGATCAAACAGTTCCTCGGAACACTCTTGGTATACGGGCGGAAGAATACGCAGAGGGACGCAAAGTCTCTCCGAAGGCTGAGTTATTCTAAACCGCCTGTAAGTATGGGATCGTCAACGATACGAACGGCGCGCCTCTGGACGGAGTCGAACGGGTCAATCTGGTAAGCGGGTGCTCCGGCCCATAGGTGTGAGCAGTACTCCATATACGGTCTGATTTGCGCTTTGTACAGCGCAAGTCGTTGCCGCAAGTACGCTGCGCAGTCGCAAGTACTGTTTGGACCGGTTTAGCACACCAAGCTTTTTAGAGGTAAGTTTAGCCTTGCTTTCCAGATGACCCCGAAACTACACGATACTTTACACTAAACTAATAATAAATAGTCTCGGTTGAATTTGCCCATCAGTTTCTTCCCATGGGTATCAATAAGACGACTAAGGGTAAAAATAATAAATAAAAAACGCTGTTTTTATTACTTAAATTGTATATTATACGTATTAACCAATAAAGATTATTGGTTAATACTTATATATTCGTATTCTCTATATATATTTTTTCAGAATCTCTTCTCCAACCATGTCAAAGAAGCGATATAACTTGTCTAAGTCAAGCCACTGAACAATTCCTTGAAAAAACGCATAAGGGAATCACGGAGTACGATATTAGGCCTATTGATCCGCTATTAATAAAATCTCTCACTCTAGTAGCTGATAAGGATATGGGACTGTTATATCATTTTACCGACCTGACTGTTAGAGGGTTGAAGAACCAGACAATATCTGATTTCCAGTAAGTTGACCTCTGTTTAATAAATATCTTACAAACCTTAATGTTAGAGGGTTGAATATACAGTCAATATCTGATTTCCAGTAAGTTGACCTCTGTTTAATAAACATTTTACAAACCTAACTGTTAGAGGGTTGAAGAATCAGATAATATCTAACATTCAGTAAGTTGACCTCTGTTTAATAAACTTTACAAACCCGAATGTTAGAGGGTTGAAGAATCAGACAATATCTGATTTCAAGTAAGTTGACCTCTGTTTAATAATATTTTACAAACCTGACTGTTAGAGGGTTAAAGAATCAGACACTATATGATTTCCAGTAAATATAAATTTATTTTAAAGAAACCATACCTTAACAATTGAAGGGCTCACACTAAAATCCTTGTAATAATTCTACCAATATATTTTATTTTAATTACCCAAATATCATAGACAATGGGTTGAACCTGGTGACTTGAACTACACAGAGCCTCCGGAGGGAAATAGCACTTTCGCTGCGGTGCTAATGCCACCCGGACCTAGATAACCCCACAAACCGGCCCGATTTCCCCTGCCGCTGATGGTCCTCAATCGTATTTCGTTAAAATAATGGTGAGGACACCATTTTTTTAAGAACAGTTGTACTAGAAACGGATTTCTTCAATCGAATTTCCCCGTATGTAGTACGGGTTTCTTCTTAACGTAATTCAGGCAGCCTTTACCTAATTTTGTTACTAGTTTTATGTTTCAGAGTTTATTTAAAAAGGGAATAAAGAATTAAATTAATGCTTAAAAAGATAATTAAACTAGATACTTTCAATTTTGCTCATAAATTGAGCCGACTAAAATCCGAAAAAATAACTCATTGTACTCTTATGGCATCAATTGATGGAGTCAATCATAAGGATCAAATCTCTCTAACAAATATGATAAATTAAGAGATACGAAAACCACGAAATCTTAATTTATAAATCCAATGGGACAAGACAACACTTACATTCAAAGGTCCATCAGATTACTTATGATAATATCTAAATCGATTAATAAGAATTTATGGTTTCCGGTTCACTTAATTTATCATGTTTGTTAGGAAGATTAGAGCCTCATGATTGACCATATCGATGGACACCATAAGAGTACATACAAATGCTATTTTTTTCGAATTTTAGCTGGATCCCGAGTGGGCAAGCGAGTTTTCGAAAATCTATGAATGCAGATTTGTTTCTTATTAAAAAATAATCTAATGTTTCCATTGAGAAAAATTGCCGTCTTTAGTATTTAGAAAACTTTCTCTCCAGGTGCCGTTAAAAAATTCCAGATTTTATAAGTTTTTATTACTATGGTTACCACAAGACACGTATAAATAAGTATCATAGCTACAATCTTGATGATCAGGGATTTTATATTGTATAAAAATAAGGAAATACCCGACAGATGGAATTTTAAATAAAAACATTTTATTATACGCAACATTTAAACCAGTTTATTAATACAAGAATTTTATCAATGCAATATTACAATAAATGATTACCTATCTAGATATTTTTAATACCTAACAAATCGTTTTAAATATATTTCATATGAAAATGTAGGTATATTGTGATCGTGATTGTACAATACACATGCTTTCTACACTTCACTCGCGAAAATGTTCATTATTATCTCACGGAAGTAATCTAATTTATTAGGAGTAAAGAATCATATACTCCCGTTATGGGAAAACGGGTTTCACAGATCGGCGAGAAATCGCAGGTAGAGATGATCGATAGTTATCCGTGCAGGAACGGAGTACGGATGCCTATAGTAAGAGGTGACAAAACAACTCTCAGCCAGGTGGTAGAGTATTTGCTCAAGTGGATGGCAACCACCCCTGGTCTAGAGTTTGCCGCCATAACAACGTTGTATTGTCGGAATACAATACATAATGCATTAGCGACCAGGTTCCGATCTCCCTTAAGAGAGTTTCAAATGTCCATAGGCGATGGTAATCGCTGTCCATCATTTCCGTCTACCTGTCTGCTGAACTCCTGCAATAAAAATAAAAAAGTGAAATATCCTCAAAATATAATAAGAATTACCCACCCTTCGGCACTATGTAATTGGATTGAAATATTTTAGGCATTAATCTTTCCTTATTATTCTCTACGTTATTTTTAAAACCTAATTTGAAAATATTACTATTAAACACCACGTAATAGTTACTACCTATGAAATTAATTATGATTTGCTATTTTTCGTGCAAATTTAATTATATTAATTGGCTGATTCTGTCAATAACTCACTGCCTATATGTAAATATTTTCTTTACAGATATAATTAATTTCACGATCAAATAAAACTATATTTTTTTTGTAGTGTGATTTGTATTTATAATTTTACTAGCTGTCCCGGCAGACGTCGTCCTGCCCGGTAAAAATAGGGGTTGAAAATTTAGGGTTGTATGTATTTTTGTATGTTGTATCATAAAAAAATAGAAATTAAAAATTTTGTCTAAATAATAAAATAAATAATTTAGGGGGATGAAAAATAGATGTTGGCCGATTCTCATAGATACCGGATAAGCACAAAAAATTTCATCAAAATCGGTCAAGCCGTTTCGGAGGAGTATGGCAACGAAAACTGTGACACGAGAATTTTATATATTAGATTATTAATTACAGTTGATATTTTACTAAATATGAAAATTAATGTCTGTATTTTTTTTACTAAAAGCTTGTTATTTCAAAACAGGATGGACGTTACTACTAAATCGGTGCTTCTAAAAACAAAAGCTGATTTGTATATCGTTGGTAACATTGGCATAGAACTAAGCAAACAATCAAAGTCATTCAATGGAGTTTATACAACACAAGCAAGTAAGTTGAAGGAATATGATGTACGTATATTATACTTTTTTCTTTCACCTTTCTCCAATTATCTAGAGCCGTCACAATACGTCTTTCCCTCCCATACTTCTTCATCCTTGCATACATTCTCTGTCATATCACGTATTACCATTTTATTCTTCCCACAAAGCATTCATCACTTTTTTTACCTCTTTAAGTCTATCTATCAGTTAAACATTATATTTGTCTCATAATTTTTATTACACGGCTATACGATCGAAGTTCTTACCATCTCTTAATTTTAAAAATGTGTTTAATTAAATATAGATATAATGTGCGATTTTGAAAACTTCATTCCCTCCCTTCTTAGAGTGATGTGTTATTGCCGATTAGATCATGCTAAAACCTGTCGCTATAAAAACAATATTTGTAGATAAAACCTCCTTTCTAGGGTTGTGTAGCTATTTTAGCAAAAACGTTACCTTTATAAGATCGTCTGTGGAAGAACTACACTCAACCTATATCATGAAATTGCAAAGACTAAAAATTTGAGATATCCTCCAGTACATGTAATTGAGGGAAGCAACATTTTTTCTTAATTACCAATGGTAATATTCTTACATATGTAATGAAAAATCATGACTTCTAATACTATATATATTGCGATATACTCACTTTTGAATTCCTAAATAGACAGCCTCATAATTTTTGAGATGTGACAAGGAAAATTCTGAAAAAACCATGGAAATTGATTTTAAAAATACTTTCAAAAAATGTATTTGAATGTAATCCAGTTTTTGGACTATACTTGGGTACGGTTGCTTTTTATAATTTCTACGGAACTTTGTGTGTGTTACGTACATATCGTTTTTTTATTTCGTGCCAACCATTAATTTGTTTTTTCTGAGATTTGTCTTCCTGCACGATGTGATTCACATTGTACGATATTCAACTTCCAAGTTGTTACTTCAATCTATCTATAGATCTCTAACTGTGTATCATTAAACAGTAACAGTTAACTGTGTAACTTTTTGCATTTTTCTATTGAGACCTATTATTCAATTAATTTAAATCGAGCAATAAATTTACAGTAACTATGTAGGCCTCCGTGGTTGACTAATGTTAAGCTCACCTAGGTCACTGGAGTGCAAGGTAGATTTTGTAAATAAACTTACTGTAACTTACTTCATACAGTCTGACTGTCTAGGATCGACCCCAGGGTTATTATAAGTATCCATAACACAAGTCCTCTGTAAATCATAATAATTTGTGTTAAAGCGTACTTAATGAGTTATTAAATTATTTTATCTGAAAGAATTATAATAATTATGGTATCTTATTTCATATAAAATGGCCTGTTTCTGTAGGTGTTATAGGTTCAGCGAGCTATAATTATGATTTGAAAAAGGATGCACAAGGTGTTGAACATTTTGACGTTGGCCCTGAGACTATTACTTGTGAGGTTATTGCGGAACCGAAAGCAACTCTCAGTAAGGAATTATCACAAGCTCTATTGAATGGTATGTATGGCATTGACATTTTAAATCATACAAATACAACCTACACGTTAAAGTTTTAAAATCGTTTTACACTCATTTAAACCTATAGTCCAAGTTTACGTGTAACTTGGCAATAGGTATAGAAGCTAGTAAATTATGATTTGATAAAGAGTAACTAGCCCAAAACTTATTACATTGTGTAGTCCTTGGTGTAGTTGCAAATTTAGTAACTTCCACCTTTTTACTTAGTTATGTTATAAGTGCTATACACCACTTTCTCTGATTTAGGTTTAAGAAAGTAATTTCCAGATTACAAGGCAATGAGATGGGGTCTAATTTACAATCTATAAGGTCACAGCTTTCCTCAGCTATTGCCTTGCGACACTGGCTTGGGTAATTTATAGAATACCAGGGGGGTTTTTGTGAATACTCGGACAGAAGGTCAACCTTTACCGGTCTCCTCACTGATTGTAATACTATTATAGTTTAGATATCTTTAACTTAGAAATCACTTCGTCGTCTTCAGCCAATCAGAGCTCACTGCTGGATGTAGACCTCCCCAAACAGCGCCACTCATCCCTGTCTACTGATTTCCTCATCCAGCGCCCACGGCGACCTTTCACAGGTCATTGGCTTGGGCTAGAGGGCGTCGGAAACTACGTTTACCGAGACACGGTCTCCACTCCAGGACTCATCTGCTTCATCGTCCATCGGTCCTGCGGCAGACGTGACTGGCCTACTGCCACTTCAATTTACTAATTTTGAGAAACAACTTAGTTAAAATTTAATTTGATTAATAATTATTTACGATATTAATGTGATATGTATTTTTCAATACATTTGCGAGAAAACAGAATAATTGGTAATGAAACAAACATAAATATCAGCAGGAAAGTCGCAACAACCTTTGACCTTTCTAATAGGTATGAAAATGGCGTGCATTTCCAAATGGTGCCACGGGCGCGTGGGAAAATTGAAGTGCATCCTTAGTCTCATTTTCTCTATAGTATTAAAGTGTGGCAAATGCATTGATTAAAAGCGCTTCCAAGGAAGTTCGATGACTCAGTTTAATTATTTAAGTCATTTGAATTTTATTATTGTATGATGCGTTATTTTTAACTTCTAGATAATATATACAGGCTCTGTGAATGCATTATTTGACCAAATGTGTCGCAAATTTAATTCAATTAATATAATACTTATATCATAAATAAAAAATATAATTATTGTCTCTTATAATTACAGATGCAGTTGCTATGGAGAATATGCCCAAGTTCGAAGCAAACAAAGGTCAGATAAATAGAAAAACCGTATGTGAAATCGCGAAATTGGCTTATATTGATGTGATACACAATATAAGGGCATCAGCAAAGATCTTACCAAAATCAGCGTTTTTCATAGACATCTAGTTTTACATGCTGTTTTGAAAATATGATTAAAGAAATATTTACTAAATTAGGGGTTGTTTTATTTGTTGTTTGAAACATAAAATACCTGCCACATTCAGGGAGCTTAAATGACACTTAACCTAAACTGCTATTTAAAGAGAAATTGATATATTGATATTATTATACGTTCATAATTTAAATTTTATGAAATTTTACTAATTCTACTTTGTACGATTTAGTAGAGGATGTTTGGTCCGTCAGATTTGTCTGGCTCATTGGAAAATATTTTAAAATATTATACTTGATAATATACTTATATAAAATTCAGCCTTCCTAAAATAACGTAAGTTCACATTTTTTTACGACTTTTAAAGTGTCTGTCAAAGTTATGGCTCACAAGAAGTGTCTGGCTACTGTATATATTTGTTTACAACAATATAATTTATATGACATATGTAAAACTAACCTTGCTACATTGACGTAAGTTAGCATGGTTTTTTCCCACCTTTGATACCTGTTATCAGTTAAACGGCCCCGCTTTCAGCTTAGAGAATATACATTCCTTTCTAAGTTTATATCAAACTACCGATCCTTAAAATCTCATCTTTCCTAAAATCACGTAAGTCTAGGGTGACTGGGACCTCAGTCCAGTACCTATTGTTGAGCTGTTTGTGTCCTTACTTAATTATATTACTATGTGTAATATCCTTTATGCCATTTTGAAATATTTGGGATAGCATATAGTATTTTCTACGGAAAATTAGTATAGAAACGATACAAAAAATTACGTAATAAGTTATCATCAGTTTCGAATGGGTAAAAAACAATGATCGGTTTTTAAAAATATTGATAATTATGTAAGTAGGTATAATATCTGCTATCATTAATTACTGGTTACCTTATTTATTGCATCCAGCTATAATAAGAGTCAGATAATGGGCATATTTGTTTAAACTCAGAATTATCGCTATTACACAAGCAGTATAAGGCGTCGTCCTAATATACAAGGATCGTACGATGACACGATGCGTTCTGGTTGCACGGTGAGTTCAAATATACAGATTTCTTAAGATTGTCCTAATTGAAGCTCGGAAGGCAACGCGCGAGCACAAGTAATCGTCCTATCATCATACTCATCCAATATACCGATCTCCTTTGAATGCCCTAATTGTTCACGCGTCATCGCATAAGCACGGCAACGTGAGGGTAATATTGGTAGTCAGAGACGTCAGTCACGTCATATAAGTGAAACACACGTAATGCACGCAGTATTTCATTGCAGATTAATCAAATGTTTCTCTTGACATGAACAAATTATTGTAAATTTTTTGTAGTTATTTCGTACTTCAAGATAATCGTTGAAATATTCCCCGCTCTAATTATTGGATTTATAAAGTGTATGTAGTCTACGCTTGCCCTTTTCAATTTCATTTGCAATTTTCAAAGCAATGTTCCACGACAGCAAAAACTGTGCATCTCTGTAAAGAGCCACTGTAAATGGCGCTGTATAGTTAACTATAAAGAAAATAAATTCTACTTCGGTTTAACAGACTATATTATGAGCTGAAACCCTAAGTTAGACAACCTAGCGTTTACCTGACTAGGTTACTAATGGCCGGTTCCCGTTTCTACTAATAGTTCATTTATTTACTATTGGTAAAAATGTGATATAAGGTCAAAATAATGTCAAATTTCTACGAATTGTAAAGCAAGTGAATAAATAGTAACATATTAAAGGAACTGGCTATAAAATGCAAAACTCCAATTCAGTTCCTATAGTGGTCGTCAACCCCTTGTAATATACGGCTGAAACTCAACAGCTTAGGCCACATGTCGGTACCACCGCACTTTCCCGGCCCCGTTCGAAGGGAAGTAAAGAAATATAAATAGTTTTTTCGTTAATAATGACTTTTAATTACTTTTATCTATTTTATCAATACTTGATATTGCATATAAAAATTTAAATCAATAATTATATGTATCTATAATTGTATAATTATATACCTACATACAATATATAAAGTTATTTAACTCAAGTTCAAGCCAACACCAAAGTTATGCCTGACTATTTGTGTTATGATAAATTAATATCAAGACCATTTCTAATTACGATAGCAAATGTTTATTCTCATATATCGCTATAATTGTATTTTATCTAAACACTTTCTAATGTCTTAGGTTATCAATATTAAATTAACTTACATCCATCTTGTACCAATATTACATTTTATGTGAAGTAGAAGAAACGATACGCCCTTGGAAGAAAGGTTTGAACACAGGTATTTTTTAGTTTTCTCTTCGAGCTTTTTTCGATTTTATTCTACCTTTAACGGCAATGAAAGTGTAACAGAAACAAAAGTTTGTTGGACAGGTATTTTTAAATAATTCAGTTTCATACTTTTTTTCCCTACACCTTCAAAGTGAATGCATTTGGTAGGTACGTACAAGAAGAATTCAATCGAATACAAGCACATACTGATATAGAAACGGTTGACATATAAAGTAACAAGTAATTCTAGCAAAATATACTAATAAGTGGTTAAAATAATGCTCTTTTAATGTTTGTACCGAAACAAATAATTTAATGGAACCGATTTTTTTAAAGCGCTTATTTTCAAACTGGTTGCAAGCTTTGCTCAGAAACCACATCAAATGTCACTTGCAACTAGGCTGGCAAGTATCCTGCGTACATCCCTCTCGCCTGGATGAGGCCTGGAGGTTCATTGGGCTTCAACCTACTTCTGCCCGGAGAGTGCCGCCTTTGTTATGAGGTCCACGTCATCTGAGATAGCTCCGTTGGCAATACTTACGGATGAAGAATACTTTTTCATAATAATTTTTCTACTACCTACACTGCCGAAAACATGATAATTAGCGATATTGATTTGAAGACGATTTAATCAAATGCATTCATAAATATTGTTACAACCTAGGCGCCGACACAAGCAAATTCACACCTGCATATCTGTAAAAGCACATTTATTACTCGTCGTCATTTGAACTAATAACATTGAAATTATTATAATTCTTTTATGATCGTCTTCTTTTGTTTACTTATTTATTGGCATACGGCCTATTGTTGTATTGTAATCATTAGCCAGGTGTTACGGATTTTAATGTACAAGCTGATTCTAGGAAATGCGGTCCACTTTGCCGGGCGGAAATATTGCATTTGTGCAGTACAAAACAATGTCCTGATTGAGGGAGGTGGCAGTTGAGCGAGAACCACGATCAATGCTAGACGTGTGTTTAAATCGGGAATATCTATTAGTGACGGACTTTGCGCGTTTTATTGAGTTACGACCTTCTGCATTACGTTTGGATTTGTTGTGTTCGGTGATATTGGTACCTGTGTTATACGTGTTTGTATAGTTCTAATGAACTCTATAATCAATCCAACGGCACTTTAATGCGAATCCCACAACTCCTAACAGTTTGTTATTTTTTTAATATATATTTTTATTGCAATCCTTTCAATTTAAAGTCACTAGAAAATCAACGAACTGACTGTTAAGTCACCTGTCACAGTAATAATACTAGTATGTAACCAGTATTCACATTAGGTGCATTTCTACATAGTAATCGATGCTTATTGTTGTACCATTTTAAGCAAAATTGTCTAATAGGCCTCTACGTGTTCGCCGTCTCACGGCCCCAAGACAGCCTTTCAAAAGCTCGGATCATTCATATGATCCATGGTCTTAAACGAAATTACATCAGTATTGCTACAAAATTCATATGGTGATTTATAAAAAAGGTAAGTGAATGGTTGATTGACCTTTACTGACCTGCCTTTCTGATGCACTCCAGTTATAAAAATAATAATATTGAAGTGGTCTTCATGAGATGAATTCGCCATGTGCCTTGAGGATATAGTTATGCCACTACTAAAGTTGCGCCATGTAAATTTTGCTTAATTTGTAACTAACTGACAGGCGGCGCGCCTCCCGGCGGTAACCTTACCCTTTATTTGTTTTCAAAGCAACTTCGTTATCCGTATTAATCTTGATACTGTTGAGTTAACAAAACATTTTTTCCATAAATCAAAATATCTGTTCGAAAAAAATCGTCTGAAAAAATTATTACAATAAACACAAAGTCTTTTTAGGACAAAACCTTCATAGTTTTTAATGCCCGCGCATGCATCTCCCTGTATTTCTTTATTATACTTATATACGCATTACACACATTTCATTGGCTATTCTATTCTGCAAAGATTTTGGTTTATATGTTCCGCTTTACAAAGGTATAATGAAATCGCAAAAAAGCTAAATCTTCGAGGTAACCACCATGCATATAACTTGAGACACAAAAATAAATGGTGGTGTTTGAAAAATCAAGGATATTCTTTAATAACAAATTTATTGAAGTTATAATTGGTGAGATATGCTCTTTCATAACGAAAAAATAAACTCTTTTCACTATATACCAGGGATTTCTAAACTACTTTAGGCAAGAGACCCTTTTCCAAAATGAACTGATACCTCAGACCCCCATAGCCAAATTACTTTAAACATCTTTGGCCTTACTTATAAACGTTTGTTAAATTTTAAGTAACTGCTGAGCAACTGATTAGTGAAAATGTTACCCATAAACTCCTCTTTAGCCAAATATTTTGGGTATAACCTAAGTTTATTATTCAAATTTCGTTTATTTGTGCTCCTTTTAGGTAAACAACAAGTAATACATGTTTGTAAGTGAAAAAAAGAGATATTCATTGATTAGGGACTGATTCTAATTCTCTTACTTAAGAGATGCCTAATCGTTTCTTAACGAGATTATTATAAGTAAGGCCGCTTATCTCTAGTTTTTTTCGTATTAATACAAAGTACTAACCGATTTAAAAACTTTGCGGTTGGTAAAGTGTGTAAACTTGACATAATTTTCATAACAAAATAAATACACATTAAAATCAGTAAATATCAAGTGTGTATCAATAAATCAATAAATCTTAACACAAATTACGTAAAAACACTTAGGTAAAATTGCAAAGTAAAAATGAATTTGTGTCATTTAATAGGGGTATATTTTTAGACCTTGTCGACCTCCAAAATCAGTTGTCGTTTACATCGACCCCTGGGAAATTATTATTGATTACGAGCCCAGGGGGGTCAATATCGACCACTTTGGAAAATTCTAGAAAATTTCAAAATACTACAAATTAATAAACAGTTTCGATGAACATTGGCTTAAATAAAACAGTTTTAGATGTTTTTGGTATGATCGGTATTTTCGGTTGCAACATTTATTTAGATAGTGAAAGAGGGCTTATTTCGCCATTAATGTTTTACCATACATGATACTTTGATACAGTGACGCTGTGTGTGTTGACGATAATTGTGGATTGTATCAAATGAAGAGAAAATTTAGAAGGAAAGTATGAAAGGAAGAGCACGCACGTGTTGGTTGATGTATTAATGAAATACAGCGGCTCCTCTGCGTTCACTGTACTTCATTTTGTTATCGGTATTTGCGGAATTGTTTACTGGGTGTATTTATTTACAAAGCGATACCGTTTGTTTTTTATTTATAACTAAGTATATGAGCAGCGTAGTGCGGTCCGGATTGTAATATATTATTTTATGTTTTAATATTAAGTTGTTTTAATTATATATTTAAATTGTTTGCGGGGCTTGCCTATAAGAAAATAACACGCTGACAAAGTCAGATTATTTAAAATAAATAGAAAAAAATAGCCAAAAGGGTTATAATAATTATGACGATAGCACACTTAGTTAGACATACAGAACCTTTCTTTCGTACGGCATCGCATCTTCCCATGTCGAGACTATTTCTTATCTATACTATAATATTATAAAGAGGTAAAGTTTGTGACGTTGTAGGGGGTAATCTCTGGATCTACTTAAACGATTTTTTAAATTCTTCAGCCAGTGGAAAGCTACATTATTCTTCAGTGACATAGTGTATTATTATAGTATATTATTTGTTTGTGATTAATAATAAGTTTTTTTTCTGACGCCCAGTGAGGGGCACGGGTCAACTAGAATACTATATATAAACGCTTGGATTCTTCTTATACTGTTTCAGAATAAAATACACATAAAATATGTACCTATAAGAAATCCTAAATGGTATCGATCATTCCAAGAACGGGTTAATTTACTCCATATTTTGGGTGATTTAGTGATTTGGCTTTGAGGAAGCGTTAATCTGCTTAGGTAAAGCTCCGAATAACATTCGACGAAATATAATTCCACCGCAAGCTGCGCTGTATATTAATCCATAATTTATAACATCTTATGTCAGATCTACTAACATTCTTGCTGTTGAGACTGATTTCCATTTTAGATAAAACAATACTTGAATTTGTTTAGCAAATTTTAAATTAAAATGCATTGTTATTCATTGTTAATAAAATAAACTAGGTTTGAGAATGAATCAGTACAATTTCTTTTTTCTGTTGCTCGAGTTCAACAGAATGAAAACATGGGTTGGTTTGTACAGGGCTCTGTACTGTTTTTTTTTATTGCAGGAGTTCATCAGACAGGCAGACGACCCACTTGATGGAAAACAATTACCATCACTTATGGATCATTTGTAACAGCAAAAGTATAATTGGACACCGTCCTTGGGCTGTTCGGGGGAAAATCCTAATGCAGCGCACAAGCATGCATCGAGTGTGTGTGGAGCTCTCAGCGACCGGTTTTCCACGCTAGCTTCAAACAGAAGCAGTTGCGAGAAACCGATCGCCGAATTACCCACTAAACCTAAACCTGCGCCCCAGTATCCGCGCTTTTACTGGGCGTCACGGAATTTAAAACTGAGTTATTACACCGTGTCGCCCCCTATGCTCGGCAATACTGGGCCACCCCGGTGGTAGAATGACCCACTTCATCAATCAGGGGGGAACTAATGCCGGAACACAACTCAAGGTTGTTATGGCAACATACTTTACACCATCTAAACGGGGACCTAGACCCCACAAAATATTTTGTTGCCTCTTTCTCCGTTACTAAACGGATAAAAAATGTAGGTAAAAAATAAATACATAAACATTAGCATATAAAAATAAATAAGTACCTATTACCACATCCCGTCTCATCGGACCGTTGACAAGGCTTGCATCATTCATTACTACACTGAATATAAAGGATTATTTGAGTGAAGTAAGCTCGAGCCTTCCTTCGGTCACCTATGGTCACGATCGTCTGATCGTCTGAAATGTCTATTTTGCTATAGTTTGAAAAAGTTTATAGGTACCTGACAACCACGAACCCAAAATTCTTACCAGACGAGATTTTTAAAAGTTTAACAGCAATATAACTTAAAGTCTGTTTCAGATAGGACGGTATGGCTGACAAATCTATAAAACGTAACTTTCCTACGAAATAAACGTTTATTTTAATTGTATTAATATATATTTAATGCTTTAACTAGGTAACAATAATCTTATACTTACAATCAGGATATATTGATGATTTCTCTATTTATGTAATTTCACTTATACCATCCTATTCGAAACAGACTTTACATGTTTCGTTAAATGCTATTCGTATATATTCATATAGTATAAAACAAAATCGCTTTCCGCGTCTATCTATCTCCCGGTATATCTGCTTACTCCTCTCAAGTTACGCAACCGATTCTACACAGTAGTAGTACGTACAGCATATTTTAAGTCCGGGAAATTGCTGTCGATTAAAGAAAACCGCATAAAAATCGGAACAGTAGTTTTTGCGTGAATCCTGAACAAACAGACAAACACAATACATATAAAAGACATAAGACTAAAATTTTATAATATTATACACATAGATAGAAGACAGACCTACTCACTAAGGTTTGACCCGTGGCGTGGCCGAGAAAAACTGTAGTAAGAATACAGAAATATACAATTAAATGAGTAAAAAATGTTAAATGGTAACTAAAGCTATGTTAAGGGTAAGTATATGAAACAAAAATTACTCTACCTACTTACACATACCTACGTCGACAGTTTACTTAGAGTAATGATATTCCATTACTGTCTCAACTTTGAGCCTGGTTTTAAAATAAATAATTATGTTGGAACAGAATTAAAATCAACTTCTAACTTAATATATGATAAAACTTTCCTACCAGCCGTAGGTATTTTCGACGTGAACACGCCACATTATCTCTAAAGGAGTACCGTGTTGGCAAGTTCTTTGAGAAGCAGCAAACCGCAAACTTCATTAATCATCTTCAAAGTTATTTCCCTGATAATTATACGGAGCTCTTATTATTGAGTGTGCGGTATTGAAAGATAAAATTATAAGCATTTGGAGAAATCTATGTCGGAAACATTTACCCAGCAATCATTGCTAAAGTTTGAATGAAAATCATGGTATTTATCTAAAACTAGCTTTAGCTCCCGGTGTCGCTTGTGTCTTAATGTATGTATGTCGTGAGGCGGCTCCTATATTGAAAGTATAGCTCTGCTGGCTGCAAAAGAGTTGAGTATACTTACAAAGGTGAGAAGGTACTTCAGTGCAGGATAACTAATTAATCTTTACTGTGCTCAAGTAAGATCTTGCATGGAGTATTGTTCTCACCTTTGGTACGGCTTAGCTAAATATTAGCTTAAAGCACTAGAATAAATTGAGAGAAGAGCCAAGGGGTTGATTGGTAGCGATCAACTTGTCAATACAAGGCTTCAAGGCCTAGAGCATCGACGCCGGATCGATAGTCTATCGGTTTTTTTTATAAGATTTACACATTTTTTGGAAAGTGTGCAGTTGTATTCTTTGACCTGTTTGACCACTGCAACACAACTGCAGCATTCTGTTTCGCACGACAAGGCACCCTGGTCTACACCATCGTTTCACAGTGGAAACTCCACAGGTGCCAAATGTTTACGTTTACGTCCTTCAGGTTCCTACTACGTACGGCAGAGTTGTGAGATGTACTACCAGAATCCATGTTTCCCGAAAAGTACAATCCAGGTATCTTCAAGTTATGTGCGAATTGGTGCTGTCTATAGCGTGCTCCATCTTCGACCGTATCATTGTCCGACAATAGTCGTGATCGTGGTCAAACGCGAACCTATTTATCATTAAAAAAAATGTATAATTCTTAAAAGAGTCGAACTTAATTTTTACTTCAAATTACCTAACGATAAATATCCATAGTGAATTGCAACGGTGGTTGTGGTCCCTCGGAACAATGGTTTTAATGGATGAAAGGTCTTATGCTATTCTACACTCCTGACAACATGTATGTACAACCCGCAAGAGTTAACTTGAGACTTTGCTTGGATGACGTAAGCACGCGATGCTGTCGCGTCGATGGCGAAAGCGGTAAAAAGGTGAGGGAAGGAGCGCGCATTCCGCTCAGGTCTCAAGTTAACTCTTGCGAACAATAAAACATTGGCTTCGCCCTGGTGTTACAAATGTAACCATTAACCATGAGCCCCGGCTGGTCTGCTTCGCAATAAGGAAATAGCATTTTCCAAATATTAATGTTTACAAATCCTCCCAAAGGCAATGTACTTGAAAAATTCCTTTAAATCCTTGTGACTAACAAATTAAATTCAAATGACTGGCGGTTTTTTGGTAATGTCGATGAACTTCTGTCCTTGTAAGCAAACGTGTTTTCAGCATGTGAAGTAACTTTTTTATGCAAGTTAAAATGGCATGCAGTAAGATCCACTACTTAATGTCTTCATACAGTTGAGATAATATTCAAGGCAAACATATAAACATTGCCAACTTTTCTTGAATATATACGATACAAACAATAGATAATTTAGTATGAGTTAATTTAATAGCGGGCGTAGGTTAAGAAATTTATTTACATTAATAAAAGTTTCATAAGAGTTATCTGTGTGTGTGGCTGTAAAAAAATTTGGGACATAAGACGCGTATAAATAAGTATTATCTATGGTTCGCATAGATTTGAAGTTTTTGACAGCAGGGAGAATCGTTTCCCAGGGACGAAAAGTAGTATTTTCATCGTGTTTTTCTGTTCATATAACTTTTAAGTAAAAATTGTGTTCTTCCTTTCGTCTGTATGTAAATTGTTCAACTCAAATAATTTATATTTGATTTATTGCATAAAATCAACGTAGATATACAAATTAGAATTCTCAATTTATGGCTGATTTAAATTAAAAACATATGTTTTGAATAATAAGACATTTAATGTTTAAATTAAGATATTCACCACATAAACTTAAAATATACAAATAGCACCCAAATCAAAATAAATTGGAAAAGTTCCCAAAACGTTTGCCGTTCATATGTTAAGTTAAGTTTTTTACTGTATTTTATTGTAGTACTTTTCGTCTATAGCAATATATAATATAAAGATAATGTTAGTAGAATATATTCAAAGTGAAAAAGTGTTAGAGGATATAAATTCACTTTTAATTTTAGTTCCGCATTAAAAAGCGATTCAGACCGTATTAAGATACGATCTGGCTCGTCGAACGGCCGTCCATTGTCTGTCCATCTTTCACGAATTCCTTAAAGGAGCAGGATCATTAAATTTGCACAGATCATTTGTCAGCCGAATCTAGAGATAATTAAGAAAAAGAAATTCGTCATTCCAGCATTTTTATATTGGTCGATGAGAAGGAAACAACAATGTTCGTATGTATTGTGAAACTAATGAAACATATATTATCTACCTCATTACATTTAATAAACATAAACAAATAAACGGGTTCGATTCTTGACATGCTAATTTTGCAAACAAATTTTCTTTTGTTACTTTTTTTCTATTGCAAGAGTTCAGCAGACAGGCAGACGGCCCAATGATGGAAAGCGGTTATTGAATTTGCAACACCAGAAATGCTACAAATGCGCTGCTGCTCTCTTAAGGGAGACTGAAACCTGGTGATTAATGCCGAAACACAACTCAAGGTTGTTATGGCGACATACTATAGACCAAGGGTGGTGGCCATCCAGCCGAGCAAATGCCCTACTACCTGGTGGGCTAGTTACTATGGTCTGGTCTAACACATGAACAGCTTGCTTGGCTTTGGGATACAAATGTGTGTGTTACAACACATAAATCTATAGGCTAAGCGTGCGAGAGAATGAGATACATTATACAGCGTTTCATACTGTCCGGTCTACTATTTGTGCCGGTGCTTCGTAGCTCCCTCACTCTTGTCTACTAAGCGTTGTAGATTTGGTTGTGTTCGTCTGCATATTATGCTATAAAGTTTCACGTCTACTGCGTTGAACTTCACTCACTTTTTATTACCGTTCTATTATTAAACTGGTGACACAAAAAACTTTGAAGACTGTTCAGTTAAATTAATTAAACTTGCAAATCCGGCTGTAGCGAGTATGAAGTACTACTGGTATTTTAAAAAATGGGGAGTCCCGAGCCGAGCCTTGCAATGTTTATGGGTTTTTATTACAAAACGTGTTTTATATCTTGTTCTGAATTTTAGTCGTTATAGAACATTTTTTATGCCATAAGCATTAAAATTTCCATATAGAGTAAAGTTCCTGCGGATAAAACCCTGACTTGCAACGCTGTGATCATTTGCATGGTGTTTTTCCCCAAATCTTTACATGCGTTACAATAATGTCTTTTTCTTCTAAATTTTTCTACAAGCTTAGATTTATAAAATGGCATAGTAAGACTAATGAAATACTTGATATCATTTATGAAATTTCATTGAAGCATTATTGATTATATTTTTGAGGTATGATGGATATCGATTAATAACAGAAGTTGCTTATATAAAATTTTAAGTATGTTTAATAAAATTAAACCTACATAGATATTTAATATTAAACGGTAGTAAAATATTCTTTGACTTACTATTTCCCTCAATATATATATATAACGCGGTTACGTTGTAGGATTCAATGTGAGAATATTTTTAAATAAAATATTTCTAACTACATTTTTGTTTATTTAATATTCAAATTAAATAAATCAGGTTTAGTAGTTTACTGTAAGGTCATAACAAATAATTCTCTTAAAATGTGTTCTTTCTCCTGCAGATATTCCTAGTATTAAAGATAGCTAGCATATGCCCCTAAAAATTGTCACGAAGTAATAACGTGTAACTTTATTCTAATTCGATTTCAAGGAAAGGTTTTGCCAATCATTAGTATCCAGTTAACATGAAAAATTATATTTTACTTAGTTATAATAAAACTATGTTTAAACGGTTTTAAGCGCAATGAGTTATTTCATTTTGGTTTATCCGACGTTTCGGCCGCTTTTCAGTGGCCGTGGTCACGGACGACAAAGATGACATTAGTCCAACGATTTTGGTTTTACCTTGTTTTCTTTTATTTAAAAGAAATATTTTAAAGTTTTGTATGATTTAATGACGCGATCGCACATTAGAATACAAACAGAGCAAAAAAAATTAGCACTATGCTATAAAAATTAGTTCTATATTGTACACGAAGATTTCTTTAGAATTGTTTGTTTAACAAAAGATTTCGGAGCCTTTAATTGCGTAAGATTGTACGTATGGTTTTACAAATAACGGTTGATTGATTGACTAATTCGAATAACTATTAATCTAACAGTTGATACTAGCGTACCTGTCAAGTAAGATATCTGCAAGAAACGTGTGCTGACGTAATCGGTCCGTGTAACTTAATATGAATTTAAAAAATACTAGATGTTCATATATGAAAAAGATTATGGAACGCCCTGCCACATACGATCCGAGATAGTTCAGCGAAGAGGAGTTTCGAAAAAAGTCCAAGAGCATTATCTATTTTAAATTATCCTTATACGTTTATATTTTACATTATATATGTATGTATGTATCTTAAGTATATCTTGTATGTAATTTATTTCTGTTAATCTGTTTATATTCTAATATGTTACATAGTTAAATCGTAAAATATTTTAGTGTACCCAACCCTACCTTTTGTTTCTGCTCTTTTCGATAGACTCATTGGTTTCCTGGAAGAAAACTCTTTTTGGGTTAAGCTCGCATTTGTATATCACCACTATCCTATAATTTTGTATGTAACTTTTTCTGTACAAATACAGCATAAAGAATATATACGAAATAAACTCTTCTAGTCCTAAATACCTACAATTAATTTAATTACAAATAACTTCTACCCTAATACCCCTATCTATCTATACATATAAAATAGTATTATTGTATTGTATGAATTGACCTTTGTTAGTCTTACAAAAACTCAAGAACAGCCGAACCGATTTGCCTAATTTTGGTTTTGAAATATTTGTACAAGTCCAAGGAAGGTTTAAAAGGTAATAATGAATCATAGAAATATATGTACACGCATAGCTGGAGAACGACTATGCCACTTTTGATGAATTTTTTGGTGTGTGCCAGGTCCCAAACCTGGGATTACTTAGAATCGCAATTGGAATCGGTAGGTGGCGTTGGGATCGGGTCCTAGATTTTTATTTTTTCATGGCAGGACAACCTCCAGGTCTGCCGGGACCTCCAGTTTACTAATAAAAATAACGTGAAATCCTGAGATATTTTTTGGAAAATGTTAATTGTTACTCGGTTTATCTGATACTTTTGAAATCTCTTTTCAAGTCCTTCCTAAACTTGCCTTCTTATTTGTTTCCTTCTCAATAATAACTTCTCAAAAATTTACAACTAATTAAGCTACAAATTTCTTTGTGAATTTGTTCTTGCTATGAATGTTGGTCATACCTACACGAAATTTCACAGTAAAGAGATGCACATTTTTATTTATATTAATTCACAGCATTCAAAGTATGAAATATGTAATCTGTATACAAAATGTAAGTAGTCTACAGTTAGCCTGGTATAAAAACGTTTATGGGATTAACATGGGTTTGTTGGGAATGTTCTGCAGTAGAGACGGGAATTAAAACAGCTGTGGCTGCACCCTAAAGTTTCGTACATTTTTACCAATTGTTTGTTGTTTAACAAGGCTTAATTGCGATTAGAGGATGCAATATAAAACAGAGAGGAATTTAAATCGATAATCAATTGAATGTGGTATTTTTGTAGAAGGTTGGCAATTATACGGATGATTTTTTTGAAGGTAAGCGACCACTTATTATTATGTAAGCATTAGCGGGCGTGTCCAGTTAGCTTGAGAATGATGAATTTAATATTTCTTATTCCTCCAGTTGTGCCAGCGAAAATATACTTACACAACAGGGTAATTTCATTTAGATATTTCAAAATGAGCTTATTATGTTAAACGAATACGAATCCTGGTGTAATGCAAAATTATTATTACGGGGAGATGGGAATAGAACACTTTGATCTCGATCTCTTCTAAGCGTAGCTTGCTTAATCTGCGGATATGCAATATGTGTCTTTGGTTGTTTATTGTAAATAATAATAAAAAGTATGTAAATCTGTACTCTCGTGGAAGACATGTATGTTTTGTAGATATATAAGGCATAATGTACACCGCTAACCAGAAAAATAAGTGAGATGTGTGAGTCTTGATGGATAGCGGTGAATACTAAAACTGAAATAAATAAATCATTAATCAAATAATTAAAATACAAATCAAATAAATTCAGTCAACAGAGTCATGGTCACAGAATAGTAGATGAGCCGATGCAACGCCGCTCCACCCCTTCTACCCTATGAGGAGTACCCACTCCTGATAGTGTATAACTTTACAGCAAATTAAACTATAGACATGGATGCTCTTTAATTTAATACTAGCGTTAGGTACGCTTTTTAAAACTATTTCTACGATTATTTTTTTCAAAGATCATGAAAGTATTTAAACCCACGCTCTTATATGCGTAGTTACATTGTATTAGATACAATATTTTAGATTGTAGGTATTTTAAAATATGTCAAAAATTCAATTATGCGGGAGCTGCATCTTAGCTCACGGCTCAAATACCTACTTGAGTCAGAGATGTAATCGGGCTCAATTTACCTATGCAATTCAATGAATATAAATTCAATTGCTTTAATCCTACTACGTCATTCACAAGCTATTCAGGTAAAGCATTATAAAGATTATCCATGCATATACGTGAGATGAAGTGCGAGTTATTGATCCTTACATTGAATGTTACCTTAGCAGCTGAAATGCATGCGAATCGGACCTAAGTTATACACCTTTACAACGGCTAGACCTATCCACTCGCTGTAGGATCAACTTCGATCAAATTCGAATACCTTTTACAAAAACAAAGCCGAAATATTTCTTTATATCACATATAACCGACTAATTGGAGTGCGAACAGGAAAAGGTTTGCGCTAATTGGGTCATTCCGGTTATTCTTTTTTCAAAAATGAAGTCTGCTATATATGCGAATACCTGCGCGGGCGCCTTTCTCAGCTTTGTGAATTGTAACCAATATGCCACACGCTACACAACGCGTCTTTAGTTTCGTGCTCTGTGCGTTTTTTGTGTTTAAAAATGTTTATTATTGTGATGGACAGTTCTTATCTTACAGAAACGATCAGTCGTGTAAGTATTCATTATGACTTTACTATTTAATTTATTTATAACTTAGAGTGATGGATTTCGATGGTGAGAATATCATCATAGATTTTTTATTCATAATTATGTTTTGATACATTGATGGGATTAGTAAAATCAAATATTTTACTTAGTACTTTTATGTTTCTATACGTACGTATACGCCATTTTAATATAAAATAATATATAAAAAAATATAATAATAATATAAATAATGTCTATAACATAGCAGACATACTGCAAGAGAGTCACCTATGGGTATGGCAACGATAGGTATTAACACAGAGCTCTATGAAGTTGTTCACGCTTATGTTACGGAAATATATGCAGAACATGAGTGTCTATAACCTTACTGCCTCCAGGTAAAAGGGGTAGGCTGAAGTAATGTTGGTTGAATTTCGTGAGAGGTGCTTATATTACATGCTTTCCAATGGTCCAACAATCAGATCTGCCGAAGACTGCAAGAAGTTGACCTCTCATTTTTGAACATTAGAATTGTTATTTTTATGATAATGATGATCACAAGACACTTGTATTAATAATATGGCCTTGTTAAATAATTTAGTTCATTATCGCGGTCAGAGTCGGTTGATAACTGTCAAGAACAAATAATTTTAAATTAATTTCATATTTATTGTTCGTCTGTATTCCACGCGAAAAGATAACAAAGTTAAGAACAAGTTTTAATATATCATAATAGATGAAATTCTGAACATTTTAATACTCATTTAATTATTCATATTAAGTTTCGATCAATTGACCTTTGGTCTTTTAGACCTCTCGACATTTAGAACTGAAAAGGTAAGTAATAATGAGCTTTAGGAGACTGGTTTATTTGGATCCTATGTTCATATGCCAAACTCATCATCACAAACGAGCACTAATTACCGATTGCTTTCGGAGCGTTCGCCAAGGTCCGCTTTGGTATTTTATCTTCTCCACTTCCGCGATTTTCGGCATCCCCCGTTTTGAAAATTTGTACGCATGTCATCCTACACGTCAAGCCAAATTTCTTAGGCCTTCCCCTTCACCAACACCTGGCAGAGGCGGCATGGCTAGACATTTCTTCCCCACATAATAGGCATGCGGACACATTATTACAACAAATTCTAAAACTTATACGAGTACATATAAAAGAACAGGCGTTAAAACAATATCTTATCATCTAACTTTTAAATATCATTAAGAAAAATTTTAACATAGAAATAATTAAAAAACATTATAGTGTCTTATGGCAAACACATCAGAGAATCATTCCAATGGTTGAAGCCCGAATTCTGATCGAAAACATGCACCGTTTATGCATGTTTCTGCTGTAATTCATATTAATTCATCAAATACGTGTTGATGGGACGGAAAACCTGCGCTACGAGATTTATGATGCGGAAATCCCATTAATTCGCCTTTTTGCCCACTAATCTCAACAAGCATAGCGTTTATATTATACGTTTCCTTAAAATGGGGAAACCAAATGCAAAGGCGATTCTGACACACTTCGACTCTGATCCCGTCGTAGTGGGAGGCCCGCAGTGTCTCACTTCGAAAAAAGGGCACAGAAGTATTAATTTCAGTCCGACGCGTGTAAAATGGCGATTAATAAAATTCAAGTATTTTTTGGTCTTGATTATAATTAAGGGTAATTTGAATGCTCAAAAATATTTTTGTTTAGACTAAGCACCAAATAAAATATATTATTCATATAAATTTAATCCACTCTATACGAGGTGCTAAAAAAATGTTTACGTTCAAATAAATATACACTCATCAGAATAATTGTAAGTTTTGTATTTAAATTTTTTGCTTATCAAATGGATAAATGACCAAATATTGTTTTACTAAACACTAATTCAACGAAATTACAATTCTAATAGTTTAAGTGTAATCAAATTATCCAACCTGGATCCAAGAGTGGAAAAAATACATATTCAATTAATTATCGAAGTTTGAAATTCACGACAATGATCTGGTAATTTTGTCGCCGAGACGTTTTTTTACATTTTTTGATGGGATTTATTTAGATAGGAGACTGTATGTATCCGAAAATTTTAATATGTGGAGTTTTAAACAGTCGGTTTGGTTAGGTTATGTGTAGACCAAAGCGCCAGAACCGACTGGTAACCATTCACTATTTATCTTATATATAAGTGAAATATTAGTGAAAAACAACGCAATCTTATATTTGGTATTAAAAATAATTGTACGTTCGACCATTCGCTTTTTTGCCTCAGCAAAACTTTACTAACTTTACTTTACTAAATTGGAAGTGGAGAAACAAAATATTGGTAATTCGACTTAGCGATAATGTAAAATATTTGTGAAATTAGCTTTAAAGGCGTTTATATATTTTTATGGCATAGCATTAAAAGGAAAATATCCATTCTGGTAGGTATTTCGAATTTATTGGTAGTAAAATAGGTGCATTTCTGGTAGGCGTTTAAACACAAGCCTAAATTAAGTATGAGTATTAGTTAGTACACTTAGTGTGTAGTGGCAGCTTAGTGGTTAGTATACTCGCGTTCTTAACAGAAAAGGTGACCGTTTATCCGTGCAGGAATGGAAAAAAAACATGTTCCTGCAGCCGACGGCCTGTCGTAAGAGGTTACAAAACAACCCACAGTCAGGTGGTAGGGCATTTGCCTGACTGGATGGCTACGACCCCTGGTGTAAAGTATGTCGCCATAACCACCTTGAGTTGTGTTCCGACATTAGTGACCAGATTCCAGTCTCCTTGAGAGAGCAGCAGCGTATTTGTAAAAACTTTGGTGTTGCGAATAGCCATAGGCGATGGTAGCCGCTTTTCATCAAGTGGGTCGTATGCCTGCTGAACTCCTGCAATAAAAAAAACTACCACTTAGACAATTTTCTGACCTACTGTGTACATTGTTACAATTAACACCTGTTAACGGTGACGAACAATATAGTGAAGAAACTTTACACATCGAGATAACCTATGTGTCAATCTCGCCAATCCACTTTGATAAGCGTGACAAGTAGGTATACTGTCCGTTCTCTTATAAAACCAAGACCCGGCCCAGTAGTGGGATGTTTATGGCTGTTATTTTAATTTATAATATAAGTAGCTGTCCCGGCAGACACCGTCCTGCCCTGAAAAGCTTCAATCGATATTCCGACAGCAGCGCCACCTACCGGGCCCAATTGTGGACCAACTCAGAAACCTTTTCTGGCTCATGCACAAAAAGCGCTTAAGCAAGCATATACATATCTTCAACATTGTATATTTACTAGTTTCCAGTAGTAATAAAAATTAAAAGCAAATTGACCACCATTTCCGATATAAAAAATCTTGCAAAACTGGTAAATCGAAATGTCAAACTCAGTTAATTTAAAAAACATGATAACCAGTTCCTTTTACGGCCAAACAAAACAATTGATGTAGTCCATACTATAGGTACTCATAACTCATTGTTACGATTACAATAATATGTGAAGCAAAAACTTTGTACCCCTTTTTAAGAAAATGGCCTGGGCGGAGGAGTATGAAATTTCGCACACTTTAGTTTATATAGAGGAGTGCAGAATGCAATTTTTTAAAGTATGCATAAACATTAAATCAATAAAAAAAATACACACGCACGCATATAACACTCTTTTGTTTATTGTTAAAGTCAAATTAACAGTGTAGCCTTGAAGAAATCTGTGATTATAGACGTATAGTCTTTGACAACAGAACCTTAATAATGTTCAAACTTATAATTTAATTTAATTATGATCGAATTTCGACCATTGGGAGACCACTAGTTTTTGTTAATATGTTACTTACATAATAATATACAATCATTGTTCAACGTGAATAATATATAAGAAACGGTGGTGGTATGTAAAATGACGAGACCTGTATTAGAAGTATACTACGTACATACTGATATTAAAGAAAATAAACTAGTCTTTCAAGTAATATATGTTGTCTGGATACGATGAAATAGCACGACACACGCGCGTATAGTGCAAGATCCCAGTTACCACAGACTAACCTGGTTTTAGGAAAGATGAAATTTTTAGGATCGATAGTTTAACATAAACTTAGAAAGGAATGGATACTCGCTAAGCTGAAAGCGGGGCCATTTTACAGGTAGCAGGTATCAAAGGTGGAAAAAAACCATGCTAACTGACGTGAAAGTAGCTAGGATAGTTTTTACATATGTCATAATATTATATGATATTGTTATAAACAAAGATATACAGTTGCCAGACACTTCCTGTGAGCCATAACTTTTGACAGACACGTTAAATAAATATGGGAACTTACGTCATTTTAGGAAGGCTGAATTTTAGAACTATATATCTTATCAAGTATAATATTTTAAAATATTTTCCAATGAGCCAGACAAATCTGACAGGCCAAACAACCTTCCAGACTCGTTAAGAGTTCCCCTGTGCGAGGAAGCGCGAGTTCAAATCAGGCCTTCAGTTGTTACTCAGTCAGGTGGGTCGAACTCTCTGAGACTACAGTACATCTATGTACTTGGCAATGTTAAAATTCTTGATTTTTTTATTGAATTTTACCGTTTACTACGATTACGATTTAAATATATATTTTATTTTGGTTTATGTAATAGAGTTATTTACATATATATTATTTTTCATACGGTTTAGGCAATGTCAAGCAATTGAAACCCTTCAATAAGACTTCAATAAGTTAAAATGGTCCTAACTCGGAATTTTAGGTAGCGAACCAAGGCTTATTATGCAAATTGTAGGTCTTGGAGTGATCCTAAACAGATTGTGTCTTAGTTTCTACATGCAGACAGGCAGGTGCCGCATATTTCAATATTACAATAACATCCTCAGATATCTTTTGCAGTAACCATTTAGACGTATTTTCCATATTGAAAATTGTCCTCCTCTCCGAAAAAATTGCTAGCTACCTTACCTACTAATATTATAAAAAAGAAAATTTGTATGTTTGTCACGAATAAATTCAAAAATGACTAAATCGATTTCAAAAATAGTTTCACCATTGGAATGCTACATTAGCCTTGAGTAATATAGGCTATTTTTATTACTAGAAAAAATAGGGATCCCTACTAAAACTTCACACCTGCTTCGCGTTTGGCACTAGATACTGTTTTTGTTCTCCCCCGTCCCAGGCTAGTCTGTGTGTCGCAAGAAAAGAGACATTCCCCTGCGTTAACAAAAAAAGCTACAACGGGCCTTGTGGTTATGGTCGATATCCCCGGACGCACTAAATACAGATCCCAAGTACTTAAACTGGTCAGTGCGCTCGACCGTATCTTCGCATATGCACACGGATGTAGAATCTGTAGTATTGTAAGTCAAGTACTCCGTCTTAACCGTGTTTAGTTTTAGACCGCCGTTCTCAAGCGACTTCTTCCACGCATTCACACGTCACGCGCCTGCCCCCATCTGTCACGGCGATGTCGTCAGCATACATGAGCTGAGCACTATGACACTGTCAGTATCTACGATAAATATGTATAATAAATTTTTCGCGGGAAACCACATTGCAAAATCAATGTGCTTTGTTCAAGCATCGTGTCAGAATTTAGAGACATTTTTATAATCTACCTACTTAACAAGTTCAACAGTTATATAGTAAGTGGTAAAATTCTAAAAGAAAAATAAAAGGGTCGCCATAAAAAGAACACTACACAATCTATGCTATTACCCACAAACTTCCAACAACATGTGCGTACACAAGAATGCCACGATAAAATTTTATATAAGTAGTTAGGTACGTTTGTGACTTTCGATAGACAATATAGCCCTTTATAAGCCTTGTGTTTCTATCGAAACAGAAAATGGGCTGTATACCCGTAAAGGAATCATTGATTAAATCGGTAAAGATTCACTCTACGCACACGTTACACTCTGCATGAGCAACTAAGGCCAGAGTATTCAATTTAATTTCCACTCCAGTCAGTGGCGGATTTACCAATGGACTGAGCAGGTAGGAATTAATATGATTATGAATTATATCGATTTGTAGAGGTCCATCCGCGTAGAATAGTAAAAAAAGTAAATTAAAAAAAACCCGATTTTGAAACTTTCATTTGTTGATAAATTAGTCATTCAGTCATTCATTGGTGTTCCGCTCCTATTGGTCTTGGCGTGATAATATACGAGTATAGTCTTTCTCGATAAATAGGCTATCTAACACTAAAATGATTTTTCAAATCTGAACTGCAGTTCCTGAGATTAGCGCGTTCAAGGAAACAAACACTCTTTAGCTTTATATATTAGTATAGATAATCCAGCAGCATCGCACAGACGCTGTGATTAGATACAAGCATTGCTAGGGATACAAGCTAGCATCAAAAAGTCAGCCACGTCATTTGGACCAGTGGTTAATTCCACAAAGCGTTTGTTACTTTTGATCCACTGTTATTTTAGTCCCCGGTCTCCCTACCTTTTTTAATTTAATCTCAGATTGAGCCGCACCATCCAATGTAATCACGCTGTATTAACATTGTATTAGATCTAATAAAAATTGGGTTTTTTCCAGTTCTTCCAGTACCCTTTCCAAGCTGCATTGCTGAGGACATTGATTGTCTCCGACGGGGTTTGAGGACTTTCTTCATTCTCATGGATTCGAATCACTTAGGAATGAAACCTGTGGATCCGTTAATCATAAACAGTGTAGCAATTTCATATGAGGATCAACAAACCTCATTTTTGCTAAGAAGGGTCAACGTTACTGGTGCTAGATGGAGTAAGCTCATTGAGAGAAGGTAATATATAGTCTTTATTTTAAACCCTTAACTATGGAAAAAAATTGTAGGAGCTTCAGTCGCTCATTCAGGTAGGTACTTATGTAATTCTTTAATGGTCCTAAGTATATCCTATAGCTATGGCACTACGGGTCAATCTTTCCTCCCATTTTGATGTTTTACTTTTCATAATGTATTTTAGGGTACAATAGGTATAGCTATTGTGACAAAAATATTATGTCATTGCAATTTCCGCACGACTATATCACACAATCACAGTCATTTTTCTTAAAAACTTGAATATTCATTCAAAAATGAAATTTTACATACATTTACGAAGAAATTGTTTTTCAGTGAAGGTACATAGTCGTATACTGATTATATTGTCGAGGTATTATAGTCTTCTATCTATCTCTTTCTCTAATTTAATGATTGCTTAATACAGACTTTAAAAGTAAGGGGTAAATTGCTCCGAATCAGAAAACACAGACTTAGCAACTTCACGCTTATTATCTAACTAAGAATGTATGATGAAAGAATGACTAAAAAGATATACAATGCAAAAGTGGATGGATGCAGAAGTCGCGGAAGGCCACGACACACCTTCCATTATCAAATTGATCGTGTACTAGCAGAAGGTGATGTCAGGAGCCTTAAGAACAGACGAGCGTGCATGACAAGAACTATGAATGTCAAAGAAGCAAGTGAGGTGTGTAAGAAGAAGCCTAAATGGCGCTCTGTTGTTCGTGCCTACCCCGCAAGGGACTGGCGTGAAGTTATGTATGTATGTATCTAACTAATTAAGAAAAGAACGCTAATTTTAATAATAAACCAATTTGTGCTGTTTAAAGAAATAGCAAAAATATTTATATTATACAAACCTACAAAACTAGATATACTTATAACATATAAATAAACAGTAGATTTCTTTACGTTGTAAATGATCATTCTATACACAAATTCACTTTAGCTATACTAAATTTAGTGTACCGACAACCTGCGCAAAATTTCCGGTAAAAGGAGAGTAGGAAAGCGGTGAACTCGGGATAACGAGAACGTAGCTTTAGGGTATCGATTAGCTGTCGAGACCTAAAGCAATAATTTAGACCTGTCTTTCAACGGGGGTGTAACTCAGTGGTAGAGTGTCTGCTTCGCATGCTGAAAGTCCTGGGTTCAAATCCCAGCACCTCCAAAATGATGTATTGTTTTGGAGGTAATACATTATTGAATGTTTTTATTACTTTTAAAAAGTTTCTCCTCTAATTGTATCTATTTGTATCTTATGGTTTCCAGAACCAATTTTAAGATCCCATGGAATGTATTTCAAAATAAGTAATTACTTCTTTATTAGCGTTCAGTATGTATTTGTATATATTCAAGTTTTAAAATAATTTCATAGCACAGAAGCTATAGAAAAAATTTAGATATTTGACCGATAGCAAACAAGGGAATGGTGACAGTTCCAAAAAGCACATTTCAACTGAGCTTAGCCACATAGATACACAATTTTTACTTAAAAAAAATATATTCATGATTAAATTTATTCGAGTAAAATATTTAAATTATTATTCATTTTTATTCAAATTATAATTTTCTCTGTTATAGCATAATATGTTGTTTGCTTGGTAATAATTGTTGCATGAAAAGTGATGAATGCCACTGGTGTAATAATATTATTTCTTCTACTATACAGAATCAATGTAGGAGAAAGAAGAAATGGTGCAATATTAGCACTGATCTACACATTACAGGAGACTTATTCATGTCTACGCCAGATCGCCTCGAGCCTATTGTGGCATACCTTACCATGGATGTTTGTAAGTACCTAATTTTTTGTGTTATTGCGTGGTAAAATACGCAGTCAGTAGAATAACAACCATCGAATGTAAAACATAATTTTATTAACAGATGCGGTTGAAAGCAACGTCTCTTACTCATGGAGTTCTGAACGAGGTATTGATAACGAAGACTATTTAGTGATGGGTCCAGAAAGAGTGGCCGTGAGAAATACGAGGATACCTTCCTTCTATTTACAACCCAGTAAGTAAATTTACCTACCATATCAGTATCACTGGCTATTTGGTAGACAAAAAGAAGAAATGTTCTCCACCTGATGCGATCAACTACCGTATTAGCATAGAAAAAAAAATTCATGTCCGATCATCCCGAAAGGGTTATGAAATTTTAGATAGAAGAAATAAAGAACAAAAATTTATTTTAAACTATAATAATATAGTTTACTGGGATATGCCCGCGATATTGTCCATGCTTGACTTGAAATTCACGCGCGGTTTCCAGGACACAAAGTATCGCAGCATTTAAAAAAAGAATGTAAGCTATCGTTTTACTGAAAACTGTGTCGGAATAAACTACAAACCGCTCCCGGGAAAATTCCCGTATGATTTGCGAGATAAGAAATATCATACATTTTAATATATTAAATTGGATATCGATCAGTAAAAAAAAAAACACATCGGAATTCAGATTTCTTTTTAAACTGGCCATTTTAAATAATTCCCAGAAAAATTACCGCAGGATTCCCAGAATAAAAATTATATAAGAAATGAGTGCTATGCTTATCACATCTGGCATTCTTATTGACTAAAAACTGAACACAGTTCTTTCAAAGATTGTTTTATTCCTGTATAAAACATAGGTGTTTTAGTTTTTGGTACTGGTATATTGTTAAGCAATAGATAAATGGTAGTAATAAAAGTAAACTTTGAGGTGTTAGACTAATTTCATTTTAAACAAGAAGTAGAACTCAGAATTTCATCACATCCAAGTTTCACAATACTTGTGAATGTTTCGTAAGCAAACTAGTATCCAATGGCTTACCGAAAGCCATCAAAGTTTCAGCACCTACCTAGACATATGGTCAGAAAACTGTTTAGCATGGTGTGCGAATTTATTGTCGTACAACATATTCACCACGCTTGTCCAACGCGACTTGGCGGTTTGACATATTTTTGATGTGCAGAATTCATCGCGATTTTCCTTTACTATTTACACGTGTTACTTAATTGTGATAATGAATATGCAAATTAGATCAGAAAGCCCTAAGTCAAAGCCTAAGTGTTGTATGGAGACGCAAGTTTGTTCACCATTAAGCTACCAAGGCTTCTTCTTCCATAATAATACATACATACATAACTTCACGCCAGGTCCCTTGCGGGGTAGGCACGAACAACATAGCGCCATACAGTCTTATTCTTACACACCTCACTTGCTTCTTTGACATTCATAGCTCTTGTCATGCACGCTCGTCTGTTCTTAAGGCTCCTGACATCTTCACCTTCAGCTAATACAGATAATAATGAATAATTATTAACTCAAGAAAATGGGATACGCATGCAAAATCACTCTTATTAAATTGATAATTAATAATTCACAAGAAAATGCTTAGAATTGCTGGATAAGGAGCTAACGACCCGCCTGATGTAACCCAAAAATTCACTCAAGCGAACAACTTTTAATGTGATGAAACAACAAAATTATACTTTTAACATTTGGTAATATGCGATGACAATCATAATTTTGCTTTTTATTTTTTTAAGACCTTTTATTATTTGTAACTGTGAACAACTTCGACTTTATACCTACTATCCGATCGCTAATTAGATACGTGCTTGAAGCTCACGCGGATATGTTGTCTTGACTTTACGGATATTTTTGCTTGTCGAAGTGTAATTCCTTGCTGCTGGAAGATAGTAAGCGGTTATCGCTCCCGACGACATGCTCGGAAGTAACTACCAGCTAATCACACCTGTGTTCCATTTACCGCCATAATTTCAGGGCCTCGGGTACCATAGACAATCTGAATGACTCTGACGACGTTAGCTGGTTGAAACCATCCCTGACATAGGGAGTATTATACTCTCTTTTTTGAAATTGCAGCACCGCGCCTTCTCAGTGTGCTTACATTTGAACAAACGGCTTTCATTTCTTGTTTCATCGAACTTTGGATTCGGTGAAAACGTAAAGTTTCGTTTTCACCAGAATAATCGTATCTTTCGGATTTAAAACTATGAGTTATTTCTAGTCTCCAAAAGCCTACTTGCGTACTAACTTTACGTAAGTAAATTAGTTCATGGACTGAATGTACAAAAAATCAGTTCATGAGTTCTTAGCCGAATTTTCTTACTTTGACTACGAAGAGATAATAAATAAATATAGAAATGAATGTACATTTCTATATTTATTATTAGAACATAATTAAGATGTAAAAAAAATATACAATATTTTGTGTTATATTAATAAAAATCGTACTTACTTTTTGCAGATAAGTGTTATAGCATAAACAGATTAAATACCTACTGACCTATTTACATTAACACCTTTTAAAATAAAATCGATAACCTTGTTATAAGATAAATTAGCATCTTTACACAAAACAATCTCCCGTAACGACACTATTACTGTGTGCCAAAAAACAATTACATCTTTAGATGTTTATTTATTAATGAATTACCCACGCAATTCCAACAGTTTTAGAACTCACCGAAGAAACCCACGTCACGTTAAGCGAACTCTTAAAATTTCATGAGATGCGGGTGGGGTTTCAGAAATGACCTTTGAAATACATTAAGATTTTTTCCGCAACATGTCCAGATTCAATATTAAAACCTATCATGGAAACGAATATTAGTTTGTGCGTTCTATCGGTCATCTGGTGGGTTATAAATGCATAGGCATAGACCGTTTCACGCAGTCGTGGCAGTGGGTACGATATGCCTTATTTGTGATGCAATATAGTCTACTTGTTAACTACATTACGAGTACCTACATAATGATATATAACGTATTTATATATATAGATTATACACCAATATGGCTACTCGATAACGGTGCTATTTTTAGCACTTTAAATAAGATGCATTCGGCCACAGTCAATACCTATAACATTATGCCAGGGGAACACCCCCTCCTCCCCGACCTTAAATATGTAAGTAGGTAGGCAAATCCGTCACTGGGGTTAGTTCGTACACTTCTCATTTTTTACCATTTTTATACGGAATTTAACGCCAACTGCAAGTCGAGATAAATACAATGCGAATATAGACTTAAATAATGTCTTAGTTTTATTATCCCTGTAAATTGCTATTGCGCTTGGCCGCCATTTTGGTGACGTAACCGTAACCGAACACTCAGTACTGTTAGCATCGGTGGCCGGCGAGTACGCACGCGTACATATCGAGTTGCGGATGACGTCACGTGAATGTTAATTTGACATATACGGAAATAAAGAGAGATGTACGGAGTTCCCCACTGACGATTTCCCCTCCTTGACTAGGTATATATAAACACAACCAGTCGATTTCACATTACAATTCCCCAAAAGTAGCCGGTAGCTTTAATTTAACGAGTACTATTTACTGCGATTAGTTACATCGGCCGGGAAGTGTAGAAGTCTTTCTCCGCCTCCACATTTAGTGTAAGGCCAGTCTGAAATTGCCTTTACATTCTTCTTTACGCATCTATAAAAGTAAATCTATTATCATTGTTCATTCATAACAATAGCTTTAACCTCATTCTAATCTAATTTTAAAAATCATGAGCTTCCTCATAATGTTGAAAAAGTGGTTTGTGTACGAAATTATTTGTGGACATACAACCATTACAATCAACTAGCATCTCTGTAGCAAGGGAGGTATTAAAAGTAGCGATTAAAATGTGATCACAGCAAACCAACCATAGGTACTGTATACTTTTGAAGAATCACAATACAATTTTCGGCGTTATACGATTTACGGAGTTATTAAAAGCACTATAAATGTTTTGTCCGTTATTTAATGAAAATCATAGGGACTTGCATTCTTTATCTATTATGTCAAAAATTTTTTTACTTTCTACAGAATCTCAAGATGTCAACATATTGGAGCAAGCTTTAATAATGAAGCCAACTGTGTTGGACCACTTATCAAACGAAATAACCACATCTCTAATTCATTCAATTATAGACAATTTTAGGTTATTTTCAAGCAGAGTTCCTGTGAAGTACTATTATAAATATAAGTAATCATTATAGTAAATGATTTAGCTCAAATAAAACTTGTATACATTAAATCTGTCTGTTTTTTTATTGCTTGAGAACCTCAAACAAGCTTATGGCCCACCTAATAGAAACCTTCAAACTAATTCTAACACAATACGAATAAGATTGTAGGTAAAAGTAAGTGTATGTAGTGTGGCGAATGATGGTGGAACCAACTAGTTAGTTTTAGAACTTTTGGAAAAAACTAGAAAGATCTAGAAGGAAAAGAATAGGACGGATATATTTAGAAAAGGATAAACGATGAACGAAAGACTGATAGATAGATGTTAGAAGGAGATAGACAATGAACGAAAGAAAGAGATAGATAGATGTTAGAAAGGGATAGATGTATAAACAAAAGTTCTCGAACAGAAGGTTCGGGACGGAAGAGACTGAGATAGACAGATGGGTTCTAGAAAATTCTTCCGGGTATATAAACAGCGTAAAGCGCACCTACCGGGCAGACCGGGCTGAACGCCTCCGCTCCCACGGAATCGGGAAGCCCCCAAAGCCCAGTATCGCTGAAACAGCCATCTGCGGTTTTCAGCTGAGTCAGCTCCAAAAAAAAAAAAACTACCGGGCAGTTTAAAGTTGAGTTCAGTCCAAGACGGTGAACCGACAAGGGCAATATTAAAGAGCTGGAAGAGAAAGTTAATAGAAGATAGAGACGAATTAAGTGGTGAATTTAGTGACAAGTTTGGTGGACGGATTAGCGTAGTACGAAAGAGGAACCAGAAGCGAGATAATATCAGAGGTGGTCCACGCAATATCGGCGACGGTATTGAGGGTGTGACAACTTATCATCGGGACTGTGCATCGTTGGTAGTGCGTATAGTGGCAACCCTGCAGAGAGGCACGACGTGCGGCTGAGTAAGTCAATAAAAGCTTTTAAATTAAAAACTGGTGTTTTCTTCCAATCCATAAGTGCGTACCCCCGCTCGCACATAACAATATTATAGGTATGCTTCGTTTACATTATGCACAATTACATGTATCTCCTGCGTAAGTGTACTCCATCTCCGAGTGCACTTAAACTTGACATCAGGGGTGACGTCGGTCAAACTCGGTCAGATCCTAACTTAGTGACTATGGGACTACCTTGGGAGTATACTCTTTCGAATAAAACAAAAAAAATAAAATTGGTCCCTAATTGATGGAGAAATCGTATAACAAACATACACAAAAAAGTGCACTTGAATTGAGAACTTCCTCCTTTTTGTAGTAGTTTAAAAAGTGATGGATAGAATAGAATAGAATATACTTATTGCATAACATTAAGATACAGCCTATGTCAACTCTCAAATTAACTATAAAATAAAGTTTGAAGTTGACTACATAATGGGCAATTACATTAATATTATGGGCAACAAAAAAATAATATATGAAAAATGTAGTATAAGTATAATCTAATGGTGAATGAAGATTTATCATCATAAATTAAATCCAAAATTAGACCATATACATGTTTTACACCCATAAATTTAAATTAAATATACCTCTCCAGCTATTTGTTGCCTTCTTAGTACTAAGGTTTAAATAATTAAAGAAATTTGATACAGTTGGTTTTTAAACATTAAAATAAAACTATAAAACTTTTGTTTAAAAATATTTAATAAATGCTAAATTATAATTACGTTTATTTATTCCGTTTCCGTTTCAAAACATGTCACTAATACATTCCTCCAAAGACTTTTTATAAATAGCCATGAATTTGGCAACAAATGCTTCAAGATGGAATATAGGCTTGTTTCCAAGTCTCATTCTATGTTCATACTTTGCTGCGTAGCTCGCTATTTTGCATTTCATACTCATATCACAATTAAGCACAAGTTCTTTCAATAAACCTGCAAAAATCATATCTGGTGGCACACCATGAATTATCAATTCATACAACTTTTGTCTTACATCTCCAAGTTTCTTCGGGGACTGTTCTGAGAGTATCATTGAAGCTGTGTCTCTTATAAATAGTTGCCAATCAGGTTCTGGAACCTTTTGGTCAGCTGTAAATGGATATTGCTGTACTTTACAAGCCTCACACATTAGCAAAGCTCGTCGTAAGTTACGATCAGCACATTTTGCAATACGTATAGCCAAATCTGATGGTAGACTCAGACCTTCTTTCTTGCATACTATATGGAGAACTGAAGCAATCTCACTCTCTGTTGGTGCTGGGACTCTAATTGTTAAACAACGTGACTTGATTGCAGGAATAACTCTAGATATTGAATTAGCTATAAGAATAAGCCGGCAAGTAGCCACATACTTCTCCATAGTCCTACGCAAGGCATGCTGAGCATCCTTAGTCAAATCATCTACTTCATTTAAAATAACAACTTTGAACTCACGCTGTCCTGATGAATCAATCTGATGTGTCTGCGCAATGTTCTTAACCAAATCCATGATAACAACCCTGTCATGAATCCCAACATCTGTTGGATTAACTTCAATATGGTAATTGCTGCTTACTGTCATGATTTCTATTTTCTTATTGGATGGTGTGGTAAAATTCATGGTTTCCTGCCTTAGACGTTCTACACCTGACCCATAAAGTTCTCTCAATAAACACATTATTCGAGTTTTCTTTCCCGCACCGGATGGCCCGTAAACAAGAAGATGAGGAAAGTCGCTCTGTTGGACTAGATTTTTCAATCGTTTGGCCTGATCTTTATGAAAATCTAATTTCATTAGATCTCTGGGCCTATGTTTATCCACCCAAAGACTCATCTTTCACAATAGAGACAAATTAAATTAAACAACTAGTCACTAAATATAGTAATTTGTGATAAATAACACACACCGACTCTCTATATATAGTGTATCATCTATGCACACCGACTAATATGGATAACACAGATTAGTTATAGATACTACGTAATTTCTAGAGTAAATTTTAATTAATTTATAGTTATTTTATAGTTTATTTTTGTTTCCGTTTTGAAAATTTTAAGTAAAAATCGCGCGAAATTGTTTGACATTCACAGTTAAGATTTTTACTTTTTAATTTTATGGCTTGGTAACAGAAATACTTGACTAAAGCTCTATTTCCAGGGCGTTCCATTAGGGACTCACGACGACCACGTTCACGACCGCGATTTTTGCCGTTGTGGAACGGGTTATGGGGCGTTGATGTCATTAATGTCATACGCAAATGTCATTGGTTGATATGAAAATCGCGCCTTTTTCAATAGGGATGACTATGTTAAAAGAAATATAGCTATTTATACAAAATGTCCTTAATGGGTGACCCCATTGGTATCGGCTACTTCATCGCGGTAATAATTTCGAAGAAAGTAAATCGCCTAGCTCAGATGAAGAGTGGACGTTAAGTTTATAAACGTAATACTAAAAAACGTGATCTCAGACCACGTATTACACAATATAAAAATATAGTCGATCGTTATTCAGATGAAGAATTTAAAAGCCATTTAGACTTTCAAGAAATACATAGAATTATTTTAGGGCGTTCCACTAGCAACGCACAACGCCCAAAATGCTCAGCTTGCCGTTCCACAAGGCGACCGCGAGCGTTGCGGTCGTGGCGAAAACGTCACTAATGACGTCATCATTTTCGATCACACAACGCCCGCAACAACCCATGTCAAAAGGTGGGTCGAAGTGGGCGTTGACCACAGAGCATTAATTCTCTCTTGTAAATACATTAAAAAAGGCGCGAATTTTGAAACAAGATGGCCAATGAAAGATATCTTTCTTTATTAATTTTGTAAAATTAATTTTAATGTATTTTAAACAGCCATCTATCATTTTCCTTTATTTGTTATTAATATTTATTTACATGATTTATTTCTAATCAGTTTTCATTATCGTTGACTTGAATATAATTATATAATTAATGAGAAATTCATTGTTTGTAGACAAAGCTTTTGTTGCAGAGTTAAACGAAAGAGTTATAACTCAAAATTCAGAATTATAGATAGATAGACAACAAATAATTCTATGTATTTCTTGAAAGTCTAAATGGCTTTTAAATTCTTCATCTGAATAACGATCGACTATATTTTTATATTGTGTAATACGTGGTCTGAGATCACGTTTTTTGGTATTACGTTTATAAACTTAACGTTCACTCTTCATCTGAGCTAGGCGAATTGCTTTCTTCGAAATTATTACCGCGATGAAGTAGCCGATACCAATGGGGTCACCCATTAAGGACATTTTGTATAAATAGCTGTATTTCTTTTAACTTAGTCATCCCTATTGAAAAAGGCGCGATTTTCATATTAACCAATGACATTTGCGTATGACATTAATGACATTAACGCCCCATAACCCGTTCCACTAGCTTTTAGGATTGTAACGTCCACAAGCAAGTGGAACGGCAAAAATCGCGGTCGTGAACGTGGTCGTTGTGAGTCCCTAATGGAACGCCCTGTCTGTTGTCTATCTATCTATAATTCTGAATTTTGAGTTATAACTCTTTCGTATAACTCTGCAGCAAAAGCTATGTCTACAAACAATGAATTTCTCATTAATTATATAATTATATTCAAGTCAACGATAATGAAAACTGATTAGAAATAAATCATGTAAATAAATATTAATAACAAATAAAGGAAAATGATAGATGGCTGTTTAAAATACATTAAAATTAATTTTACAAAATTAATAAAGAAAGATATTTTTCATTCGCCATCTTGTTTCAAAATTCGCGCCTTTTTAAATGTATTGACAACAGAGAATTAATGCTCTGTGGTCAACGCCCACTTCGACCCACCTTTTGACATGGGTTGTTGTGGGCGTTGTGTGATCGAAAATGATGACGTCATTAGTGACGTTTTCGCCACGACCGCAACGCTCGCGGTCGCCTTGTGGAACGGCAAGCTGAGCATTTTGGGCGTTGTGCGTAGCTAGTGGAACGCCCTATATATAGTACATTGGGCCTAAAAATCAAGCTAAAGTCCATTTCATGAAAGAAGCCCCGCGGAAAGTTGTGGAACTAAATTTGACAGATGGGGAGATCGGCCATGTTGTCGTTTGTCGATGGTATCAAGGTGCGTTTGTTGTGGTAGATATTTTGTGAGTTTATTATTTGATTAGTGCGTTATAAGGTTTATTTACGATGCCAAAAGTTGTAAAAAGTGCAGGTTGAGAAATGATATTAAAGGTGAAGGAGTTCTGTGAAGCGGAACACAAGAATCACGGTGTTCTAATACAAATAAACAATGTTCACAAGAGAGTTGCTGCCATAACAGGTAAATTTTGGGGATGCCATATACAGATTTTTTCCCGATTGATTTCTTACCGAGATTGGCATTAAGTTTTTTTATTGCATGATTTTTATTAAGGTAAATTTAAAAGAAATTAACACAACACAACAAAAAAATCGTAAAATTATATTCAACAATAATGTAATTAAATACGAAAACAATCATTCAAACTTGTTCATTATCAGAGAAAACTGTAACGAGAGTTACAAAAGAAGGCGCAACAGCGACGAGTACTTCTAAAGTTATCGTCACTCCAGGGAAGAGTCGCCCTCATGCCAAAAAGTTCGACTTGGATGGGTTTGATTTGTGCGCTATACGGCAAAAAATTCACAGTTTTTATATTGTGAGGAAGGAATTACCAACATTGGCTAAATTACGTGCAGCTTTAAGAGAAGATATAAATTTTCAAGGAAGCATCACAACATTGCACCGTATATTGCAAAGTATCGCTTTCAAGTATAAGCGATGCCAATCGAAACGTAAATTACTTATGAAACGTTATGATATTACCGCATGGCGTTCGAGATATTTGGAGAGAGAGAATCCGCAGAAATCGCAATGTGGAGAAAAAACCTGTAGTATATTTAGACGAGACCTATATACACAACACGTATCATACCAAAAGTTGCTGGCAAAGTGAGGAAGAACCGGGGAGGTTCGTGTCAGAGTCATCAGGGAGTCGTTGGATAATTGCTCATGCGGGAACTGAAAATGGTTTTGTTAATGGTGCATTGTTAATGTTCAAATCCCAATTCAAATCCTCAGATTACCACGATGACATGGACTCAACTAATTTTTTGAAATGGATGAGTGAAAAAGTCATTCCTAACCTACCTGAAAGGTCACTAGTGGTAATGGATAACGCTCCGTATCACTGCACTCAAATAAATAAAGCGCCTACAATGTCAAGTATGAAACGTGACATGCAGGAATGGCTGCGAGAAAAAGGAGTATATTTTGAAGATACTTGGACGAAAGCTGTATTATTTGAATTAATTAAACAAAACAAAGGTCCGCCTACATATGCCGTGGATGCATTATTAAAATCTCACAACCATGAATTGCTAAAATTGCCGCCATACAACTGCGATCTCAATCCGATCGAAAAAATGTGGAGCCTTGTAAAGAGACGGGTAGCGGATAAAAACGTGGGCCAAGATCCAAAAGAAATTGTACGCCTAACAGAAGAGGCTTTTGAGACTGTTACAGCGGAAGATTGGGCAGCTCAATGCAAACATGTACAGCATTTGGAGGAAGAATATTTAAAAAATGATGGTCTTATAGACGAAGAAATGGATCGATTTATTGTATCCACGGCTAGTGATAGTGAAACAGAATCTGATTCTGTTTCTATTCACTCTTCTGACAGTGATCATAGTATGACCGATCATAATTATTCAATAAAACTTTGAATAAAATTTTTAAATGTTATTTCATTTTTCTAATTCAAAGTTGGTCGAACATTTTCATTTTATATTTTAGAAATTACAGGAAGATTTATTTTTCATTAAACCCATATTAAAAATACATTAAATTAAAATCATTTTATTTAACTTAAATATTCGAGTCGTAGTAGTTAATTAAATGAAAGTAAATGAACGATAAATTATTTCCCCTGATTTACTCGTATTTAACCCTGGCAACATTATGTCGCGCGACTACAGCGGAGTTTTTGGCGGGAACTGAAAGGAGACGTTGTGCTGTGCAGTTTTATTTTCTAAAAATGTGTATAATTACTCTAAAATGAACAATAGTTGCAGGATATTGATAGTTTTTGAGTAGAAATTATGTGTTTTTGTGAGAAATGTGAACTGTATAGTCAGATGTGATCTTTCGAGGTTTCACAAGAACTCCGTTGAATGGCGTCGGTTGTAGACTGCAATACAACTGCGCTACTATACGAAAACCTATTAATTAACATGTTTCCGACTGAAAGACTTTGATTCTATGGTCATGAATAAATTAAATAAATAACGACTACAGCGCTGCGTCTGCGGGACTTCTTTCGAGAAATGGACTTTATATACCAATTACCAAAGCGAAACAAAAAAAAAATACTTTTTATAATGAGTAGAATCTGGCATAAATGTATCGATACGGAAACTTTTTTTTTCTAATCTACTAGCAACATTTCTACTAGTCATGACATAGGATGTAAACAAAGGTAAATAGACATTACAGGTAATTTAGTAGGTAGGTAAGTTAAGATGCTCGTAATATTTCTTTTGTTTCACATGTGATTGTAATACGAGAAAAGTGTAAAAAAAACCTCGTGCGTCTCAGGAGGCTCGACAGAAGTAATAACTTAAACTAATATAACGAGAGAGAAAGGGAAGCCAGACAGACTGGTGCTGATAAGAACAATATACCTAGTTTCTTTATTTTCTTGAGCCTATCTGTAGCACAGCTGAACTGTAGGTAATCAGCTAGTGCCATTCAACGGAGTTCTTGTGATAACTCAAACGGCCACATTTGATATATACAGTTCACATTTCACACAAAACACACAATCACTACTCAAAAATTATATCCTACAACTATTGTTCATTTTAGAGTAATTTTATTCATTTTTAAAAAATACAACCGCACAGCACAACATCTCCGTTCAGTTCCCACCAAAAACTACAACATTGAATTATATTCGAATTACATTCTATGAAGATTGATTGATTATGATTTTTCTTCATTATAGTAAGCATAATTTCTTAGCATGCATTTCGAGATATTACTTACTTATTAAAATGAAAAAACTACATTGTAATCTAAGCCTAAAGGCATAGCTGCCAAGCCATAAACCTAAATAAAAAAGTAAAAAAAATTGCGGATTGCGAAGAGTGAAAAGTGAAAAATCTGTTTTTATTTAAATTCTATTGTAAATGTAAAATATGTACATGAATTTGCAAAACACTTAAATGTTTTTGGCAGATATTACACTTAAGTTAATTTCATAAGTTTCTTATTTATTCAGCTTTAACAGTGTTTAAATTGGCGAAGATGTTGATTATTTTCGTAACTTGTTTTGTTTGTCTGGGCATTGCCCTCGGTGAAGATTTCAATCTATACGGGGAAGCTGGTCAGGCGTATTCTATTGATGTCAATCTGGGACATCCACACCAAAAAGTAATGTATAGGTGTTCATGTAAATTCAAGAACCTCCGGGATAAAAGCTATCCCATTATTATCCCTTGTATCTTGAGTACTGATATGGCAATCATAATAGTAGTAATTGATTTTTTCTGAAACATTACGGTAGGTATTCAGAGAATACATTTTGTATAATCCGGAAAATCCAGGATAAAATGTATCTTGTGTATTATTACATTTACAGCACTGAAAATATACCGACTGAGCAGAGAATCTAACTGATTATCTTGAAATTCGGTACATAAAATTTGTGATCATTTTAACATTTATAATTTACTATGCGTTGTTTTATACCAAAACAGTGAAGTAATATAATATCATAATACATAGATATCTCTATTAGTCTAGTGAGCTGTAGGCATCTACACAAAGCAGCAATATGTGCATTATATAAATTTGTTTTGTAATCCTAATCTTTGAAATTAACTTAATAAAAAATAGAATATTTTTTTAAATTCATGGCATATTACTATGGTGAGTCTTCACCTGTGGAAGTGTTACAGATGTAAGCCATCCCATGCAAATATGATGATGGTTTTAAAGTGTTATTAAGATGTGACATTTTTAAGGATGTTAAATATTGATAGTTAACATAGGTATATAATTATATGTTGTGAGGGATGACATGCGTACCAACAGTCTCAACACAAGGTATGCCGAAGATCACAGGAAGTGGAGAAGAAAAAGTAGGAAAGCGAACCCTGGGCGTTGAAGTGATTGCTCCGAATGCAACCAGTATTTAACGCTTGGATGATGATGAACATATATAATTATACACACTAATGTGGCTATTAAAAAGGTATTTTTATTTCAGCTCAGTGTAATAGTAGACACTGGCAGCACCACTCTGGCCATAGCTTCACACCCGAGAATAAATAGTGATATATACTTCCATGCTGACAACTCTAGTAGTATTTATGATAGTCAAAAAGAGGTGAGTGATTAAAGCTATTTACATTTAATTAATAATTTTCATAGCTTTAGATCTCTAATCATATTTAGAGTATCTGCTTTATTTATAAAGCCTGAGATGGCTATACTTAATTGTTATACAAAACAGCAAGTCTTATGTTAGAGTCATATACCTATTCTCTCTTTTTTAGCCTAGTGACATTTGTAGAATTCTCTGTGTGGAAAGTTCAGCAATGGAAAGATTGGTGGTAATCTGTATGTGAGGTAACATGACACAAATTGCCCTGATATGTTATAGGTTGTTACAAGAAAAACCACTGTGAATGAATTTGGCTCAAGTTTCCAGCACTAAAAATTTCACAGGTGTTCAAATAGGCTAAAAGTCCTGAATGATAACAATCACCTTATCTTTGACTTAAAATGTGATATAGATAAATACACAAGGTATAGATCTGGAGTGCTGATGCAAATTAATTAGAATGTTAATTGGTATTATCTGATTAAGTTGGGCTTACAACAATATCTCCACAGGAGGTAAAAATAAAGCAAGGACTGAAAGATTTCCCCTTTGTTTTTTAACAGATTTTCATTATTAAAATTAACAATAAGTAAATTATTTTAACTACATAAATAGTTGAAGTTTTCTATACTGGCATTGCATTTGTTTTATGGTATTTCAACAATTTTAATTGAAATCTTAGTTTCTATGCCAACATTATTGTTGTAGGTATTTGAACCTTTATTTTCAATATGCTGAACACTTTTTCAACTGCCCTCTATATTATTATAAGATGGTTCTCCTTTCCTCTACCTTCATAATGAAAACTAATCCTATATTCATCTCTATTGTCAAAAGTACTAATTAAACACATTATGTAACTGTCATGGAAAAATAAAGAAATTATAATAATTTAGTAAACAACATAATACATCATCTAATATTACAAATGTGAAGATCGCAATTAATGTTTGTTGCTCAATAAAGTCTGAAGGTCTGGCTCAGATCTGGATGAAATTTGGTCCAGAAATAGGATATAGTCTAGAATAGCACATTTTTTTGTTATTCGTCCTTTTGTCTGTGTTCCGATTCCGATTGTTCCATAAGCAGATGATTTGGTTGTCTTGATGATGCGTAAGAAGGCAATATCCAATTATTTCTTTCTTTAATTTAATTGGAGTTATATTTTGCATCCGTTCCCATAAAAAATGTGCACCACTCGTTTTAGACTCCTTTGTGGGATGCTATGCAGCAGCTTCTGGGCAAGCTTATTTGGGTGAACCATTCGATGTTCCTGTTCCTTATATTGGATGCAGGTGATGGCAATCTCCTCTCTTATTGTGGAAGCTGCAGAGTACTTGTGGGCTTCAGTATGGTTGTGAACCAGGGTGCCTTTATTATTGTAGAATAGCACATAGGCTGATTTTTCATTTGGGAAAATGTAAAATTTCCATGGGATAACATTAACATGATTGAAGGCACGGCCAAAAGCTAGTGTTTATATATGGATTCAATGGAAAACCAATTTTTTCTAATAAGACATTTTTCTTTTAGGTCCAAGCAAAATACTCACAAGGAATGTGGGTGGGAAGACTAATATCTGACTACATACAATTTCCATCATTACCTTCTGTACTCGAAGTCAGATCTGACATTGCTCTTATTACAAAGAGTCATAAATTCTTTATGAATGGTTCAGGATGGCAGGTTGGTTATTTTTCTTATTATATACTATACTTCTGAATGATTTGTGTATCAAGCCTTTTTTTAGTACTCATGAATATTCAAACCTCTACCAAGTCCCAGGTATTGATTGTTCGTAAATAGAGAGTTCTTATAGATACTTGAAAAGGCACAGTTCACTGCACAACTGAATTTTTTTAACAGAAACAATTATTTGCCTAAAAACAACTAATGTCATACAACTATGGTTAATTTTTAATAAAAAAATTAAAGTTCTGGCCAGAGATGTCAGGGGAAAGTTTAGGTATTAAACCAGGCATGTTATAAATGTTGGTGTATTTTTGCATTCAGTTACTTATGAACTTGAGAAACCATAGCTAGTAAAACATATTTCTCAAGTAATTTGTCGGAATAAGATGCCTTTGCTAAGCAATTTCGTCCAGACAACCTTAGGATGACTTGCAATATGACTAAGATATAGAAGTAAAACTGTATATGTATTTATAAATGGAAAGTCAAATTAACATTTAAAAAAATTGTGTCTATGTATGCATTTCACACACAGTAGCAGTGAAGCAAAATGTGACAAGGGGCAAGAAGGATTTTAAATTTCATAATATCACATTTTGTATATGATATCATTATAATATGTTTAAGCTTTAAAACACGAAACTTGAAGTATTAACAACAAAATTCAAAATTGCCTTTATAATTTCAGGGTCTTTTAGGCCTGGCTTATTTGCCAGTAGGAGCATGGGGTGACCATATAGTTGTGGAATCTTGGCTGGATTCCTTGGAAAGGACAGTGAATAAGCCAGTATCATTCCAGTTACAACTGTGTGGGCCAATTGCCAGAGATAATGCAACACACTGTGGTTATTTCCGGATTGTTGGTAAGTTTTCAGTATTATATATAAACTGACGGACTCATAAACTGCATCAAAGTTCAGGATTACTTTGAAATGATTTTTTTAAATAAGTATGCAAACTTTTTAGATTAAATTATATAAATATATATAATTTTTTGAAATAGAACTGCAGTAAAGCAAATGTATATAGCCGGGAAAAGAAAATTTACTCCTAGTATCAGATTTGCGTGTTATTTATAGCAAAGTTTTAAATTGATTCTCATTGATTTTTTTTTATTCTTTTGTCAATTGAATTATTGTTACCAGCAGAATTGTTGGGTTAGTTTTTTAACTCATCGAGAGTTTTGAACCATAATATGGATACTTCGTCCGAACAAGCGGCTCAAATTGTAGTATTGGTGCGGGAGGCCTTGGATCAATGAACAATTGGTAGAAATTTAAATTTAAACCAGTCTACGGATTCTAGAATATACAGTAGGTTTGTGGGACAGGTTCTTACAGAAGGAGACGTGGTACAGGCAGGACTCGAGCAACCACCGGTCGTGATGACCGATTTATTGATACAACTTCCTGCAAAATCGTTTCCTCACGTCTGTTAACATCAAAACAGAGCTTAATGAAGTGCGCGGAGTAAACGTGAGTGCACGAACAATAAGAAGAAGGTTAAAGGAAGCGGATATCACCCCTTTTAGACCAACAAATGGTCCAAAGTTGTCTGTAACTCACAGACGATTGTTCACGGACGAGTGTAGGACATGTTTATATGGTGCAGATGGTCGCAGAAGAGTCTATCGTCGATGTGGGGAGCGATGTGCTCAAAGTTGCATTGAGGAGCGTGTTCCTTTTGGAGGCGGTTCGTGTAAAGTCTGGGGTGGCATTTCGGTGAACGGGCGAACAAAACTTGTGTTCATAGACATGGTCCGTCAAAACGGTAATAGAGGGGGTTTGACTGCACATCGCTACATAACAAAGATCTTAGAAGATCACGTGGTGCCTTACATGGGATTCATAGGCGAAAATTTTACTTTAATGCAGGATAATGCCCGGCCGCACGCTGCTGCAGAAGTTCGACAATATTGCGAAGAGGTTGGGATACGTACAATGAATTGGCCAGCACGCAGCCCGGATCTTAATCCCATTGAGCATGTTTGGGACAATTTAAAAACAGCTGTATATGCGAGAAACCCTTTGCCCACGACAGTGGCAGCACTAAGAACAGCACTTTCAGAAGAATGGGACAGTATTCCGGAAGATCTTTTAATAACCCTAATAAAATCTATGCGGAACCGATTAGAATCCGTAATAAGGACACGTGGAGGTAATACACCTTATTAAAACATAAATAAACCCTTGCATAAAGTTTGTGTCTATTTAAAACCAATTTTTTAATTAAACCAATTTTCCTTAAATTTCTGTGATTTCTTCAAAATAAGTCTTAAGGTCCTTTCCAGTACACAAACTTAAACTTAAGGATATGACCCTACGCTGTTTTAAAGTTCACGAACCAATCTAGAGGTTTCAATTTAAATCTGTATAGAAAGTTTGCATACTTGGTTAAAATATTTATTTCAAAGTCGTCTATTACTTTGATGCAGTTTATGAGTTCGTCAGTGTATTAATAACGCTACTCTGAATTTAATAAATTGGGTATTTGACAATGAAACAAACAGACATACTTTTTGTAATTAAAGAAAATTTTACAGTCTTCTTGGTTTTGTATGGATGTACTGCATTGTGAAGTTATAATTCTAAGAAGTCAAATAGCTTATATATATTCTCCATTTATTGTGAACCAATTTTCAAACGTTTTTCTTTTAATCGAAATGATATACTCCCGAATTGGTCCCATTGTCGCCATGTCAGGATTTGATGAGTGGATCCCAGGGGAATCAAGAGAAACCCTCGAAAATTGTTAATCACCTTCTTTGTTATAAGATATTTTCTTCCATTTTTTTTCTATATTCCATTTTATTTTCTATTATAAGTCTATACTCCCAAGGTGGCGCCATGGTCACTAAGTCAGGGTCTGTTGAGTACATTCCAGGGAAATCGAGAGTAACCCATATTAAAGAACGACGAACGCCTACATTGTCTGTGCCAGTGTAAACAATTTACAGGCACTTAATTTTTTTGTATGCATCTTAGTCGATTTCTTTGTCAATTTTGGGCCGACTTAAATGTTTTTTTTTAAATTCAGAAGAGAATATTCTCGATGTCGTCCCATGATGAACAAGTCAGGATCTGCTAAATAGATTCCAGAGAAATCGAAAGCAATGGTTTTGACTAGCGTCTACACCAAGGACTTAGATAACAGCCTTGTATATGCGTGTCAGTACTATAATTTATACATACATACATAAAATCACGCCTGTTTCCCATGGGGGTAGGCAGAGACGATGGATCTCCACTTGCGACGATCCTGACAAACATCTTTCGCTTCACCTACTTTCATTAACCTCTTCATACATGCGCGTTTATTTGAAATGCTTTTTACCTGACCTTTTTTTAACAGTTCTGATATTTGTTCATGGTATGTTCATCTCGGTCTACGGGCAACAGCTCTACCATTGACAATACTGTCATATACCTGTTTTGTGATTCTATTTTCATCCATCCTCTCTACATGCCCAAACCACCTTAACATTCCTTTTTCAACTCTTGTTATTACATCTTCTTTCAAACCACATCGTTCCCTTAGCACACTGTTTCTTATCCTATCATTCAAGCTAACCGCACATATACTTCTCAAAGTTCTCATTTCAACTGCGTTTATCCTACTTTCATGCTTCTTCTGCCATACCCAACTTTCACTACCATACATCAGGGTCGGCACCAACACTCCTTTATGGACAGCCAAGCGTGCCTTTACAGACACTTTCTGGCTATTCATAAAAGAATTTAGCGCTCCATTCACCCTATTACCTGCCATAACTCTCCTTTCAATATCCCTTTCATGCTTTCCGTCTCTGGTAAACATGCAGCCTAAGTAAACAAATTCAATCAAAATTTATAAAATATTACAAAATTACAAAATTTATACAGGCGCTTATATATTATTTTTAAAGTTGTCAAGTAGGTATATGCAACTAAAAAGTAAAAAATATAAAACAAAACTGACTTCAAACTAAAAAAAAAAAAAAAAAATTTAACAGACTTTTTTCTACAATATCTTGAACTTGGTGCGAAGTAAAACATAAAAATTACTATATTTTGCCAGTTGATTGTAATTTTTATATGTTTTACTTGGCACTGACTTGTGGTTTTGTTTATGTTAATAAAACGTTTTCCTTGTGCATCTGTGACTTATGCCTGTATGTTACATAGTCTATAATCGATTGGAGTTACATTTTTCACTGAGTGATTGTCATCTTAATATTTTTCTATGCTAAAGATAAATAAAGTTCACAATGTTACAATTTGTTGTCAGTGTCTAATGTATGCATATCCAGCTGTCAAGAAGTTTTGAAATATTTTGTGTGCATCTATGTGCACTGTTTAATTTGTCTTTATTTTATTATAAGGAAAGTCTGAAATGGAAAATGAACTATAAAGTACCAAACACCTTCGTTAATTTAGTTTCCTTTCTTTCTCATATATTTTTTAATTACAGAAGACCAAATTCAGAACGAAAATCGCAGTCCAATGCACATAACACCGATTCTTCGTAAAAGTTGGTACGAAGTAGGTGTAATTTCTGTAAGATTAATAAGTTCTTTCGACACACAAAGTGAAACGAAAGAAAGTGACGCAGTGTCCCCAAGCATAGATATGTGTCGAACATTAAATGCTGAGAAAAGTATTGTTGACAGTGGTACCACTAATATTAGGTTACCGGATACTATATTTAGACAGGTAAGTCCTAATTTTTAATCCTACTTTTAATATTTTAGATAGATAGATAACAAATTACAATACTTTTTGGCAAAACAACAGGCGGCCTTATCGGTAAAAGCGATCTCCTCCAGGCAACACAGCTTAAAAGAAATTCTTAACTAATCTGGCGATGTAGGTGGAGCAGAAAAATAATCAGACTGTACAATTTAAATATACATACTTACACTAATTTATAAATTTAATACATATATTATTATTATTACTTTTTATTTGTATATAACTTCGCTATACAGGTCAGCTCTGTGTCTGGGTATTTGAAATTGACTCGTAAACCTGCCAGTTTTGTATTACCATTAATATAAGCAGGATTTTCTTGTTTTGGGAGTATATAATGTATGTGTTTTGTTTCTCAATTTTGTATTATTTTCATTACAGCAAACAGACAGATAACCCAACAAACGCAAAGTGGTTATTGTTGCCTATAGACTTTCGCTTTATAGGGTGTTGTCTTTAGGATTAGATAGAGATAATAGGATAGGAGGATGAAATAGAGGTATCAAACAGGAACAATTTGAACTTTAGCAAGATTTTTTTTACAGGAATTTTATACTTATTTTAAAACTGAAACACTTGTTAATCTACTATCATTGATATTTACAAATTTATTACAATTATTAAGTGTAGAATATTAAAATAAATACTTAAAAATAACTAAATTATAAATAAATTAATATAAAATATGTAACGAATCGCTGCCAGAGGGGAAGCGTGCCCAGAAAGTTGGCTGCATTGCCACTGGCAATGCTGATTCGTTACCCTAAATACGATCTAGCCTTCTGATCATGGGTGTTATCAAAGAGTTTCTTACAAATATCTCCGAAGAAACCCTTTGTCTATGGACCCTGCGGACCATTTGTTACAATTAGTTTATTTTTAGTGTAAAATATAAAATTATTTTGTTTGAATTTTCAGATTGTGGATGAGTTGAGAAATTTTGCAGCTCAAAAGGCAAATTTGTTGATTTTGGATGAATTTTGGTATCGTGGAGAGGTAAGAAATGAATAATCGAAATGAAATTAATTCTATTTTAAAATAATTTATAGATTAAATATATAGTTAATTTTACAGTATGACTGTTGAGACCGAATTTAGGTTCTGCAGCCATGAGTAATATTTCTGAAGACAATTTAAATCATTGCTAGATTTTTCGGAGGTTGCCATACTTTATTACCATTCATGGTATTTGGATTGTTATCTCCCATATGCGTTGTGAAACTGTTACTTGAATTTTCTGATTCATTCACTATAATAATATCTGGACAATGGGAGTATTTTGTTTGTTATTAGTCTTTAAGTAGAATTGTTTTTTGCTTTATGAAGGCCACGTGTTTGGGTCAGTTGTGATTTGATGGAGGCTAGTACTGAAAATCGGCGCTCTGTCATTTCTTGACACAGAGTAATGTTGAGAATGCTGCGAATGTTATGTAAATTTCTTTTTTAGATAGTTTGTATGTTTTATAAAATTCTGTTTATGTTATTTTATTTTAGGGCTAGCAGATACTTTAATAATAATTAGAAAACAAATTAGGTCAAGAGAAGCTATTTATAAGCCTCCACAGTTGATAGTAAAAATAGTGTAAATAGAACAAAGGAACAATAAAAGGAATTATGAGTAGGGATATTCTGTTAAATTTGTATATTTTTAGTTTTATGTGTATTCATTCGCGACAGTAAATATTTTTATTTCTTTTCTTACGTCTTTCTTTAATTGCTAATTTGGGTCAGTTAATACGGAATTATAGGTCATTAAGCATGCATGAGTTTCACATAAATACAGAAAATGATATCTCTGTCTTGGACAATGACAGAGAAGCCCGGGTCCACAATAAATAAGTCTTACAATGAACATGTAGAATTTTTGTTTAGATTTGTCAAATTGATTGTGAAGTTTGTAACTTTTCAGGCAGCCTGTTGGCCTGAGCCCCAAGAGTGGCACTTGCCTTGGCTGGCCATTGATCTGTTGAGCGATGCCTGCGACCACGAATATTTTACGCTCATGCTGACGCCGCAGGTAATTTTTACAGTTTATACATTCCACTTGAAATAAGAAAGAAGAAACGTTTATTTGTTATTCGCATAGCGAGACACATGGTCTCACAAAAAAGTCTCGAAATAGTACCAAATAGGTGCAGTTCAGCATATGCCAGCAACAGGTGCCTGATGCTGGTTTTCAGCTGCATCCTAACATGGACGGATTTTGCACGTTATATATAGTAGGAATAATAATAAATTACATACATAAATACATATTACTATAAACATAATAATAATTAGTACAGAGCAGTTTAGAAACAAATATTATGGGGATAGTAAAAAAAACCTATTCAAGCAAACTGATTTTTTTGTATAAGAATTTGCTGCCGTTCAACGAAAATCGCATCAAAATCGCCCCAATAGACACATGAATCCCGACCTAACAGACAAGAAATTTAAAAAAAATAGGCATCGTATTGTTCATTCTTTATATAATCTATAGCAGTTTATTTTAAATTGCTTCAACTCACAGATAAGGAATATATAGAATTTTATAATATATTTTTTTATAAAATTTGTTTTTTTTAAACAATTTGGGTACTAATATAAATATTATTTTTTTTAAACGAAAATGATATATACCTACCCAGTTGTTTAATTTTAGAATTACATGCGAGTGGTGACGGCCCACAACAGTAGCGGTGAAGGAGGAATGGTATCTGAATTTTGCTATAAATTGGGCCTCGAAGCTGGGAAAAAGGAGACTGTATTAGGATACACTGCTATGGAAGGTTTACAGGTATTTTGTTTTCTATTGAGAGTAATTTGATTTAAAAAAACAGAAATAACACACATAGAGTACCAGCATGGAACTATTGTAAACTTTATGAAGCCTATATGTGGGATTGTACAAGCTCCAATACAGATTAACATTTCTATTATTTCAGCTATTATTCAACAGATCCGCCGGTTGGATTGGTTGGCAAACATCAGACTGCGGTCCAAAGGCCCAAATAGCCGGTCCATACAATCTGTCAATGTCACTCAAAGACTACTGTCATCTGACACATTCGGTCGCAGATGTTGCCATATCCATAAAAGCAGCCCAATGGGCTTTATGTGCCATATCCATTATTGCCGGGGCAGTTTTGTTGTATTTATTAGCTCCGTGTGTCAAAGCTTTCTTTGTGAGACGATCTGATAGGTCTATGCAAATTTCACTTTCTCAGGCTGCGTTGGTTCGACAGGAAGTTAATTAGTATAGGAACCATATTTTTAATACAACATTAGTTATCTGAAACTGATAAAGCTGGTCACATATTGGCTACAATCATTTAAAAAGTAGTTAAGGACCGTTTTATGATTTGTCGATTTGGCAGCGGTCCAGAATCAGTACCGAGGGAATCAAAAAACGCTTATAGGAACAAAGGCGCTCAGTAAGGTTTCAGTACCGTGTATACCGAGCAGACCGATTCCGCGTTGCTGCTGCACCGATAAATTATAACGCAGCCGTAGTGTCAGTTCTGACCTTATAAATAAGTTATATTAGCGCTAAATGAATATAATACAAAATGTATTGAAATGACTTACATAACGAGGGCTTCATAACAAATGGGCGTATATGAAAAAATGCCATTTTGTTGTTGTTTACTAAAATCTATAAATGTCAGCCCATAAATGTCCCACTGCTGGACTCGGGCCTCCGATTATAGGAGGGAACGGACAGTATACCCGCCACGCTTGTCCAAGGCGCCTTGGCAGGCGCAAGGCGCTTTGACACATCGGTTACCTCGATGTGCAGGTTGCATCACGATGTTTTCCTTCACCGTTGTTAGCACGTGGTAATTGTAACAATATGCACATTAGATCAGAAAACTGACTAAGAGGTGCATGCGTTCCGGTCAGGATCGAACCCGCGCCCTTCGATTTAGGGGCGCGTGCGCTAACCATTACGCTACCACGACTAAAATCTATGCATGATACAATTTACAAAGTCTTACCATTATGCAAGTATACCTAAATAGACGGGTATTCCAAATTTTTGCCTTATATAATCAACTAGTTTTGTTTTATTCATAATTTTGTCCCTTGTGTAAAACTGAACTTTTGTTTGTACGCACATTTTTTACGAAGCCCTCGATATTATCGTTACGCTAAGGATTATGTCATTCCCATATATTTGCATTTTATTTATTTAGAGCTAATAATGCTACTTGTCTACAGGACCTGATTTTTATACTGCATTGGCTTTATTATTTAAACAATAAGTATTATTGTTATGAATATAACCAATATATATAAATTACAGTTTTTAAAATTATGCAACATTATTATTTTTTCAAATTCTAAATTATTTGCTTCCACAATAGTCTATGTGTATATGTTATCTACTTATATATAACAGTATGCAGGATTGTAAGAATCTTATATTCTATGATGTAGGAGGCCCGTGCTTTATCAGTTTCATGTTGTTTTTGTCTGTTATCATACCCATTATTCTTCTTCCAGTGTGATTATGTATTGTTTAAAAATTAACCAAAATTCGAATTTTCATGTGTGATAGTTTGTAATATATAGGGCATTGGCGTATGTGAATTTACAGTTGTTCTGTGAAAGAGTAGCGCTGTATTTATTTAAAGAAGTCTGAAAACTAGTGTAGATAGTAGTTAAGTATTTATATTATAGTGCAATGTTTTATCACAAGTTAGCATAACTCACATATTCGCGAAGCAACAAATGTGAATAGTAATACTATTGTATATAAAGATTGACTCTCAAATCCTTTTTTGTTTTCTCACTTCCGAATAGTTGTTTCTCAAAAGCATTTGCAACGTCGTGAACATGCATTAGTCTTAAGAACATTTATTTCAAAAGCTGTTAACGGTAACCGTGTATCGTTGCTTATAAACCGTTTGCAACGACGTTTGTACAACAGATGACTATTATAATTCATTATCGCATACTAAGGGTGGTTTTTCTAGTATCTCACAACACCCAAAATACTCCGTCTGCCGTTCCACATGGCGACAATGGTCGTTATGGTCGTTGCGAAAACATCACTAATGAAGTCATTATTTTTGTTCACACAGCGCTCGCAACGTCCCATGTCAAGAGCTGGGTCAAAGTGGGTGTTGACCAAAGAGCATTAATTCTCTCTATGGATTGACATTAAAAATGGCGCGATTTTCAAATTAACAATGACATTTGTGTATATCGGCGTTAATGACATCAAAAATCCATAGTCTGTCCCAATATAGTAGAATTATTTTCTCCGTGCAGTTTGGGTTATAAATAATCGGAGCGGTGAAGCGAGTATTTCGCTCTCTCTTCCACTGACGGGCTTCATAGACAAGCATAGTGAAACGCATTATTGTTGTCGATAAGCGTTATCGATAGTGTATTTAGTTTTGTCATTTTGTGGGTTAGTGATATAAATGAAAGAAATAAAAATAGATAAAACAACGTATTTATTAAAATAAGAATAATAATTATTTAAAATAAATTATTAATTAGGTATCTATGTATTAAAAAACTATAAGTAAAAAAGTTTTCAAGCTATATTAAAAATAAATATAAATACTTATATCTAAGTTTAAAATTAACAGCAAAAAAGATAATAATGAATTTTATAAGAATGATAATCTTTATTTGATAAGAATGAGTTTTTATCGATAATGGTGTTGCGTCCGCGCAACATGCTCACCGCCCTAGCCGGGTTGAGGCCGAGTTTGATTTATGACCCAAACTGCACGGAGAAAATAATTCTACTATAGAGTTTATGATTGTAACGCCCGCAAGCAAGTGGAACGTGGTGGTTGTGAGCCTCTTGTGGAACGTTTTATCAATAATGATACACGACGCCACTCATTTCAGCGCCTCGGTATCTGCGAATGTGTACCAATGATAATAAATCGATATTAATCAATGTGTAAACGTTCTAAAACTTTGGAAACCATTGTACTACTCCACCAATACAACTGTACACTAGAAGCAGACGCTGCTCAAAAATAGATGTTTATCGGATTCCTCTTTGAAGTAAAGAAATAAAAACAATATTGATATGCCGATAAATCGTATCACATCGGCCATACTTAATGCTCAAAGCGATTCCTACTATTCCGATGACCGCCCAGGATAGGTCTAGGTGTTGCTCTTGGTAGAGTAAAGTACCTCTGGGTATGGATACCCAGCGTGCTTGGTATTATGGTTTTTATGCATCAAGCGATTAAAAAATACAATGGATGTGCTGTTAGTCATATAATAAAGGTTATAGCAATTTTGTTTACACTTCTTATATGTTCCCTCCTTGCTAAGGTTGTGTACTTAAGAATGATAGCATATGGCTAACTTGGTCACGGTGCTATACTGTACCGCATTGTATTGTACCGTACTGTACTGTACCATAATACACCGAACAGTACTGTGTCGAGCTACAGGACTCGAATTAAAATAAATACCATTGGAATTACTATAGAGTTTATAACAACTGTACAAACACGCATAAAACAAGTAAAAAATGAAACTGGATGCAACCAGTTCATACTGCACGATTCAGTGCAAATTGCACTGAATCGTGCAGTCAACAGTCTGCCGTCAACATAGTGACGGACTTTGTGCGTGTTAAATTAACACGCACAAAGTCCGTCACTATGGTCGCTAATCGAAAGTACTACACCTCTTAATCGTATCGTGGTCGTCGAATAACTGCCCTCACCCCTCCGTTCGGGCATTGTTTTATACTAAAGTGAATAAAGGGGCCGCGTTAACCCACACATCTAGCAATACGATAAAAACGAGGATTAAGTTGTTCGACACTAATTACAGCCATAAAATAAGTACGATAACAATAGAGTTTTAAATTGTTAATAGTTGTTAAATTTTTAAAGTTTAAATACGAAGTGAATTCAAAAAAATCGTTTTTACAACATGCAGCTGTGGGGTCTTTCTTGTTATGTAACAGTACTATACGGTAATGCACCATGCAGTACTGTCGTATAACGTAGAATCGTCCTACCTTGGTGCATAGTTACGTTGGTGGAGTTGTACATAATAATATAATTAAATATTGTAAGATTTTTTAAGCACAATAATCACAGTATTCAAATAATATTAAACACATATTTGAGCACTTTTCGTGTTTCATAGAAATATGTAATGTGAATGTATATCTCATAGTAACTTATTTTTTTATCGATTTTCCATTATGTCGATTATGGACTTGCCAATATTATGTTTAGTAATAAATACTTAAGGTTGACGAGAAGATGTTATTCTCATAAATTCAAAGTGAGAAATTAAGTTAATATTTTTTAGTTAATAAAACAGCTTTTTAAATTAGACATCGTATATTGCTTATGTGTGTGAGGTAAAATTTGATATGGGTAGCTATATTGTTTCGTGGTTCGTTACACCGGAACTCTAAGTGATAGGTAGACAATCCTAATTACCCACACATATACCTGCATTCTACATCCCGTGAAATTACATTCTCTAAGATAAAATATAGCACTCGGTATTACGTGGTATAAGTATCACCATATTAATATACTACCTTAGTCCAAATTGTACAATTGCATATCAAAAACACACCTCGTGAAAAATATCTAACATTCTATTATTTATAAACGTGTAATATTGTTAAACATCATTATATATTACTTAATAGTCATTATTATTTAAATGTATTCTAATTGTTTATGTACTTAAGTCTCAGTTATGTTCGTAGAATGTCGTTATTTTAAGCTCGATTGTATGTCACCATACATATAAATAACTATGAATTGAAATATAACAACAACTAACTAATGATCTTACTTATGTATATCGCGGGCTTCAAGCCAGAGGGGCGTATAAGCAAAAACCAACTTTTCAGGAGATACAAAAAATTGAATTAGTTTTTTTTCAATGTATTCAATATCTGTCTATGAAAGTACTTCTACTAGTATTAACCTACTATTAAGACAAAAAACAGAGGTGTTTTATCGATAAAAATATAAATGATAGACGAAATAAAAAGAAACCATTTTTTTTATATAGAGGGGCTCTGGCTTGAAGCCCGCGATATGTATGTTTCTTTTCATTTTATCGGCTTAGAAGGGCGTCTTTAAGTCAACAGTAAGTCGATTTTGCTTATTAGTGTCAAAAGTTTATTGAATGTATAAAACTGTTAATTGTCTAATTTCATTGAGTCAATGAATTTTTTAGATTCGGTTTTTTTCTGTTTTTATATTACATCAAAAGATGTTAGCTGATTTTATAGAGACTCTTGTTAAGTAACATATGGTTGAAATAAAGTTTCAACCAGGGCAGCTATTAGAGATCTTACGTCTAAAGTTAATGCCCTTGATATATCTGAGTTAATGTTAATGCTCATGACTGTCCAAATGCGATTTACTTAAAGCGTTAAAAATAACGCCGTTAATAATTACCTATATTAGTGTATACATATACACCCTTTCCCTTAGTTTTCCGTTTGACATTCGTTCACAGAAATTGATCCTCACAAGCTACGCTATGATTTGGTATAATAATGCAATTGTGGTTTTTTTTCAGTCAGCCGGTTCACTTTCACACTAGGTTAATTGATTTTTCAGAAATCTAATGATAACATTTTAGTTATCTTCAAAATCGCTCTCGAAATTCTTTGGGTGTTTTTCGCCATTTCGTATAGATTAGAATTTAGCCCTGAAGGCCCGACTTGAAAATTCAACTGTATAAGTGAGTTACCTGTCAATGTTTAACGTTATTTGACATACAAAATTGCTAATGACGTCATTAGCAATTTTGTATGTCAAATAACACATCAAACCTTAGGCCACATCTGCGTGACGCAATTACTAACAGTAACACTAGCTCAGGTGTAGCAGGGGAATATGTAATCCATTATTACATTACAAAAATATATATTTTGTGATTATGAGTTGTGTTTTCTATTGTTTTATTATTGATATAAGTACTCCGAACATAGCTTTAGTCATTATTTAGATAAGCAATGTATTTTTTTACTCTGTATTTTCTTCCATTTTATTTTTGAAATATTCTTCTGGTATCAAAACTTGTGATTAGGTTTTGAGTAGATCTTCGTTATACAAGGTTAAAGGTTTTAATTATACTATGTATGTATAGTATTAGATTTTCACCTAAACATCATTTTGTTTTCTTAACTAACATTGTCTGGACATAAAAGAACAATACAAGAAATGACAATTCCAGTACCTTGATGGTAAGTTCCATTCTGTTCGCTAGATGTCACTATGTTTTAGCCAGCACATTGCACAACATTTGTCTAGTATACAATAAATAGACAAACATTCGTTTAAAAAACAATGTCAGTTGCTAAGTTTTGAAATTACAGAGCTGAATTGTGATACTTTATTTAAATATGAAATTGAAAATAATTTAGATTTCAAATGTTTGATTAAGTCAATCTAAAATATATTTGAAATGATATAACTCTTAAAGAATGCTGATGTTCTATATCAAAAAGTGAGGAACGATTTGTGGTCTGGTTTACAGCAGAAATGTAGGTTTTAGATGTAATTTTACTGGGTGATTGTTAATTCTAGCATTCTTCTTTGACAATGCAACCTATCGACGCAATATGGATCGATCGAAATACTGGATTAATTTATTTTACTGTACATTTCCCTTACTATAGTCTATTTCAAATAGGACAGTATGCGAGAAATTCCGCAATAAAAAAATGTGTCCATGTACTAGTGTGTGTGTACACTAAGTAAGAAGTGAAACTTCTTTATGACCTTATTTTTCGAAAAATGATCTAGTCTATGCAACTTTACTGAAATTGGTTAAATAAATAAAGCCCCTACCACGGTAGAATCGACCGTATACCGCGGTCGATTCGACCGTGGTAGGGGCAAGAAAAAGATGGCGCGTAACCGAAAAATGTGACAGTATTTTTTTTTCCAACGCCGATAAAGAAGTTTCACTTCAAAAATAAACATCGAAATTCCAAATGCAACATTAGTATTAAAAAGAAACAAGATTGAATATATTTTTAATATAATTATTAAGGGCCGATGTACAATCATTAGATAAAAGTTATGAGTCAATTGAATTGCAACCTGAGTGAATCTAAAAGTGAAACTATTCAACAGATTTATTCGTGCAAGTGACATTTTTAGTTTTTCCATATTATACGTTATTTTATGAATACATTTTATCCAGTGATTGAAAAATGGGACTTAAGATTAATATACATTTCTCAAGGAAGTTTACAATAACACTGCAAGCTACGTTCTATGGTTGTCTCAGCCCTACCGTCCGATTTGAAATACACTAATGATAAAAGATATTACTCCATATAAGAATTGTCAATCTTCTAACAACGATAAAGTAATAAAATGGGTAGTAAAATATAGTAAACCCGGCATAGATAATACAATCCTAATACAGCATACAAATAAAGTGGACTGTACTGTATCAGTGAAATTTCATTACACTTGTGAGTTGTGACTCATTTAAATCACTAGTTGAAATCTTCACTTAAAATTCATTACTTTCAAACTATTACTTTATATTGTAATTCATATGTAAATTCTCAATGATAGAAATTTTTTGACAGCACAAGCTTTGAAACTTTCAATCCTAAGTGGTAGAAAATTTGTGTATAATGTGTGCCATCTTATTTATTACCTTAAAAATATTAGATTTGTAAGTTTTGTTTTTAGTTTTTTATCTGAATTTTCGAGTAATGTTATATTGTATTCATGTGACCAATTAAGGCAAAAGGGTGAACGTTATGTACGTGAAAAATATATTTACAAGTCAAAATTATTCGTTAGTTTTATTTTTTAGTCTTATGGTACTTTATTAAGGGTTTTGCTACGTATGTGTTGTGTTTATCTGGCCCTGAGACAAGTGGTATTAGCGCTAAACGAATATAATAGAAAATATGTGGGAAGGACATATCGTTGGGCTAAGTATTATTCGAAGAGGAGACGGTGAAGGTCGACCTTCGCCCATCTGCTAACCAGATGAGACATATTTATTATCAAATTGTATTGATTTATGAACACGCTTAGCCAATCGAAGTGTTTATAGCTATTTTTCTTTAGATGAATGTTAATCAATTCTTTTTCATATCCTTTACTTTGATAACTGAACAACTTTAGTTTTATCTGATGGTTTTTAACATGGAGAAGACGCCTTGATAGGCTTACCTACTTGTTGTTGTTCATGGCTACCTGACAAGCAGGTATGAATAGGTAAGTCAATATAGGTAACTACACCACTCTGTTAACCAATTAAAAATGGTGTCATAAGAATTTTTTTACAAAAATGATTAGCTGCAAAAAACCTTTTATGGAATAATATTGTCATGCTTTGAAGTTAACTTTAAAACTTTAAGGCATACATAAAAATACCAGTTGAAACTAAATTTTTTCAGTTACAAAACAGTGAAAGTTATGAAAAAGAATTGATTAAAATTAGTTGAATTAAAAGCAGCTATGAACACTACAATTGGCAAGCTATCATAGGCACGTAAATCAATATAATTTGATAAAAAATATGTCTCATCTGAACATCTGATGGCGACGGACGATTTCCAGCGTCTTTTGGCCTAGGTATATGGTGGAATGTAATAAACTTATTGAGAGTTGTTTTATTTTAAAAACGATTACATTCGCTGTTTTGCAACAGCAGCATTTTATACCAAAGTTCATGAAAATAGGGTCACGGTCAAGACTGAAGAGATGAGAAAAGATTTTTTACCAAAAAATATAAAGCCATTATGCACGGTGAGGTCAAGAACTATACTAGATAAAAAGTGGACTGTATACAGATGAATTTTAAAGTGAAGAGAGATTGTATATATGCGTCTTTGGAGTGACATGATGCGATGCTTCGGTAATTATTACATTTTTATTTCTAAGCACACATTACTATTTTTTGTAATATTAAAAATGAGTTTGTGTGTTTTATCGTAGCTGTGTTTTTAACCATAACGAAATTTAACAATACGATGAAAAGTGTTTTAATGATGGGCAAAATAAAAACGAAAAAAAAAAAGGAAAGTAATCGTTTATTTGCCGAATGCGACATAAACAAAGTATAAAATGACGAAACAACGTTTTTAAAATTTTATGCCGCAATTCGACAGTTGAGGTTCGCACTCAATATATTGCTGTGTTGGAAGACTGAGACTCGCTACAGCACTGATTTTCTGTACTACCACATATGCCCGTTCCTATTACTTATCAACTGTCAATTTGCTTATTATTGGTTAAAATTTGACATAAGCTTCATACAAGTAATGTCAAAATTCAACGAATCGTACAGAAAGTGTTTGAATATAGGAACTGGTCGTTAGTGTAGGTACACATATTAACCTTGAGACTCGTATCAAAGTGTGATTGCTTAATCTAGTCGGATCAGTACTTTCGTCATCGTCAGCCAATCGCAGTCCTCTGCTGGATATAGTCCTCCCCAAACCGCTGGCACTCATCACTGTCCTCTGACTTCCTCATCAAGCGCCTACCGGCGACCCTACAGATTTTCATTCCTTAAGGCTGGTGGGCTTCCAGTACTCATTACTTGTCTCGACTCGTCCGCTCCATGAGCCATCGGTCTTTTGGCAGACATGACTGGTACTTTAATTAACTTTAAATATATTTTTTAACAAGTACAGCCCAAGAATTATGTTAAACCGACAGAGGATAGTTTTTCTGTTGGCTGCCTATTTACGTAAAATTCTTATGTGTCTTTACAATACGTTAAATACGACGCTGATTAAATTAAAAAAATCAGGATGAAGTTATATTTAAAGAAGAAAATAGAAATTCTAAAAGTCTTTTCCCGATAAATTTATTCTTAAATGCAATCAGACGCAGGAAGCTAAAGGCTTCCTGGCATATCTCAAGTAAATAATTTTAATTTCCTTCACAGCAGATGAGGCCATTTCCTTACGACCCAATAACTAAACTCAGTCAAGATTAAAATTTGAACGATTTCCGAATGACATTTTCATTTAACATTCCATAACTTTAATTTACTTGGAGACGTTCGCGGATTAGTCGATTATTTAATCTATTTAAAGGTCGTAATATCTTTAGGTATTGATAACTGATGTAGTCTATGAAATATTTTTTCATAAACGGTACGTTCAAGTCGTGGTAGTGTAATGGCTAGCGCACGCGTCCCTAGCTCAAAGGGCGCGGGTTCGATCCTGGCCGGAAAGCATGCACCACTTTGGCAGTTTTCTGACCTAATGTGCATATTACAATTAACATGTACTAACAACCGTGAAGGGAAACATCGTGATGCAACTTGCACATCGAGATAACCGATGTGTCAAACCTGCCAAGCCGCCTTGGACAAGCGTGGCGGGTATACTGTCCGTTCCCCAATAATGGGAGGCCAAAGCCCAGCAGTGGGTTAATTATGGGCTGCTATTGAAAACAGCGAAAGAAGAATGACCTATGGTATGGTATCATCTATAGTCAATATATTGTCTGTTACAGATAGAACGGTATGGCAAGAAATTATATAAATGAATAAATAAACGCTGTGAATCTAAATATAAGATTATTAAGTACTAACACGATTAAATATATTTTCATATAATTACCCACCCACCTGACCCATCTGATGGAAAATGGTCGTTGCCGAGTATAGACTTTATAACAACAGAATATTAACGAGGTCAGCACACAGGGGCATTGGAATAGAGGCAAATTTCCTGACGCCCTTCTTAAATTATTCTATAATTTCTATGTTGTAGGTCAGAAATACATAGTATATCCTCAATTCGTTATTGTATTTGGAACAACTGTTCTAAACATATTATATCTACCAATAAGTATCAATTATTTAAATATTCAAAACAATTTGCAGATTTTAACTTAATTTAGATTAAGCTAAATAACAGCTTTCTTTGTTATTAAGGGAAGAGTTCAGAGAAAATATTTGAAAAGTGACTAAGATTTCACTTTAGGCGCTAATAGGCATTTTGAATTGAATGTACTTAACAGTAACACAAAGCCATGTGTTACTATTGCACCAGTCGCCTCCAAACCATCTCCACACATATGAAATCCACAACTTTGTGACGAACCTTATAGAAGCCCACAAACTTAGTCTAACTTTATATAATTAAGACCATAAGAAATTTTTACAGAACATGTACTGTCCATTGCTGATCTTCACTCGAGCGATGAATTTGAATAGAACCGGTAATAATTATTTACTTGAATGTCTATGTCAAGGCTGTTATGATTAAGAAGATTGCTCTCGCGTGACTGGATAAGTAGCACGAGAACATAATGATTATAAGTAACCACTTTAACATAGATTATAAGGTTTTGTTTATTTGGTGTTTATAATATGAGTTCAACGGACAGTGCGAACCATCACAGTTAGTTAAGGATTATGATTGATAGGATTTCGTCTTTCTATGCATGTATTTCTTTACCATCAGCACTTGGTGATCTAATAATATGCTAATCAGTTCAGATATAACTCCCTCAGCGTTGCTTACTTTGTCTAGGTTTCGAGTCCAAGTTTTTACGGCAAGTCACTACTTATCGATGTCGGGAGAAAAGGGTAAACTGTATGTAATAAAAATTGAAATAAATTATGCAGCTATTAAAAATAAGGAAACGTATTAAATGCAGTTAATGTGGCTTTTTATCCTTATAAGTAGATACTAATACATATGGTACTGTTATTGTGATGGGATTTTTAAACACATTCCGTTTAAATACTTAAGCATTTCCTACGATATACGCTGAAGAGGAAGGTTAATGCTAAGGTCGAAGCAAGATAACTGTTATTTCTATTCACCTCTAACCTATGTATATGCATAGGAATACTGTCAAATTACAAGTAAATAAACGACAATCTTGTCTCGCTCCAATGAGAGGCAATAAATAATCCATTCCTAAAGCATTTTGCGCAATTTGCATAGAAACGAGATCAGGCAGAAGTCGCGAGTCGAAACTGAAATTAAATTGTGATTATTCCGAGATTGGAAAGAATGCCTAATACCCTGCAGGAAAGAAAATTTAATTCTCGAAACGCTGAAACTTTTACATCATTGCAAGTTTCTTGGGACGCTGATCATTCATAGATTTGTAATGCAAATTGGTGGTATGTTACGCTTTTTTATTGTTTTTTGTAACATTTATTCAATGTAGGTCTACTACTAAATAATTGAAAAAAAACTAGGTATATAAGTAATAGCGTACCTAAGTGGCCATTGGGAGTATTTAAAGCTGACTCGTAATCCTCTCTTAAAAGTCATACCAATTGGGAATTTATTTCATTAAAAAGTAAAAAATAAATGCAGATGAAGTCGCGGGTAAGTTATAAACAATGGCCGATATGTGTAACGCTATATAGATGAAGCCGTACCATCATAGATGAAATATATAAGATGGGTACCATTAACATATACCTACTTATATATTAGAAATGACATAGGAATGCAATGTCAGATGGGAGATGATAACAAAAAATATAGAGTTCAAGTGCCAGAAGACAATTATAACGGCTATAAAGTAAATTGAATATTAGAAATTGCCAAAGAACACACGAGACACGTGGAATATTACTCTGTATTGCAATATTAAAATTTCCTCCGGCGACCGATGCTGTAGACCTTGACACGATGCTTATCCTACCGATTTGCATGAGATCTGTTTCTCTCTAAAATGACTTGCCACAGATATGTTTTTAATTTTGCTGTTTAATATGTCGAGAGCAAAATAATGTTGTTTTATTGCAATATTTGGCAATGTGTAAGTTTTTGTTGTGGAATATTACCGGTGTCTGTTTATTAATGTTTTTCTGAGTAGTACATATTAATTTTATATCCAATCCGGTAGTTTGCGATCTTTATAATCTTAATAAGGTAAAACTAGTAGTTTATTGACACAGAATAGTAGTTACATAATCCAGACATCATGACCATGATTTCTCCCATTTACTAGTTATCATGCATAAGTACTCGCTTGGAGGACACTCAGTCGAGATCTACCGTTTGTTTTATAACATACTAGCGGTTCCGGCAGACGTCGTCCGGCCCGGAAAAGCTTCAATCAATATGCCGACAGCAGCGTCACCTACCGGGTCCAATTGTGAAACAACTCAGAAACCTTCTCTGGCTCATGCACAATAACTTTGTAAAGATCATAACATGATCAAATGTATAGTTTACGATTCTATAAAGGACATACAGACAAACATTCATTTTTATTATATAAGAAGAAGAAGGGTGTCTTAAAATCTTGCCGAGACCTTCATGGCGTTGATAACACAGCTGATGTTGAAGGGGTACATAGGCGACAATAACCATTTTCTATCAGGGAAGCTCTGTACCATTTGGTAGGTACCAACCCTTTCAACTTACTTCCAACGAAAAATTTATGGTAGGTACCATAGACAACAATTATTATGCATTAAGTAAATGTTTCGTTCTTCAAAATACAGTACATGATTTCGTAGATTATATTTTTAAGATGTGGGTTCAACGCTATCAGTATTAATTTAGAAATTAGCATGTTTTTCGAAGAAGCTTTAATATGTTTTTCTACTCTATTTTGTTTTTCATAAATTCCAAAAGACGTGCCTTATCAGCGCTTAAAAAGTTGTTCCGAAAAAGTCTGTGAGGCATTTTCATCAAATCGCATTTTCTTTTATCGCTATTTAGTTTTACCGTTTCATTAATTGATAGTTTTTTAGACTCCCGTAGCGTTTTTGATAAAGACGGTTTTGATAAAACCACCATGTTATTGGACCACGCGTCTATCTGTGTATGATATCTGATACATATCTTATTTTTTTTTTAGAAACGGTCTATGGTGTCGCAAATACAGATAAATTAGTAACCGTCAAAATTATTATGTGCATGTGATTGAGGGATATTTTTTTCAGTGTAGGTACATAGATATATGTGGTGTATCATTAGACAGGTTTGAAGGATGTTGTTTATAAATAACTGGACAATATGTGTGGAGTTCGCTTCCAAAGATGTATGCATGTATGTTTTTACTTTTAGATTTTGTTTGTCAGAATGTATACCTACATATAACCATTATAAAAGTAACCACATCAGCGATACCGTAGTTCGTGGTACCCTTTAAACTGGTACGATATTATGTCGATATGGGTGTTTTGCTCGGTCCCTGTAACAGTTACTCCTTACGTAATCAGCAGGCAAACCAGGAAATTTTGATGTTAACTTGCATAGCTTGAAATGACTACCTGCTTCATAACCAATTTACTTGGTTACATAATTATATTATCTACAGACATTCTCAAAGTATGCTGATATTATATTGCCTCAATGTAATTATAAATATATATCACCTCGTGCTGTTGCGTTTCACAGACTCTTACCAGCCGCAAGCAACCGCTGTAGGTACGAGGAGGTAAATATTAGACTAAAGAGTCCAAAAATAAACAATATTCTTATCACAATAATTGAAATAATTCTTGTTAACAATAAATACTTCAAATTCTAAATATTGATGATATATTCTATTTAATATTTCAATTACATTTATATAAGTCCTTTATATCAATCCGTTTTATATCGAGTACCTATGAAGAGCAGATTGTTTTTGCCTTTTTCTTAATAACTTGTAGGGAGAAGTTTACTAGAAAAATATACAGATAAGTATAACACTTAATAGCTCACCAAAATAAACTTACATAATTATAGTATATAATCATAAAATAAAGAAACTTCGTTTAAAAAAACCGACTTCAAAAACTAAAAAGTATAAAATAACTTATTTCTAAAGCTATTATTATTAATACATAATATCTTAAACATCTTAAAGTCGGTGCTTAGTAATTTTCAAAATATAGTAGTTATTATGTTTTACTTTGCACCGCCTTCAAGATGTTTTAGATATTATATATTAATAATAGTAGCTTTAGAAATAAGTTATTTTATACTTTTTAGTTTTAAGTCGGTTTTTTTAAACGAAGTTTCTTTATTTTATTTTTTACTTTTTAGTGTCTAGCTATGTATGGATAGACATAGGAAAGGTGCCGCGCTTCTTAAAAAATATAGGTCCCAAGAAACGGGAACAAAAAAATGTTCGTAAAATGAAAACTACTGGACCAAACAATGTAAATTTTTTAAGGGACCAAATGGCAACTATTCAGCATCAAACTGAAGAAAATCACGTAAATCTGATCATAAATCTCAGCGTAATCGGTGTACATATGGAACGGAATGGTTTTTTTTTTTCATAAAAAATGTTGATAAAATGAAAAGTACTGGGCCAAACTATGCCAAATTTTTAGAGAACCAAAAGGCAGCTATTCCACGTCGAACAAAAAAAGAATCACGTAAATCGGATCATAAATCTCAGCGTAATCGGTGTACATATGGAACGGAATGGATTTTTTTCATAAAAAAATGTTCATAAAATGAAAACTACTGGACCAAATTATGTCAAATTTTTATGGGACCAATTGGAAGCTATTTCGCGTCGAACAAAAAGAATCACGTAAATCGGATCATAAATCTTAGAGTAATCGGTGAACATACATAAAAAAACAAAACAAACAAAAAATGATCCCGACGAATTGAGAACCTCCTCCTTTTTTTGAAGTCGGTTAAAAAATTAGATAAGCTTATCATAGAAAAAGGCGCGTGAGTAAAAAAAATCATGAGAAAGTCTGACCAGATTTACGTGCGTTACGTAAAGTCGCGTGATATCAAATTAATACCGTAAAATATTTATAGTTTCCGATTTCAGTTGAATGTAGATTATAAATAATCTATCTTAGTACCTAAATGGCTCATACTGTTACATAATAGGTATAAGTTCTTTCACGACACTGCAGCCGATAAGACTTCTTTATATATAGTCTTACATATGATGGAAATTGTGGCCCCCGTAACCTCTTACGCCCAGATGAGGGCGACACAGATAGGGCGCATATTTTACAAAAACACAGATATCAGCAAACGCCACTAACGGCCAACTAAAGTCCGATTTCCACTAAACTTCCGAGATTATCCACTAAACTTTCAGCGTCCCTCTGCATCGTTATCAGGTGCCACGGGACCATAATCATAGGTATGACTACCGTGACGGCTCGATACAACGCCGATGGAACCTGTGTAAAGTTCGTGAAGGCTACAAATCGCTCAACGGGATCTGCTGTGCTGTCGCTTGTACTGGGGAAGCTCCAACGTATACGGGTTCACGCCACCAGAGGGTCATTGCTCTCGGAGTTGAAGCCGGGGAAAGGATTGTTAACTCCAACAAAAGAGGATACAAATCATTTTTATTTGTCAGATTCTAAAAATCACTTTATGTTGAATTGTCTGTCCAGGGATGAAAATAGTAAGTACTTTTCGTCCCTCGGAAACGAGTTTCCGTATTGTCAAAAAATTAAAAAAACCATGAACCATGTACAGTGTACCTACACTGTACCTATATTGTCATACGAATAAATTATTTCTGATTAAGCATATATGATACGACCTAGTCTAATTGACATTGTCGTGCAAATGTCTCGTGCGTAATTATGGAACTGGAACCGGAGTGATCTTTCAGGGGAGCTCTTCTCAAAGCATTACGACGTGGATTTCTTTTTAAGGTGTTATAAGGTTTCTTCGAGGCCTGCAGCAAGTTGATAACATCTCTGGTATTGTAAATATTCACATGAAACGGTGACTAATTTATACCATATGAGCTGTCAGATCAACTGTTGTACTCGAATATAAAAATGAGATGAGCATATAGAGCAGAAGTTGACAGTGGGATCACTTAGTCCACAACTTATTTAGCGTATTATGGAGCGATCTAAGTTAGGTGTTTTTCTTGTAAATAAAGTCTGAAACGAGAATCCCGAAGAGTATAAGGCTACCGACAGTTTGGTAAATTAATTTGTTGACGTAGCATTCGCTTATGAGCAACAAACTAGACGAGTTTCTGCCTAAACACCGTGTCTAACTTAACATGTGTATAAAGCGGAGCGACGACCTGAGCAAGGCCGGTAGGGGCCTTAAGAGGATAGCAGATTTAAAGCACAAACTTGGGGACCCTACATCCACGTGTATATTATGAATGATTGATGACTGATTAAGTAAAGAAGAGGGATAAACAGAGCTATGAGTCTATTTTAGTGGACGCCATTGTTTGTCACGACCTTACCCACATCTGCAGATCTTATTGTGATTAAATTCATCACATTTACATTATTTTACGTGAATATGCTTGTGAAATAAACATAGGTTCAATTATTGTTGTTTTAATATTATAAATACAGACTTCTAAGTATAGTTATTCAATTTTTATTGTTTTTGAATTTAGGAGACTTGGTATTTATATTAATATCATTTCATAACTAACAACTTGCAATTGGGTTCGGGGCATTTAGGGGTTCGACGATATGGGTACTTATATGAAGATTGGCGGGTTTTATACATGTCAGTTTTTCTTTATCGAAACTTTGACATTAAAAATTATATTATGCCTCTAGCGGAATATTAGCGCTGGTTAACCATCAGCAATTTGCTGAGCTAGAGCCAATTTAGAACTTCATCTTCATGGTTTTCTTTATTGTTATTTAGTATTCTTGTAATGTATGTAGTTCTAAATAATAGTTTCTTTCTATCGTGAGTAACATGGTAAGTGTTAAAAAAATTTAGGTAAAAATCACTCATCACACTTACCTAATCAATTCATCTCCTTTTGTTGGAGTCGGTTGGGGTGTCGCGTTAGTAAGAAAGAAATAAAGAAAATAGTGTTTATTTAGAGTTACTTGTTCAAAGTGATTAGAATACATAAACAGTTTAATAAAACCAAAAACTTAACTAACTCTAAACAGGCCCTAACTCAGCAAATGCTGGTTGATAACAACCAACGCTGGTCTTCCGTTAGTGCCTAGCAGCAACGTCACCTTCACAGAAGAAAAATATAACAAAACAACTAATGCTCATTAGTTGTTTTGTTATATTTTTCTCGATTCGAATCGATATTTTAATATTATTTATAATTAGACCACTATAAAAACAAAGAATAGACATATTTTGAATAATTTGATATAAGTACATAATATGTTATGAAATAATTATTGACATTTGAAAATAATGATTTGGAAAGAATAATAATAGATAAATTGCAAACAAAAACAAAAAAAAAAAAAATTAAAAGGAATTATAAATATTAAAAAGACTCAACAACGCTACTAAAAGGCGCTTGTATCTAATGCGAGATCTGCTTGCTGCCTCTGGTGTTCGTACAGGAACGCTTTCAGTCTACTTTTAAAAATATATGCACTTTGAACGGTTCTTATTGGTGGTGGAATATTGTTCCAGCACCTGGAAGCCGAATACCGGAAGCTGCCTTTAAAGCCGCTGAGTGGTGTCGCAAAGTAATAAGCTGTACCGCACATTGTCGTATATTAGTAGTTCTATGTGAGCCTGCCTGCCCATATAAGTTTTTCAAAATAAATAGTAGTCCTTCCCCTGGCATCAGCTCCGAAAGCGACGGCTGGCGGCCCTTGTCCAGCATGAACATGGAACCGCTGGAGCCTTCCTAGTACAGGTCACTACACAGCAGCTCTCGTTGACCATCCTGTGGGTTTAAGTGATGGTCGCGGGCTGCGCACAGCCTCATTCAGACCGCCAATTTGTAGCGTCACATTGTAATCTTTGGGTTTAGTTAGCCGTTAGTGGTTTCTGTTGACCTCTTTCTAGTTTTTGGGAGACGTGCGACCTCTCTGTATCATCGTAAAGAGGTAAAGATACGTGCGTCATGACTTCATTAAAAACTTAATTAAATATATTATACTAATAATAAATTGTTAACGACGAACTAGTATAGAATTAAAATTGCGTTAGTAACTTACTAATGTATGTATGTAGAAAACGTGTTGTAATATTTAGGAGTTAAACAATGTGTTGTAAGTGTGTGTAAAAAGTCGCGATAGCGTAATGGCTAGAGCACGCGTCCCATACTCAGAGGGCACGGGTTCGATACGGGCCGGAACGCATGGACCAGTTAGTCAGTTTTCCGATCTAATGTGCATATTGTTACAATTACCACGTGCTAATAACGGTGAAAGGAAACATCATAATGCAACCTGCATATCGAGATATGTCAAACCTGCCAAATCGCAAGCGTGGCGGGTATGTCCGTTTCTCCTATAATCGGAGGAGCCTACCAACGGGACATTTATGGGCTACCTACTTTACATATTATTATAAACAATATGTAAAGTAGGTAGTATTTAATTTCGCTGCTGTGTTCTGACTAATACGTGTGAGTGTCGTAAATCTTGGTATTTTTTTATTCTCGAACTTCCTCCCTTTCGCTTTTCAAAACTTATTTTATGTCAACCGGTTTTTATTAAATTTTGTTCATGTTTATTTCCTTATAATTTACAAGTCATATATAAACATGTATTTTATTTTGGAAAATTTAAGAATCAAATTATCGAATTATGCGGCCAGTATTTTGGGCACTCTCCCCGCCGACAGCGACCTGGAGTCTATTTTTTACTTATAGATGCTATTTATTTTAATTTTATTTATATTTTAGTTTAATTTTAGTTAATATTTATTTATAATTAGAATCAAAACCCTTGTTAACTACGACCTTCAAGTACGACCAAGTTATTACAGTGTAATATTTTTAATTAAAAAAACTGTCGGTTGATAAGTTACAATCAACAAAGAAATCTATCTGCAGTGGAAATCTTTACAGTTTCATTTTGCAAACTCAAGAATTTTAGAAGTGAAACTTATTTAGATTCGTTGTGATTGTGAAACTCGACGAAACGGAAAAGCGACACTAAAAGGAGATAACCATAAATCTATAGGACGAAGCCTGCGAGAGAATGAGACACGAGTATGTTGTGCAGCACAGATTAGAGCGATAAGAAGACCGAAATAAAACTGATAATAATATTTTTTAGACTAAAACAGTAAAACTTATTACTTAAGAAGTTTATTTTGAATTATAATTTGTTGAATATAGGAATTGTATTTATATTAATAAAAGTATCACTTCTACTGTGAACTGTACATACACAACTTTTTCTTCCTTACCTGCCTACAGATTTTTAAAAATATCCTCTCATCATTTTCATGGCAGACTTTTATTTTCTTCTTAATATTTTTAGTTTTATTTTATATTAAATAGTTCTCGCCGCGACTACGCTGCGAATCAATAGGTCGCGTGATTTTATTTACATAAAAACTTGATTCGGTTTCATTACATATAATAAGAACAAAAAAAACTAAGTCCATATAGTTAAGACAACTTCCCAACAATACATGGAGGTGAGTCGAAATCAACCTGATTTGAATTAACGTTTATCTAATGAATAAAAAAATGAATTTAAGGTAAACTATGTTAACATATAACTTTTCATATAAGTATTATACAGACAAAAGCACGTGCAGGTCAAATTACCACGTGCTAATAACGGTGAAAGAAAACATCATAATGCAACCTGCATATCGAGATATGTCAAACCTGCCAAATCGCAAGCGTGGCGGGTATGTCCCTATAATCGGAGGAGCCTACCAACGGGACAAAACGTGACCTGATTTGATGTATTACAATGAATGACATGTAGTTAATGACAATGTAGGTATTAAAGCATTCAAAAGCACTATTGAAGCACCATCTAATCCATACTCATCCGTCCAGTCTAAGGAAATGTCATTTTTTATCGGGGATAAAAAGTATCCTATTACGCCCCGGGATATGAGCTTGCTCCGTATCGAGTTTCTTTTGAATCCGTTTACTAGCAGTCACGTGATTCTTTAACAGACAGACAAAAAATCTATCAGAATTTACTTGTCCGAATTAGTCCCGATTTTTTAATATATTTTAAACGCAGAGTACAAACTCGAACCATTTATAGATTTATTATAGTAGAGATTCATCCTAAAATACAAATGTCTATCATTTTAATATATATTTCCTACATTTTTATGACTAAAACTATCTTATATACAAACTTCTACCTATAGAATTATAGTCTGCTCAGCCGTTCTAACCTTTTATAGATGATTACTTGTTTTATACTAAAGTACAAAGGTTCAATATTATTTCTTTAAGATGATATTTAGAACGGTTTTCCATTTTTCTTTACAGTAGGCAGTACTATATTAAACTCGCAAACAAACGAACAGAATAACTAGTAAGTAACATTCATTCTCGGATAAGGTTGTAAGGTATTTGTTTGTCCAGAGAAAAATCTTAAACCCATGTTGCGGTACTGGTAAATAAGTATATATCCTCCTGGGAATAAATTTCTACTTATCTGACAAGTGTACAGATTTGCGACACGACATGGCGGCAACTTTGTTATTTTCGTCTAAATATTCAATTTATTTCTAGCGGTCTTCTAGACGTTTGCTGATAGGAAAGGGTTGAATTATTCTAATATAGGATATAAATCTTATTTTTGTCCTAAGAAATAATATTATGAACCTTTTTTACATAGAAAGCAAACTAATGCTCGGGCTCCATGTGGAATAATATTATTGTTAGTGGCTGGGGTCAAATGTCTTTCGTTTACAACGTTAAATAACGTCGTTAGTGAACAGGTACATTAGTGTATATAAATTATGTTGCCTCATGTCATCATTTAACGGCATTAAAAAAGTAATAATGCATGATGCAGTCATTAACAAAAGTTTAGTGATGTTTTTCGATATCAAAAGGTAAAGGATATGACTTCTGACATCCTCCAGAAATGTACGGTTTAGGAACTATTTAAGTATTATATTTTTACTACTTGAGAGTCATTAATATCTAGTATTTTTCTTTCATAGCTTACTATATATAATTATGTATTATTATTCACAATTATAATAGTTTTATGTAAACAAGTTTGGTGGAGGATGTTAACAACAACATGTTTTACGTCAAGTTCTGGTTTTTTTATTGGTAGAGACACAAGGCTTCCTGACCATTTGATTTTATCTCAAAATGTCAGGTCGCATTAAATTTAAGATGAGGATAATATTAATTTATGAAAACTAGATTATTATTATAATATCAATATAGTTAGGGTTATATAGCGGCGTCGGCATTTTGGTTTTCTGATATAAAAACAGGTTTAACTCAAGTTTCTAAGTATTAATTCCTGTTCAATATTGATATAAAAGTATTTTAAAAAACCTATGTTTTCTAACAAAAATTGTAAGAGTGCATAGGCGATATGAAACTAAAATTTAAATGAGTGCAACCGCGTAGGACGCCCTAGGAAAATATATGTAATGAAAATAGATTAATATTTAAAACTATAAATAAACTGACCTACACAGATACAAACAAATTTAATAATTTTCACATTTGTAATTTAACAATATCAGCCCATAAACAATTCTGGATTCGAATCTCTCCATTTTTAGAGCAACGTACGATATCTCTTCCCGGTTTCTTGGCCAAGGTGGGCTGGCGTGTTTCACACATTAACTATTTCGATTAGTAGATTTTTCATAACGCTTTCCTTTACCATTATTACGTGGTAATCGGAAAACTGCTTTAAAAAATGGCCTAAGCAATATCTGCTACTCGGTCAAAAAACAAACCCACGTCATTGGATCGAAACGGGGTTCGTTAGCTACTAAGGGCCCGTTTATATATTTTATTATTCATTCAATTGAATTTCGACATTAGATGTACGAACTTTATGTGCCACATTTTAACCGAAAAGGCAAATTAACGGTCGCTAAGATATAGGAACCGGTCATAAGCTCCCACGTGTATTACCTTTTACAATTTGAAATGAAATGCAACGCTCAAAAACCAAAATCAATACGAAATCTTGAAGCAGCGGAGACCAAAGAGGTCAGAAACCTTTGCAGGTACTATGGAAAGGTCTAATAAGGTGGAAGGTCATTCAATAGTGTCACGTAGGCAGGTTAAGAATCTTGCTTTATTACTGCAGGTATCAAGTAAAATAGCGTAAATTGTCTATGCGGGTTGCGGCCTAAATCTTTCAGAAATAAATCGTGGTCATTGCTGTTAAACTGCCTGTGATAAAAGTACATTACTTTCTAAGTACTTTATCCATAATAAAAGTAGTAATAATAAAGATAAAGATAGGAATTATTCAATATTTTTGCGAAAATGCTATCGTAATAAATCCCATTCTATTCACATTATTGCTAAAATTTATTACAAATTTATTATTAAACTGTATAATACCGAGAAAGCGGCCCCGTTCACGCACATCTGGCTAGCTTCGACGCAATTCAATAAAAACAAGGATTAATTCGTTCGACACTAATTACAACCATAAAATAAGTACTATTACAATAGATGTTTTTAAAGTTTAAACACGAAGTAAATAAAAGAATTCGTCTTTACAACATACAGGTGTGTGGTATTTGTCTGTATGTAACAATATTATTAGTATTAGGAATATCGTTTGTGAAATCTAACATAAGACTGCTTTCATCTAGAGTAAGTTTGAACGCTTCTTTAAGAACCGTAAAGAATAGTTCAAACTTTCTTTAACTTTGTATGAATAAGACCGAAGATATATAAAAATTTAACCTAAGCAAACGTTAAGCCCAACTTGGGCTTTTAAGATGTATATTAACCAAATTTTTTGGTAAATTTGAAGCTCTACTTCCGAAATTCTCAAAACCTTAATATGAGTACAATAAGTAACGTTTTAGTTCACAGGGACCCTCGCAATGAGCGTCTTGACTATCAACAGCAAAATGCGTCAGATAGTAAAGTAAAATAAGACCAGCTTGTCCAGTAGTAAAATAGAGGTCAGTGTATAGGATCCTCTGTTATACTGCACGAGAGTACAGTCGAATGTATCCTTTGGCCGACTGGTGTATTATCGACTGGGATGTTATAAGAATTCCCAGGTATGTCATTAAAATCAATATTAAAAACATTTGGTTAGTTTAAGAAATTACAGGTTATGCAAATTTGTTCAAATAAAACTTAACCGGAAAATTATGTTTAAAAAACATATGCAACATTAATACTTCAATACTGAAGTGTTATTGACCCTTTGTATTTGCCTATATAAAAGCATCACTCTGTCTTTTCTTATTGTTATATTTTCATATATGTTACATTATATTTCATCTATTGTACTTTGGAAATCCTTCTTTTTGGACTGAACTAAATTTCTTTATTCTTATCTGTTCCATATTCATATTTTCCGTTAGAACTAAATGCATCAATATTTTTAAGACAATTGACATGAATATAATATTTTACTCTGAAAAACAAATTCCGCGGTGTAGTATGGGTCCAGAGTTCTTGGTTACTAATTAATCGGGGAAAAAACATGAAGATTGGGATAATTTAATTTATAATCTTGACGGAAGTTTATAAATGACTATCTTAACATTGCACCCTAAACATAATAGCCTTTCATATATAGATATTATCTGTTGAAAACAATATCTAGTTTTGTATGAACAAAACTTTCGCGCACAATTTCGATTCTTTTTCAGATCAGCCATAAAATGTCGTATTTACGGGTTTGCTTACTCACATTTTTATGGAATTATGTTTTAATAAATATGTATTAAATTTACGTTCTAGTTTAGTTTAACCTTAAAAAATGATCGTCTATAATATTATAAAATTCTAAACATGCCGTGTCTCTACATTAAAGCTATTAAAAAATACTGGAATGGACTATATGAACGTCGGAGAACACGATGCGATTTTGTTTCAATTTCGTGTCTGTTTATCTGTTTGATTTTCTTTGTATTCGGATATGTTTTATCTAGGAATCCTATCGTATCAAATTTAAGAGTGAGATTATCTTTATCCTGTGCCGTAAATAGCGTTTTATACGCCCTATGGGAGCTTCTATAACTGCGCCCTTGTTTTCTTTAGATATTATAGGGTACCTATAGGTAGAGCAATACAATGTATGGGCCTACTTTATTTCATTCACGCTCGTGCGGTGCCAAAAATGAGCGCGATGTTTGGTCTAATTTAACAGACGTTTTTGATGATACAGCAACCCGAAAAAATATTAGTCCTACTTGGTCTGGCCATTCTTGCGCCCCCCAGAGTGTACGCCCTGTGCCTGGGCACCGGTGGCACCGCTATTTACGGCACTGCCTTTATCATTTAGTATTTTTTTATTTTAGCCCAATTTATGCACGATAGATAATAGCAAAATAATAACTAGCTATATTATTTCAGTAACTGTAGAGGTTAGGGTACAAAAGGTCAAAGCAAAACAAACTGAAAGATTTTATATATGTATGTATGGATAGACAGTACCTTATGTTTACCTAAGTGCACTTATTATACAGGCTGTGTAATAAAAATGATTAATTATATACAGTGTAATCTATGAATTATCATAATTGACATATCCTTATACGACATCAAGAACAGATGATTTTGTTATGAGTTGATAACAGTGCATATCATAACATACTGAATAGAATAAATAATTTATGTATTTTTGGACCTTGGCAGTGCAGAATGCCAGTGAAGAGTTTATATATAACAGTAGGCTGCGTGCCTGCATCAAATTGTGAACGGACTTTCAATTCGTGCGGTCGATCACTACAACAAAAAACATTCCAAAAACAATCTAGCCACTATGGGTGTTAAGTTCGTCATCATACCAATATTTTTTGTGCATATCACATTTGTTATTACTGCACGTAAGTTTTTTTGCTTATTATGATTAGGGTTCTCTTTGTTAAATTAATAAGTTTATTGAGCAAGTATCCAAAAATTTATTGATTAAGTATTTTAATCATTTTTAAAACGACAAACGATGTAAGTGGGTAATAATTATAATCAAGACTAAGTAGAACTTTAAATTGAAGTTACCTTTTATGGGTGAAGTTAGCTTGTAGGCTTGACATACTACTTTCTATGCATCCGTTGCTCCAAGCAGGTATCAGCTTAAATCGAGAATACGAGATCCTGATAAAATTTTGCGGGTATTTAATTTATGAACTCACCAATAAAATTGAGGAGTTAACGAATATGTCGCATCAATTATAGATGGATATTACATTATTATACACCAATACAAGAATGAACTAAAAGACTAAAATTATATCTAGTTATGTACAAAGAGCGGTCTTATCGCTAAAAAGCGACCTCTTCCAGACGAAACCAGAAATGAATTGAGATGGTAATGGGGATGGTGGTATACGTAACACATAGTATGAAGTATTCACATTTTAATAATAAATACATAAATAATATATATCTCGTATATGCAGAAATTTTATACATTACATTTTATTTTATACATTTTATTTTAGATATAATATACATACCATACAAATACATATCTACAAAATATACAAGTTTTATAAACGAATTGAAGTATCATATAATGACAGGTAGTTAGTGTCTTTTGATCATAGTTTTAAATATCGCCAGCGATTTTGCTTGTCTGAAAATAACAGGAAGCGAGTTCCAAAGCTGTATAGATAGCCTTAACAGTAAAAGAATTGTTAATCAATTATATTTTGTTTGTTATACTGCACCATGTCAATTATTTAATAAATAAGACTGAACCACAATATTTTTTACGCATTCAGTAAAGTTAATAAAACGTCGGCCCTTCAAGGAAAAAATAGTATAATAGACGTTCGTGTAACACTATAATTGCGTAAGTACGTACGGTTGTACATACTTTACCATAATAATGATTTTGTAATATAATTGTAATTTAACAATAGAATAAAAAAAGGTAGGTTATTTTAGGTATAGATACCTGTTCACTCTTATCAACTGTTTCCGGAGTTGGTAATAGATTGATATTGAGTTTATTAGATGGTTTTTCGAAATATAGGATAAATAGATATTATATACATAACTAGCTTCAGCCCGCAACTTCGTCCACGTGGATTAGTTCAAAAATTTTTTTGGTGTTATTCTTGATAATTATAGCTTTTAACCTTGTTCGATAAATGGACTATCTAATACTGAAAGAATTTTTCAAATCAGATGAGCAGTTTCTGAGATTAGCGCGTTCAAACAAACTCTTCAGCTTTATATATTAGTATAAGATTACCAATTAAATTAATTACTTTGAATTTTTTTTTAGTAAGTATGGTATAAACCCATTTTTGGAAACATTTTGCAACTCGTCTTGGTAGACCTTGTGCTAAGTTGTAACGAAGCTTTTGTAACAGTATAAAGGACGGGTTCATAATACGCCAATGTCGGCTACATATAGGACGAGCTTAACGCTGTAAAAGCGCACAAGAAGGCATCTACCAGGTTTTTAGCGTTGACAAACTCGTGTTTATATTGACTCAAGACCGTTTCATATATCTTACCAATCGTTTGTTTACCTTACTATCGGTTAAAATTTTACATAAGCTACAACAAGTAATGTCAAATTTCTATCAATTTGTAACGCTAGAGTATGCATAGAAACTGGCCGAGAACGAACATTCGGCAGTTTGTGAACACGGTAGTCGCCACGTGTCCATTGTCTCGTTGTTTGTCCCCGGATATTTAGGTACCTTAGAAACAATATGTAAATGGCATTACAACTAAAGATTTAAGAGTTATTCTAATTACCTAGTACAGACAACCTAATTACGTCTTGCTGTAAATGCAAATATATCATAAATTAAAAGTGCCGGTATTTATTTGCAAATTATAAAAATTATCACAATTGCAGATTTTTTGAGTAGGTACCTAATGTAACGTACTTCTTCATTAAGTACCTAAAGAAAATTTTACACAGGACACAGCTCCACTAATTTTATGCCTCCTACGCTATTTACCAAGGTCTTGTCGTGTTAATGTTTACAAAAAAAAATCCGCACATTTATTTTGATTGTACAATCGCAATCACAATTGCGACAAAACCGCACCGGAATTTGTTGCATCAGTGGACGAACTTGTATCATATATTTTAATTAATTTGTATGATATTAACACGGAAGGAAAGATTCCGAAATATGTAGACATAATCATTTATATTCAAATTCAATTCTATTTATACATACTTGAGAAATAACGTGGTATATTGCATTTGTTGCTTATTATTAAATTGAGCAAAGTGTGAATATTAATAGAATATTAACAAACGTAAATAACAATGTAGCATTTACTTTAACCTCTAACAGATGATATCCTCTCACTTCTATATACCGCATAGAATCTTGCTTTTCGTCTGGCAACTTTGTCAACTCCTCATTCTATAATCATTCTTTTTAGAGAACATTTAACAATCGGGGATAAGCTTTTTTTTCACAAAACATATTTTTTTTAAATTGTGGAACAAATGAAAAATTTAACTATCGTATCAGCGTCTTTCATCCTCACGTAAATCACGTTGTAGTCTACATGATATATTTAATTTCTTTTTCAGTTTTTTATCCTATAATCGGTTCATTCAACTTTGCTCGCTTAAACTAGTATTTATATCTTACAGAAATTATTCCACTATCCAGTATAAAAAGGATTTTATATGAATCTTGTTATCGAAATACGTAGTTATTTATATCCAAAAATGTATTATGATATTTTGATTCCTAAAGCCGCCAAGTGGGAAGAACGAAACAAAATATGAATAAAAAAGCTGCCACGAGATCTCTGTCGCGTTGTTAAACACTACTTTTCACCTGATCATTTTAAACTTGAATTTTCATGAATATTTCAAACTTGCTGTACCTGTTCACAAACCTTAGAAACTATATTTGTTATTCATCTGAATCACTATGGATTTACTTAGGATATACTGACAAATACAAAACCGGTTCCGGTCCTTAAAGTAAGGTGTTTTAAAATAAACGTCAATTAACATAATAAACACATATATTATAATAAAGTAAATGTATTATTACGCAATCGTGAGTGTATTAGCATATGAATAGAGGAAAACTGTGATATTGCAAAAAAGTTAGCAACATTTATTTAGTGGCCAAGGTCGTCGAGTGCATTGAATGCCATCTTTAATATTTGTATATTTTATGATGCTCCTTGTTCATAATCGTACATTCATTTGAGTTTGCAATCAACTCTGAAATAAAATATTTATTGCGTACTTTTTTCTCTGCAACATTTTACACATGTTTTTTAATTTGAATTTGACTTGTCTAAATTAGATTCTCTGTCTGCCACATAGCAAAATATTGCATTGATTTTTTACCATTTATTAATTAAATACACTCATTAGCTACAAAGCTTATCATTCCACTGGTTATCTCCGCAACAATATTAATAGAATAAGTTTTTCTTTCGATAGTAATAATGGTTTTGTGTGTTATAAACAAAATGATCTAAGGAAAAATAAATATGTCACACACTGTTGTCTCGAATGGTGAGTGGTATTATAAGTAAGTCTTTGTTTTTATTCAATTTAGTTCAGTTCTAATTGTTTTATAGATATTTTCACACAATTATTATCTCTATTAATATTATAAATGCGAAAGTAACTCTGTCTGTTACGATTTCACGGAAAAACTACTGGACCGATTTGGCTGAAACTTAGTATATATATTTTTGATGCCGAGGATGAAGATAGGATACGTTTATCCCGAAAAATGGGATAGTTTCTGGGATAAAAAAAATATTTTTGTCTCTCTGTTTGTTACGCTTTCACAGCAATACTATTGGACCGATTCGGCTGAAATTCGGTACATATATAATTTTAATACCGAAAGTGGACAAGAGAAACTTTTCATCCTAGATGATACGATAGATTTTAGGATAGATTTATGTAATGGTTATCCCACAAAGTAGAATAGGTTATGTTTTTTGTGAATTGCCATTTTCGTCATTTTATCATTTTTCTCATTTATGTATTCTACAGATAGATAGAGGGGGATAGATAAATAAAACTATAACGGCTTGAAACAGGCCGAAAGTTTGTATGGGAGACCAAACATCTCTCAAGCTTGTAGATATACATAATTTTTTTATCATCTATAAAAAAAATGCGATAGTAACTCGATCTGTCTCTCTGTTAAGCTTTCTCGGAAAAACTACCAGAAGTACTGGATAGGTTTTGCTGTAATATTCTTGAAATGTAGTTTTCATAGTCTACGACATAAAATGAAGTTTATCTTCCTGGAGAAAATAGCATTAACATAAAAATGCGATACAATGTAACACCTGCATTAACGCTTGCTCTTTAAATAAGAGGTACGCAGTAGAGTTTGATCCTGGGCGCATTGTAATATTATAATTAATTCTAAACCTTACCTACAGATTGACGCGTTGCAAAGCTGTGTTTATAGAGTAAGAAATAGACTTCAAACATATGAGCATGTGTATATGACCTTCAAAAACGTTTTATTTATCAAAATTTACCTTTAATAAAACTTTTGAATTTGGTACTTATTTTTATTATAAACTTAAAATACCAGATTAAATAACCTTCCAACTCTAATAAGTGCAGTTAATTTTAAATAAGTGAAGTATCGCTAAGATATGCTGGTTAGTAAATAAATTTATGTTCCGACACTCGTCCGCCGCTGCTACGGCGCGGCTCCTGCATTTTGGCTTACAGTAAATCAACTGCTCGACGCGAGTTTTTGTTCTCCGTTGTTTTAAAAATCAGTTAAGTTAGTTTAAGTGCTTGACCAAAATTGTTTAACTAAATGATTATGCCCATTGTCTGATGTCACCAAGCAGCGTTTTCGTTTGAATCTCAACTCCTACCGTCGTCATAACTTAGTTTACGCGGTCGTGCTGTTTAACTGCTGCCACTGTGCGTGCTGTTGTCGACTTCCATTATGTCTTTCCTTGTACTAGTCGAGTCTAGTATAACACTTTATTGATCTTCATTTGGTACTTATTTATTGTAGGATTGTCATAAATCTAGAAATATTCTTTTTCAATACGTTTTCTGTTTGATTTTAAGTAATTTTCTATTCTATCTTTGGAACCCATTGCGAAGTTATACTAAATTCAATGTATGCATTGGATTTAGTATCTAATAAGAGAATGATCAAAATCGGCTCAGAAACAAAAAAGCTATGAATGACATACTTCAAAAACTACACAGTTTGTAACTGATAATAACGAATTTTATGCTTTATCTTATAAACCCAAAGTCAATTTAAAAAATTAAAGTAAACTTCTATGAAAATACTATAAATTAAACTCAAAAAAAACATTACAATCGGTATACAACGTTTTCTACTTGGTTTTATGTATTTATTGCTATATCCTCTGAATTCAAAACTTAATAGCAATCAGATTTATGTGAAATCATTTTGAAATCATAATGAATCGTATGCAAAAAGAATGACTAAAATCGGTGAATGAATTAACTTTTTTATATAATTTTTAAGTTTATATTTATTGTAGTTTTTTTCTTTGCAAAGTTGTAACTGAATAAAAACTTGAAAAAGGAAAAAACCTATATAAGGATCGAGAACACGATGCAGTTTTTTTCTAGATTTTTTGCCTGCGTATCAATTGGTCAGTTTGTCTGTTTGTTCGGGATTCACGTAAAGACTACTGAGACGATTTCGATGCGGTTTTCGTAGATCAACAGCAAATTCTTATATTAAAATTTGCACTTCTTTTTCTCCCGGGAACCTTGCGGTATTTTTTTGTGAATAGTTTACAATGACCAGATTAAAAATGATAGCAAATTGTATGTAATACAATAAGTCATACTTTGTATCTCGGGAGTTTTCCCGGGAGCGGTTATTGAAGTTGTTCGCGTGTATAAAAATCCGCATATTCCAACACAGTTTCCACTAGAATGATAGCTTACATTCTTTTTTTAAATTTTGCGATACTTTGTGTCCTGGGAATCCCGCAGGTACTTCAGGTCATTTCCGCGGGCATATCCAAGTAAATAAATAACTATGCTATTTGCATTAGTGTATATACACATATTTTGTTATGAGCCATAACGCAACTCTTTATGGCCTTATAGACATTATAGTGTTGGTATGCAGGGCTTTCCCAATATATAACCTTACGAGAACTTGATAGTTTGGTAATCCGCCTGCAATGCAGGCATTTGAACCGACGGGCAAACAGACGTCGTCAATCATATTTCTATCTTGAAAATGAATTATGTCATTTATAGAGCTATGTACTTGTCAATAATTTATAAAAGTTGACGGCAAAGCAAATTATATAGACGTACGTCATAATTGTATGCAAATATTTGAATGGCTTTGTTAGTTTGATTAAAGCCTTTGTTAATGAACTGTTTTTAATGAAATTGAATTTACTACATATTAAAAACCCTTAGAAACGTTTCAGGATATACGGTGTAGGTAATAACAAGGTCTTGAACGCAAATCAACCGCTAGTAACTTTAATAAATAAACAAAGCTTAAAATTGATTATCTACACATTATCGATATATGTATAATATGTATAGATAAAATTAAAAACAGAAATACACATTTGATAGCTGTATGGCAGACGTAAGTACGTAATATCATATTTATTCACAATAATATCTTATAGTGAGGTTCTAGAATTTTATAATATTTTGATTCTCTAAATATGTATCGAAATAAATATATGTTATATATTGTATCAAAATATTGAAAAATATGTGTTCTTTTAGAATATCTGTCGTTTATAATTACTTTACAACTAAAGAGAATGTTAATAAAGTAGTACTTGTTTTGAAAGGTTTCGTTTGTTATTTTCATACAGCAAGGAGGATAGCATTCCGATTGCATATTTCTACATAATATAATCAACTCATAGCATTAAATCTTTATCAGAGTTATCGAGTTTCTACTATATCTTGCTTTACCTTCATTTCCTTGCTAACGTTTAAAAAGAGACGAATACACTTTCATACAATTTTGGCCCCACATTTATAGAAAGATGAGACTGATAAGATTTGTTTTTATTATGTTGATACTTTTTATAATTGTAGTGGGTTTATTTATTTTGAATAATGAATAATTAGTGTACTGTAAGTGTTTTATTATTATTAATTGTTGAAATTCATTCACATAAATCGATGGCTGTAATCGATAACTTATTTCATTTGTGAGCTATATCCATGTAGGAACGGAGAAAGAATACTAATTCCTGCGGCCAGGCGGCTTGTCGTGAGAGGCGACAAAACATAGGCAGGTGGTAGGGTGTTTGCCGTGTAGATGGCTAGAACCTCTGGTCTAGAGCATGCCGCCATAGCAACCTTGAGTTGTGTTCCTGTGTTAGTGGCCGGCAGCAAATTGGCAGCACCTTCAGTGTTTCAAAATGTCCAATGGCAACGGTAACAACTATCCATCACAGTTGGACCGTCAGCCTGTCTGCTGTAATCCAGCAATAAAAAGACCTTATTTTTAAGATTTCTCGTCTTCTAGATAGACTTTAGGGCTTATATTTTTCATTTTGTCATAGAAAAATAAAGAGCTGGTTTTAGACGCCTACTTGTCATCATACTATTTAAATATGACTTCTTTTAAATTCCTGTGTAAACAATAATCAATACGTCAATTAATTTTGACTCGTTATCATAATCATCTGATTATGACGTTATAACTTGCCACATTGTTGTTAAAATTTAATATTATTATCTCAAGCAAATAAACACTGTTTAGTTTCTTCTTAGTATTAGACGAACTAGTATTAGAACCTATTGATTTTCGTGATTTTACATGTGAACACTCCAGGGAAAAATATGAAGTTGTCACTTTTTTAAATTAATCTGTGTATGCGATTTTGTGAGGAATTTCCGGTTCTATACAATAAGGAACTTAACAGAATAAAAGACGAATTAATCTCAGAGTTCACGATGTTTAAAAAATCGCATGCAGGGAAAAAGTAGCATAGTATAACTTACATACATAAAGTCCAGAGAAAAACAGGTTGTCAGTGTTGACATATGTCACTTTTCTCTGAAATCTGACTTAAGATAGGTAGTTTTTAATGTTTTTATGCCTGATTTTTTCCTATTTTTAAGTAAATCAACTAATATCCTTGTTTTATTGTGAAACTTGTGGATTTTCAAAGCAGAAGGTTCGAAACATAAAAATGTGATATCTCAAAATCAATTTTGCTTGATAAGTTCGTATTTCTCACTGGAGCCTTCATTTGTATGTAGCAATTATTTATTTTGTACTGATACGCTATTTAAATACGAAACTCAAAGAAATCTATCAGTACTTTATTTTTTTAATGATTAAGGGACGATTTCTCAGTCACCAGATTTTGGATAAAAGTTATTCTAAGAGCAAAAGACATCATGCGAAAATTATAAATTATAGTTGCATGAATAAGACAGTTAAATTGTTTCACTTTTGAATTTAGTCAGGTTATAATTGATTCCATTGATATATTTTATCTCATGATAAAAAATCACCCCTAAGTTTAACAATGATTTAAATAAATAGAACGTCAAACGCTCAAAGCAAAATGTACTGGGTCACCATCTAGTCATGTAGAATTAAAACCGCTCCAGAGTTACATTTTATATGCCAATTATTATGTCTAATATTCTTGTCTTAGGTACTGAATATAATAATGGCAAGCGTCCTTCGGAAATAACTGATTTTAGACTAAACTTGCTTTTTTAGACTTTAAGTTATGTTAATGACTAATAATAATTATCACAATACTTTCCATTTCAGCACAACCTCCTCAGAAATGTAGCCTATCAGATTCAGCATGTATCAAAGCGGCTGCTCAACCGATGGTGTCAGTCCTAGCAGCTGGTATCCCGGAGTTAGGTACAGAAGTACTAGACGTGATGCATGTTGATCGTATCAAAGTAGACCTAGCTGGACTCAAGCTAAACATACGAGACGCTGACATAAAAGGCTTAAAACACACTGTCATTGATGAGATTAGGTAAGATATCCTTTATAATTTTTTAAAATGAATATGCTGGTGGACTTATTCCGAAAGTCTGTTCTTTCTCGATACCTTCAACCTTGGTGCCATCAAGTCCCGTGTATATAGGTACCTTCTAGGTAAGCATGCTCCATCCTAGACCATACGTCTGTTTAACATTAGGCGAGGTCATGTCAAACGCAAACCTGTACCACAATAAAAAAAACTACTTCCGCATCCACGGTAGGATTCACATACATGGCAGTAACAAGCAGACTGCCACCGAATTCGCCTACTATGGTGCAGGATATAACGCTAGGATGATAGTAATGATGAGCTAAACTGGCACCTTTTTTTAAGGAAATTAATAGTATATTCGTCACGACTCTCGTAATCAGTTTGGCTGATTTCATACGTAGGTAATATCTATGCAGATTTCCTTGCGATTGATTGCTTCATCTTCAGGAAATAGGAGTGATATTAATATGGGCATTAGAACATAAAAACTGGTTAAGCGATTTATGCTGTCACACCAAGATTCAAACCCATGTCAATGCAACAAGACGCGTGTATTTGCTTGCTTCTCCTTTATGACCATGTGGAATGTGATCCAAGTTTAATATTTGGTATTCGATTCTCAAGAACCAGTAGATAAATGCTTTTCGAATAAAGTTCGTCCGCAATGTACGCCTATTATTAGCTAAGAAGAGTTTTCACAATATTAATTAGTCCAAATTTTTGTGAGTTTATATTTAAAAAAGAAATATATTTAATTGTACAGTCCTATCTTTTTCTGCTCCACCTACATCGCCAGATTAGTTAAGAATTTCTTTTAAGCTAGGTTACCTGGAAGAGATCGCTTTCAGCGATAAGGCCGCCTGTTGTTTTGCCAAGAAGTGTTGTAATTATGCATTTTGTTTCTGTATTTGTTTTTTGGTGAGCAATAAAGTGTTATCTATGTATATTATAATTGGAGACATGAGTGGATGAAGGTGATAAGTAGCATAATTCCAATTCTGAGTAAATCGAGATAAAAGTTTTACTTTTATTTTAAACTGAACTGAGCTTAACACCTTTTTCAACTTTTAATTTTTTAAATATGCCTTATATCTATGGTCTAAGGTCTGTAGTCATTTGGTATCGACTTATAACCTTCATCTACGCAAAAAAGCAAAGAAACCGAATATGCGACATATTACCTTCATCCACTCACGTCTTCAATTATAATCACCATTAATTGCTGCATACAGAGTTTGTAAAATAAGAATACTTAACTGAATTTCTTGTTTTAATTTTTTATTTCAGACTATTTATTCATATCAATTATAAGCTTAATTAAGAAAATGTTCTGAAATTTTTTATTACTGTTGATTTTGTGATTATTTAGTTGTTTGTTTAAGCTCGGTCGGTGGGCGACTAAGACTTGTTTAATTATGTTATTATCTATTTATTGCAGCATCGATATGGCTAAAAAGCAGATTCATATGATTATACACGCGAATATGAACCTTAAAGCAAAGTACAAAGCTGCTGGTAGACTACTCATCTTGCCCATCAGCGGTGAAGGAGACACCACTATTAAACTAAGTAAGAGTCAATTATTATTTTCCATTCGCTTCAACTAGATGGCAATGTGTTTGTCCGAACATGTACGAAAAATGTTTTACATTGTAAATTATTCTACATTTTTGCAAACCATGCCATGAAAGAAATGTGGGATATACGTTTCTAAGGGTACCATAGCCATCGTTAGGTCAGTCCATCTGTTTCTGCATTGCTAGATACCTGTTAGAAATTTTTGAGTAAATACTTGAGGCACGCCGAAAACTTGGACAGCACTTGTTTCCTGATAACTGATTACAACAACGCAGATCTGACTGATGGGGCGTGGGCACAACCGACCTTTATAATTTAAAAGAAGTGATTTTGTTTGTAAAAATTTTTTGTGGGTTTTTGTAAATTTAATTGATAAACGTGTGGGTAATGCAAATTACGTGATACTTTTGATTAATTAGTTAAAGGAAATTTTAAAGTATTTCAAATCTAATCAAAATAATATTTAATTACCATTGTCTGCTATTATTTACGCAGTGGTAACTGAAAAGCCTATAATTTGTACACTCAATGGCTTCAATTATTTCAAGCAGTAAAGACAAAAACAGATTCTTGTCAGTTAAGTACCTATAAGTATATAATTATAAATCCTCGTGTCTATAACATTTTATATTTAGTTTTAAAACAGGGCGAAAGAATAAACAGACAAACTAACAAAAAACATTCTAAATTACATGATTTATAAATAAAAAAAAGACTTGAGTGGCCTTTAGTAATATTAAAAAACTCTTTTTATTTCTATGAAACAGAGTATAAACTCGATATATGTAGGTATTTGTTTTGTAATACCTTCTATATATATTTATTTTTATAAATTAAACTTCAACGATTTATGTACGTAGCCCGAACAACTATAAACCGCTTGCGGGAAAATTCCTGCGGGATTCCCAGGAAAAAAGTGGTGCAGATTTTAAGTCAAAGAATTTGCTGTTGATCAGCGAAAACCGCATTGAAATTGGCCCTGTAGTTTTTACGTGAATCCCGAACATATATATACAAACAGACAAAATGACAAACAGATAAGAAATAAAAAAATGCATCGTGTTCTCCATCGTTTATATATATATTCCAGTTGTTTTCTTTTTAATAGCTTCAATGTTTAGACCAGACACGGCATATTTAGAATTTTATAATATTGTAAATATCTAAGTGAGTAGATAGTTAAAATTTTTGAAAGTACATGAAACTATGGCATCTGTCAGGTACATAGCAAGTGGAAATTCATCTTCTGTGCCTACCGTTATGGGTAACAGGCGGGATAATATGTACATATATAATCTATACATACAATAAAATTGTAGAGGTCAAATTTATGTACAACAAAAAAAGGCTAAAAACCTAGCCAGGGGGATGTAAGAGGTGAAATTGAACTAATTTAGATTTATTTAATTTTTTTGTTTCTCTTTGTGTCTCTGTGTACCGGCTAATCTCCAAAACGACTGGACCAATTTATATGAAATTTTTTATGGTGGTTGCTTATATTCCTGGTCAACATGTAGGGTACTTTTAATCCCGATAAATTAAGGAGTGCCCATGGGATAGCTAAAAAGCTTTAATTACTTAAACAGCTACAGACTGGAAGTAATTTCTCTTCAACGTAACATAATAGAAGCGAAGATCTTGACAGGGTGTGGTGTTGGTTAGAGGGTTTTATCTTAAATATATAATATACTAGCTGTCCCAGCAGACGTCGTCCTGCCCGGTAAAAAATAGGGGTTGGTGGTAGAGGGTTGAAAATTTAGGGTTGTATCTATTTTTGTATATTGTATCATAAAAAAATAGAAATTAAAAATTTTGTCTAAAAAATAAAAATAAAAATGTAGGGGTGGACTACCCCTAACATTTAGGGGGATGAAAAATAGATGTTGGTCGATTCTCATAGATACCGGATAAGCACAAAAAATTTCATCAAAATCGGTCAAGCCGTTTCGGAGGAGTATGGCAACGAAAACTGTGACACGAGAATTTTGTATACTAGAGAATAAAGCTGATAAGTTTGTTTCTTTGATTGAACGCGTTAATCTCAGGAACTACTGGTCTGATTTGATTTTTTTTTAGTGTTAGATAGCCCATTTGTTGTGGAAGGAAGGCTATATACTATCACGCTAAGAGCAATAGGAACGGAGCACCCATGAGGAATGTTTCAAAATCGCGGGGATTTTTTAACTTACTCTTTTTTAAACTATTCTACGCAAACGAAGTCGCGGGCGGAAGCTAGTATATATTATAAATGTAATAAATTCACAAACTGGATGGATTTAAAATAATGAAGGGATTATAATGCAGTCTTGTTAAATGTAATTTAAGACTTGGTAGTGAATTATTTCCGTCATCGTTGTAAAAACTTTATGATAAATAGTTTGAGATTCATTTATGCAGTTTTTGTGAGTTTATTTTCTTAAAACTACTTGTTATTAATTGTCGAGATGTTTCGTTTTAAATTTAAATAAACAAGTGCGCAGTAAACTCCAATTAACTTCAATATCACTTTTGTTTATAAATTTTAGTGGAAAAGTAAAGCAGAGTCAGATAGATAGATGGATTGAAAATACTTTATTGTTCACCACATACACATAAAGTAAATCATTTACAGTTATTTCTTCTTAGTTTATCATGATTTGTTATTTTCATTAAATATATATATTATAATCGAGGGCTTCATAACAAATGGGCGTATACGGAAAAATGCATTTTTTTGTTGTTTAGTAAAATCTATGCAAGTTAGAATTTAGAAAAACTTACTAGTATGCAAGTATACCTAAATAGATGGGTAATCTAAATTTCAGCCTCATACAATCAACTAGTTTTGTTTTATTCACAATTTTGTCCCTTGCGTAAAACTGTAATTTTGTCTGTACGCCCATTGTTATGAAGATATATAACAATAGTATTAGTTAAAAGCAATTAGTTGTAGATATTGACTAATTAAGAAAGAATTATTTTCTCGTAAAAACTCTCAATTATTTAATAAAATTAACTTTTTGAGCTGCCACAAAATGTCTGGTTTGGCATTAGTTAAAGACCTACAATTTGGCTAAAGATCTGTTACATAGGTGCTCTTCTTGTTGTTCTCATTTGTTTGAAGAATAATTTGAAATCACAACACACGTGAAATTTTAATGACGACCGTTTATTTTTAAAATTCTGTTTATCTAAGTCTAACTTTATTTATTATATAAGGTAGGCAAGTGAGAAATAAGTTTAAAAAGCTTATTTAATTATTTTATAGTAATTTAATCGTATAATGGTAATCCCAGATGGCTTAGATACAGTTGCCCTTGGAAGACTTCGCGTTTCTCTGCGTATTCTACTGACTGTTTAACGGGTAGTGTTCCAAGGAACTGTTCAGAATGGTGCCTTCGCCTTCGTTCTACCACCGCACCCATCGATTGGGTGCTCATCCGCATTTCCTCGACCCACTTCGCTTATGTATACAAATTTTCTTTTACATACCGCGGGGATTTGGAATGAGCTCTCAATTTAGGTTTTCCCGCAGCGCTGCAATATGGAGTTTTTAAAAAGGATTTCATAAAATTTCTTTAACGCTGGCAAACGTCAACCGACGACTTACCATCGGATGAGCTTCAGCATGTCTGTTGTACTCCAGCTAAATAAACAAACATTGGTAAATAACTGAGTTTCATTCATTTATTAGATACATTTATTTACAGGAAATATTGAAATAAAAATGAACGTTCCCTTCGAGTTGACAAAGAACGCAAATGGCAAAGATGTCATCGATCTAAAAAGCTACAAATACACGTATGACGTAAAGGATAACGCCCACTTTCACTTAACCAATCTTTTCAATGGGAATAAGGAATTGAGTAAGTCCCCATTCAACTTAATGTATCTTAGCAAATTGCGTTTTAGGGTTCCGTAGCCCGATTAAGTAAACGGAACACATATAATGTAATTTAATATATTAACAACGTAACATTTATGTATTTATAATTTTGTATGTTTTTCAAGACCACGGGCCATAAAAATGGCCCGGACTTTTGGAGGGCTTGCGTGGGGCCACGGGGAGGCCAACACACCAATTAAAATATAAGTAGTCGTGTTATGTTACGTATAACTCTATTGCCATTATCATCTCGATTCGTTCCTGGAGTTGTATGCAAGACATAGCATTTTAGCCACAAGACGCCCTTTGTACATACTTAGACATAGTTCTAGTCTGTAAGTTCATTTTTGTATTGGTGTACAATAAAGAGTCATCAATATAATACAACGGAAAATATATAGATAAGTCTATCTTGTCCAGTCTGACTATAAGGCTACATGTAGGTACGTTATAGTTCTTTTTTTGCAAAATGTTGGCTCTTTATGTATTTTAGAATTAGGAATTAATCTAATAGTTTCATTGGAAGTTCAGAAAGAAGTGACAATTTTTTTTTTTTTTTTTTTTTTTTTTTTTTTAGAATCAGAACAGAATTGATACTTAATTATGATTTCAAAATTAGAATGCCTCCTTTAGATAATGTATATGGACAAAAATTTATGAATTTAAAGTTAATCATGGAATGTACATTGTTTTTTGTTTACACAGATTTATTTTTTTCTGACATTGTATATTTTGTAGATAGTTTGACCAGAATCATTTAGATACCAAACTGTAACAAATAGGTGTATAATGCTAATGTATATATAATAATAACGACCATAATTTGTATAAATAATGTACGCTTCCATTTGCGTAATTATAAAACTACAAATTGATTCGAAAATCACATACTTAAAGAAATTCCATGAATCTTCAGAAAACATCATACCATTAAAATACGTTTAACGTAAAATTCTATTTTTCAGGCGATACGTTGCACACTTTCATGAATGAAAATTGGAAGGCTTTAACACAAGAGTTTGCGGTCCCAGTGCTGGAACAACCCTTAAATAAAATATTCAGTACAATGAAAACATATTTAAAATCGCAACCATTAGAAGATATAGCTGTTGTTTAGAGACAATCCTGCCAAATATTAGATTTTTTATAATTAATTTTAGATAAGACTGAACAATTACTAGATTAATTTTATAGTAGTATAATACAAGACGTTTCCATCAAGTTATAAGTACTGCCCCATGTCTACGTTAGATTTAATATAGATGAAGTCTAGAAACTCTCCCATGATATATACTTAATCGGACTAAAACATTGATTTGCACAATCATTAGAACCAATGTATAATATCGGACAAAATAACAAAATTGGGGAAACAAAGAAAAAAGTCAACAATTTATATATAGGTAATTAACTAGGATAATATGCCCGTGACTTCGTCTACGCTTGACTTAAAATTCCCACGGGATTGTTGGGACACAAAGAACCGCTATGTTTTAGTGAAAACTGTGTCGAAGAAGCTATTTTTTATGCACCCGAATAACTTCAAACATCTCCTAGGAAAATTTTCGTGGGGTTAAAAAATATCACACATTTTATTACATAAATTTTCTGTCGATCAGTGAAAAAATCACATTCTTTTTTATATATAGCCATTTTTAATATTATTAGAAAATTTACGGGCTTTCCAGCATAAAAATTACTCTAAGAAATTGCTTTCGATCAGCGAAAACCGTATCAAAATCGGCCTAGTAGTTTTTAGTTGGATCACGAACAAACAGACAAGATATTAAAAAAATCGCATCGTGTTCTCCATTGTTTATATAGTTTACCAAAGTTTTACCCGCGGCCACGCCGTGTGAAAATCCCTATATAGCTCTTTACATACATACAAATGTAATTGTTTGGGAAGAGTTTACATATATAAACCATCAATACTTTATTTTTTTGTCCAATTCACTACATTACAAAGAAACTAAGTCAATATATTATAGACAACTGCACAACAAAACATAAAAACAAGTAACATAAAAGTCGCAGCCAAACTGATTTGAAATATACGTAGTGAATAACATGTGGCAACCTGACAACGTATTTGTTATTGAATTATTACATTGTGTTATGTACATCCAGACTGCAGCGCCATCTATTCTGCTAGTCCGTCTATTCCAAGTGAACGATGTCTTTTATAGGATTAAAACGTATTCTAAGTGTTGATTGGGTTATAAGCCTCCTTTTGTCGCGTTTCATTTATACATGTTCATTCATCATGGTTCAAAAAAGAGATGCGATGGCAGCGCCACTTTTTCCCTATTTTCGTGTATTCCAAGAAAACGACATTATTAATCAGGATTAAAAGTGTCCTAAGTTACGCCCCGTGATGTAAGTTCCCTCCGTTTCGAATTTCGCTTAAATCCGTTCAGTAGTTTTCACGTGATGCTCTTACAGAGAGCCAGACAGACACACAGAAAGCCAGATAGACGGAATCTACTGGTCCGAATTAAACCAGATATTTTTCACATTTTTAAACGCATTGTACAAACTCGAACCTTTACAGATTAAGGGCCGCTTGCATAACGATCGCCTTTAAATAAAATTAGTTAATTATATTAAACTGCCTAATTACGTTTTACACAAAACGTGTTAACAGTTATCTAAACATAATTAGTGGCAAATTTTACGTTGTGCAAAACGGTAATCGTATTTCAGCGTGTTAAATACGTTTTGTGTTTCTTAAATAAATTAAGCAACCTTATGCAAGCGGCCATTATTATAGTATAGATTGCAGTTTTGTTTAAATAGCTTCAATGTACAGACAGGGCATGTTTAAGGCTTTATGATATTATAGATATAATGATAATAATTATGGATATACATTGGCTTGACCTTCTTAAACACTACAGAGGTACACATATTTACGTCTGATCGATGAGGTGTCTGCGTAACTGCATTTTCTTGTACTTTGTTCGATTTTACAGTCGGCTTTAATTTACGATCTATCACCACTGCTTACAGCCATTATAACAGCCATTATAATGCGCTACCGTTCTCCACAAATTTTCTCGTCTTTTTATGAATTAGAAATGAGCTTTAATATTAAGCTTTTTTAAAGAGTTACCATGTAGCAATTATAAAGTCTCATAATTTCTTGATTGTTGAAAACCTGGAAAAGTTTCAAAAAGATATCATATCCAATAATGGTTACAGATACTAATGATTAAAAATAGTCAATTTTTTTAAAGGTATTATTAAATTTCAAAGAACACTAGTAATATACCTATGATGCAGATATATAGGCATAATGTTTTAATGACTTTCTTTCTTCAAATTCGAAATCTTTTATAATCATATGTTTATATTATCTATCTTTCTTCTAAAGATTGCCAATTTAATTGAATTTAATTTTATATTATGTAGTCTTGTTTAATAATTAAACAATGGTTATGACGTTTTTGCACAATTACGATGATTACAATTGTTTGAAATTCATAATTATTTCCAGAATTTAAATTAAGCAAAAAAGCAGACAATATAATTGTTGCTATTCGGTTTGTTTTGTAGTTTTTTACTCGGTGGACAATAACTTGTAATATTGTTTTTGGAACTATGAATAGTATCCAATATTATGTAGTAGATTAAGATTTTAATTATAAACACACTTAAAGTTAAGTAAATTAGAATTAAACAATTTTCAAAAAGGTGTTTTTATTTTTTATCAATGATATTGGACAACCAGATTCAAATCACAAAATGGGAAGAAGGATTTGTAACAAAAATAGTTTACAATTTAAAAACTAACGGCTTTATTCATAATAGTTACGAGATTTATGTAAATGCGTTTCTTCGATTGAGTTCCATAGACTAATAAGAGGAGACGTTTGTCATCTCTATGGAATCTTGCACTAACAGTTTCTGTAGAGGTCAAAATGAACTTTGTTTCTGTTATTTGACTACACAACCTAAAAAAATCACTATATGGTAAATACTACATGTCTCAAAAACTATTAAACAGTTACTCAAAACAATAACATTATTATTCAAACCAATACTCGTCACATATTGATTTAATTTAAAAAGTCATTAAATAATTTAAGCTACATTATGATATTTCAAGACTTAACTGATATCGCACACTCTTATGTATTTTGAAATAAAATCCTACATCAATTACATGCATAGTGATAATCCTTATATTTTGGGTTTATGCAATTTCACTATATTTTTTATAACGGCAATAAACATATATGGCTTTCTTATAATCGTTTGTCAATTTAAGAAACTGCTCAGCAACGGATTAGTGAAATCTTACTATAAACTCTTAAGGATTCTAGTAGTAAAGTAACGGCAAAAGACATTAAATTGTGGCGCTACGGTAGCTAAAGTGCTATTGTTAAAGAAATGCTAAAAGTTTATAAAATCAAACTATATAAATCACTAGGGTATTATTAATTACTTACTTAAGAGATAGATAGATAGATAGATAGATAACACTTATGTACACCATTACAGAAACTTACGGACTACTAGTAATAATTAATTGTGTACAAAGGCGTCTTATCGCTAAAAGCGATCTCTTCCAGACAACCGTAAGAGATGGTAATCTTTCTCAACGAGATTATTATAAGTAAGGCATTGGCCTTTACTATAACTATACAGACTCAAATTTTGAATGAATGAAATTATTTTTGCTAAAGTATTTACTTAACCCTAAAAGCATAAGTGATGCATGCTTAGATGCTTCTTATTGCGTCTTTGTTATTAAAGCTCAAGGTTAAAACAAAAATTAAGCATTAAGTAAAGAATTTTATTTAATTTTATTTTTTGTAACGTATAAGTGATATCTAGTTATTATAAGTATGACGCTATCGTACTGCGTATAAATCTTATCTTACTTAACTAGTTTTTGTACAGACCATAATACCACTTTGATATTATACTGACGCATGTTTAACACTTACTATATAAAAAAATGTAGTAGTTATACAATTATATGATTGCTATTATTAAGGGGGATAATATTTGATGTTGTAAAACTGGTAATAATTAACAAGTATATAATACTCGGTATTTATACAACGGAAACGATAAATACAATAAAACGGTGTACCTCCGTAGCATACATGTAAACCACTATTTTTAAAGCTAAAATTAATAACACTACCCAGTACGTATATTTTTGAATGTGCTAAATTTGCTCGGAACAATTCGGAATTGTTTACAAAAGCTAAAGAAATTTATTCCAGAAACCCAGATAGAATAGTTTTAAATACGACACCTGAAATTGCAATGTTACAAAACAGTCTTATTATATGTGTGGCAAAATATGTAATGAAATACTGCAAATAAACAAACATGTGAATATAAATTTATTTAATAATAAATTATGACTGGCTTATAAGCAAAACATTTTACAGTATCAACGAATTTTTTATAATAAAATAATTGAAACACTAATTTATAATAATTAAAATGTATTTTTTATTTTAACATATATAAAAATGTCTATTCCAAAAATCTTATTGTGACCTAGATTTGTTAACGAAATACCAAGTATCTGACCATACATATGTTATAATTGTTTTTATTTAATAATAATATTAATTGACGTATATTAAATTAATTTATAATTATTATTTTAACCATAACAATGGTAGAATGTTATAGGACATTAATTTATCACTGTAACAACTTTCGTACTCTATTCTGTTAAATACACTTTATTATAAGAAAAAACCCTGTCTCCTAAAACGGATATGAATATATATTTCAAATATTTAATACAGCTTTTATATAAATCAAAATATGAATACATACTTTTCACTACTCTCAATACCCTTAGTGCGTAACTTTATAACGTCATTAATAATAAAATGTTACAAAATTACGTAAATAAAGAGAAAAATCGTGAATTTAATTATAATCATAAAAAGTTAGAAGTATTAATTTATTTCTATATTCTTTACCTATCTATCTTTATTTAGGTAAAGAATACTGCTATAAGTCTATTTATTAATCAATGTATAAGCTACGTTCTCTGGGATGTGTCAGCCATTCTATCGTATTTGAAATAGAGCATATAGTATATGATATAGCAAATCCGCTTTACTCAATCTCAAGTTCGCGAGCTTCATGTGACCCACGAGCTTTTGTGGGTGATCTGCTGGCATAATACATTATTGTTTTACAATATAATGGATTTACATTGGTATACCTCTGCAGCTGCAAAGTTTTATAGACGACGTAAGCATTTTCCATTACATGGCCCGTCAGCCTGGCTATTGCATAACCTATTAATAAAAAACACCCTACATAAAATACAACTCATCTAATATTACAAAACAATACAAAAGGTAAATTATGACTGCTCCAGAACAATAATGCACATAGGGGGAAATATAGCGCTTTAGTTGGTCTAGATCACATAGCAGAAGTATTAGCGGGCGGTAGCGGTTCCAGAGGCAAATAGAGAGCATTCAAGATAGACGATAATTTCAATATTTTATTTTTATAAACGCTAAAGTGTGTATGCTTATTCATTTGTTCTCGTTTTTCAAGTAGAAACAATACAATGTTGCAACATAATTGTTAAAATTTTAAAAATGCCGTGTCTATTATACGTTGAAGCTATTAAAAAAACTGGAATACATTACATAAACGATGGAGAACAACTATGCAATTTTTACATGTCTGTCGGTTTGCATGTTTGATCGGGATTCCTATAAAAACTACAAGACGGATTTCGATGCGGTTTTTGCTGATCGACAGGAAATTCTTAGAGTTATTAGTGCTTAGGCGGGAATTTATCGGGGAATAATTTAAAGTAACCAAACTGAAATTTGCGAATGCGATTTTTTCACTGATCGATAGAAAATTTTATGTTATAAAATGTGTGAAAATTTGATCTCGGGAATCCCACTGCAAATTGCCTGGAAACGTTTTGTAGATGTTTGGGTGCATAAAAATTAGTTTATTCCGGCACAGTTTTGACTACAACGATAGCTTACACTATTTTTAAAATGCTGCGGTACTCTGTGTTCCGGGAATTTCAAGTCAATCGTGAACGAAGTCACGAATAAATCCTAGTATAACATAATGTACTTTTTATCACCATAAAATACACGGTTCCTGGAAGATGTTTTGTGTATGCCGATTTCTGGCAAAATGTAAGTTTCATATTAAATTAACTATTTATAAATAACTAAGGAGTTTGGCATTTTTGTTCACTTTTAAATAGGGAAGACGGCATCGAAAAACTTGGATAGACTAACTAAGCCTGAACATAGTAGTAAGATGTTGATGGATTGATATTATTAAACCTTGAAAATGACTTTTTTTCTTTTCATTCAAAGGCTTTAATTTATTTTACGACAAGTATGTATTAACATAATATATTTTTAATTGAATAAATTTAGCTTTAAATTATTATAATATTATATACGACTGTACAGTTTTAGTTTAGGAGGGAAGGGTAAAATGTAAAAAATACTTAAACCAACGAACGCTGTAAGGACACTGATTTTATTATCTCTATAAATAAATATTATAAACGTGAAAGTTTGTAAAAATGTAAGAATGTATGGATGTATGTTTGTTACTCTTTCACGCAAAAAACTACTGAATGGATTTGATGAACAACGGCCTTGTATAAGCTAAAATTTAAATATCAAAGATGCTTGATGATGAGATGAGATGTTTTGAAATTTGATTTCGTTTAAAAACATAAGGAAGAAACTTAATGTCGAATTAAAAACAAATGTTAATTGATCTTAAAAACCTTCATAAAACACAGTGTTCTAATGATCTTTGCACTGTGTATGGTGGTCTTTATCGACTAATGTTATTACCTATACCTTGTGCAGGTATGTTGTAGACGTAATGTTGTTTTCATCTTCCAATCAAAGTGATAATTAAGATTCAAACGATTTAAAAGATACTATATACGTTTTAAATTCCTTCACCGATCCACTGTCCACAATTTGTGCCATGATACCTATCGAAAACTTATGACGCCGGCACACACTTCATCCTATTATGATAATTCTTTTATGGCGCAGGCTGTCAAACTTTGGAATATGCTGCCTGTCAGAGAGTCCTTACCAACATTTAGAAATTTGCTCAGAAAACACTATTTGTCCACGAATAGCTATTCCTGATTTACTATTTTACTTTTATTAATGTAGATAGGTATACCCTTTTCAAATATTTAGTTCGATGACAGATCTAATGTGTTACCGTCTCGATTTAATTTATAAACAAGTTTTAATCAATTTAAGTTATCTATATATAGTTACGAGTGCGAGACTGGAATTAAAATGCCGTTAGAATTACTATAGTTTATTAGAACTATACAAACACGTATAACACAACTAACACCTTACTCAATCGGGCCATTGTTTTATACTGCACAAATGCAATATGTCCGCCCGGCAACGTGGACCGAATTTCCTAGAATCAGTTTTTAATTTAAAATCCGTAACACCTGGCTAATGATTACAGTACAACAATAGGCTGTATGCCAATAAGTAAACTAAATAAGACGATCATAAAAGAATTTCAATGTTATCAGTTTAAATGCCGACGGGTAATAAATGTGCTTTGTTTCAAATATGCAAGTGTAAATTTGTTTTTGTCGGCGCCTAGGTTGTAAAAATATTTTGGCTTAAAAATGCTATATCGTGTAATAAATATACATACATTTCAATGAACATGTTTTATATAAATTAAATAAGCCATTTATACAAAGAGTATATTGAATATATGGAGACATTTACATAAGCACTAGAGTTTACCCCGCGGCTGTGCCGCGAGTTAACCTCTAGTGCGTGTCTCTTGTTTATAGAGCAAGTGCTACAGGTTATATTATATTACATTTTTATGTATTTGCCCACGGAAGATTCACTTCATTTTATATTGCTAATTATACCATCCCCCGTCTATCTGTCAACAAAATAAATTACAAGACTTGACCAAAAAGGCCACAATGGTATTAATGACGACAGTGACCGACATGGCCAAAATGACGGAATAGGCAAAAATGACCAAAAAGGCCAAAATGATCAAATAGGCCAAAATGACCAAAAAGGCCAAAATGACCATAAAGGCCAAAATGACCATAAAGGCCAAAATGACCGAATAGTCAAAACGACCAAAAAGACCAAATAGGCCAAAATGACCAAAAAGGCCAAAATGACCATAAAGGCCAAGATGACCGAATAGGCCAAAATGACCAAATAGGCCAAAATGACCAAAACGTCCAAAATAACCAAATAGGCCAAAATGGCCAAAAAGTCCAAAATGACGAAATAGGCCAAAATGACCAAATAGGCAAAAATGACCAAAAAGTCCAAAATGACCAAATAAGCCAAAATGACCAAATAGGCCAAAATGACCAAAAAGGCCAAAATGGCCAAAATGACCGAATAGGCCAAAATGAGTAAAAAGGCTAAAATAGCCAAAATTACCAAAAAGGCCAAAATGACAATTATCCATTGTCCACCCTCAGTATTTAATTTACGTACGTACCGAATCGGCCCATTAGTTCTTCCGTCCTAAAAGCATAACAAACAGAAAGACAAATATATTTTTTATCCCGGAAACTATCCCACTTTTCGGGATAAAAAGTATCCTATGTTCATTCTCGGTATCAAAAACATGTATACTGAGTTTCAGCCAAATCGGTCCAGTAGTTTTTACGTGAAAACGGAACAGACAGACAGACAGAGTTACTTTCGCATTTATAATATTAATAGGGATTTATATAACTGCAATATGATATTTTTTTTAAAGTAGAACATTTTTTTATATTCAAATCGATTCCTTTCGATCTGATCACAGAAAATTACTATTAAGTTGCCCACAGCAATAAAGTACGACAATTATGTCATTTGTTACACGTGGACTTCGCTTTTAATCAACCCGAACTTGATAGACGTGCAAACGTCAAAAATAAAATAAACACTTTTAAACAATATAGTTTCTGAGATGACTATGCCATACATAGACCAATTGTGAGACGGAAGGACAATTCTATAAAACTTCCGTTTTCGCTATATACGAAACCCGAAGCAAACCCGGTAGAAAAAATATAATGGTAATAAGCTAATAAGACCTTTATAAATGATTCTCCACTAGATTTGAATTTGACAATTTCCTGTTTTGAATATTAATCAGTTTCCTAATATAATAATAATAAAATAGTTTAATTATATTTAATTAGTTCCTTTTTATTTTGTATCTGTTTACTTTTTGATTAAGGTCTCGTGCGTATAGTGGACGTCATTTTAATACCATTCTGGGCGTGGAAGGCGTGGAGTATATCTATTTATATTATTATAAAATTGCAAGCATGCTGTGTCTACTACATTAAAGCTTTAACAAACAAACAACTGGTATAGTCTGTATAATTGTTGGAGAACACGATGATTTTTTTAAGCTTTTATTTGACTTGCAATGATGTACCTATGTATGTATGTAAGTATGTTTGTAAGTTCGGGCGGAATCTTGCAAGTTAAATTTGACGAGTTTCCCGGTTTCCGATTGAGCTGAAAATTTTCACGCTATGTATATCACGTGCAATGCAATAATATGGTAACATGGAGCTGATCTGATGATGGAGTCGGAAGGTGGCCATAGAACTCCTGTATTAAACAAGATAGACCCGCCGTGTTTGCGTTCGTCTTACTTGTCTTGGCTAGCACTCTGCTGCTGCATGATATCCAGTATCTGAAAAGCTTGTATTTACAAACTATTTTTACTCAAAGCTTATTTAGATTTCTTCTCTGTTTGTCGGTTTGTCTATTTGTTCGGGATTCACTTAAAAACTACTGGGCCGATTTCGATGCAGTTTTCGCTGATTAACAGCTAATGCCTAAACTTAAACTATTCGCTACATTTTATCCTAGATATTGTGTGAGACTTTTTCAGGCATGCTTCATTTCAATTAATTTTTTTACAGGTCGATAGAAAATATAAATTTATAAAATGTTTGATATTATTTATACCGGCAATCTCACGAAAATTTTTCCGGGAGCGGTTTCCATATTTGGACGTGGTCTGCACACAGATCACATTTGATTTTATTAACCAACTAGAGTATATCTCGTAAACCTATCCCACTTTCTGGGATAGACTTTACATAAATCTATCCCACTTGTCCACCCTCGATATTAATTACATACATCTGTCAAAAAAGTATTGGCAATGGATGATTTCTTTGTTTTTTCATGATGTGATATTTTGTATCCCGGGAATTTCAAGTTAAGCGTTCTCGAAGTCGCGAGCATAAGCTAGTAGAATTATATCTTTGTTCGCATATAGGAATGTGTAATTTATACTTTCATAATGTAGTTAATGATATAAATGTATAGTACTTTTTTATTTATTTCTTCTTTAATTATTTAATTACCATTGATTTAGTGTTAATGTAGTTAAACCACCAAATATTATAGTATTTAATTTTTCTTTTAAAGGCTCCTTGGACAACGGGTTGCTGGAAGAGATCGCTATAAGCGATAAGACCACCTATGGGTTTATTGGAAATTATTCACATTAAACTAAGTTGTCATACCTTATGTTGAACAATAAAGAGTTTTCATTCTTTCATTCATTCAATGTTCAAGCCTAAGCATATACACCCAGGAGCAATCATCTTATACCCAAGGCTGCCGAAGGATCAATCAATCTACTTCATTTTAATTTATATATTAGCATTGATACAAAGCAATACACAATCCCAATGGACCAATTAAAATCATCGTATATACTCGTAATTAAAAAATAACAATTGAGTATATCATTGTTAGATTAAATTTAAATTAATTAATTTAATAATTGCAGTATAATAAATTCAGGTTGTCATTCATTATGTAGATGCCCATTTATAATTGTTTCATTACCAAGGTCCTGAACAAGGAACGAGGGATGTAATGGATATGCAATTTCGTTTACGGCTATATGAATAGTAATATACCGTTTACGGTTACGAAAATAAAATTATTTCGGATTATTCGGTAGTTTAGAATAGTTTCAGACGGCTTTTTCTTCGAACGTCTTCGTCGTTCATTTTCGTTTTAAAAATCGTATCGCTTAGAAATTGTATTTAAGTACATTTTCCATTTTATCTTCCTTCTATTCTTGTAAGACATGGACTATATTATAGATTTAAAGAAATCTTTTCTCTCTCTTTCTTCTATCTAAAACTTCATTGACTATTTCGGGTTGAACGGTACAAAACAAACCGAAAGGCGTTTCGGAGTAAGGTCTCAGTTAATTACATTACATTTTTCTAATTAAAAAAAAAAGTTTACAAAGAATTACAATGTAACTATTTATTACTATCATAATGTTTTTTAAAGATTTATTTAAAGTCAATATGGTAAGAAGACATCTTTCTAAGGTCGTTAAAATTGCGTAACCTCTTACTTTTGAAACTATGAAGTGGAAAATGCGATTATAGAGCGTTTAATATAAAGTATTAGAGTTTACTTATATTTTGGAGTGAAATAACACATGCATTAACTCAAAAGAGTTGCGTTTTTTTATAGTAAAACGAACTTTAGTGCAATGAAATAAGATCAATACAACATCCATCAGTGTAAGATACAGAGTTTTGAAATTAGAAGGCCTTATTTTTATTAATGTAATATTAATCGCACTTATATTTGCGGTTTTAGGCTTTTTTATATACCGCACTTGAATGACGAAAACACTCGATGTTTGTAACTTCTATAGAACCGTTCGTTATGGCGGGCTTCCATGCACTTACCCAATTAAAAATGTGTGCAGTTCACACGCAGTATAAGTGAAACTTAGAGATATACTCATAGCTCATTCTCCTGTAACTTTTATTAATATAAATACAATTTCTTAAGCTACTTCCTACAACATATCGAGGGCTTCATAACAAATGGGCGTACAGACAAAAATACAGTTTTACAAGAGACAAAATTGTGAATAAAACCAAACTAGTTGATTGTATGAGGCTGAAATTTGGAATACCCTTCTATTTAGCTACATTTGTATACTGGTAAGACTTTCTAAATTGTAACATTTCATAGATTTTAGTAAATAAGAAATAAATGTGATTTTTGTGTATACGCCCATTTGTTATTAAGCCCTCGATATTATAATTCAAAATAAACTTGTTAAGTATCCCTTTAAATTTTTCACTGTTTAAGTTAAAAAATTATTATTATCAGTTCTATTCCGGTCCAAATTGGACCTATGTTTAATCATCGGTCTTATTGACTCTCTAATCTGTGCTGCACAATGTAAAACTCGTATTTCTTGCTCTCGCAGGCTTATGATATGTCTTTATATCTCTTTGTCTCTTTTATGTGTTGCTTATTCTTTTCATCTAGTTTGCAAGCATAACGATTTTAAAGAAGCTTCATTTCTAAAATATTTAAAAATAAAATGGTTGTGCAAAACCGTATATGTAAAATTGCTATGAGATCGCCATTATTTTTTATTCATAGAACAATCCAAACTCATCATCAAGCAAATCCGGAAAGCCTTCCATGAAGACTGAGGTCCTCTCTATGCCACTGAAACTGTCCCTGAAGTCCACGTCTGGGGAACGTTTGGCTTCCAGCTCCAGTCAAATTGGTTTCAGTTATAGGCAATCACGATATGCAGTTTCCAAATATATTTTATTGAAAATTTTGTTAACTGTCTGGAGGTCACCAATGACGGGTCCGTACGATTATATTAAATAGAATTTACATAATATAATTTTCACCATGACTTTCTCTCTATATGTATGAGCGTGAGAGGTTTAATACGCTACATCACTTTAAATCACTAGCACTAAGTTCAAAATTTAATGTTACATACAATTTCCTTTGATCTTCGTATAAAACAATATATGCCTTAACAAACGAGTAAGTAGAAATATATTGTATTTTGAATTAAATAAGGTTGAATTTTACGTGTTTCTTTTTAGTGTTGCTTTTTCGTTTCATGGAGTTTCAAGGACACGGTCGACACACAAACACAACCCTCACATTCATAACGACTGTAAAAACGTTACCCATCACAAAAAAATATTTCTTTTTTCTGTAACCGTTGTAACATTTTCATTTCTAGGTACCTGGTTAGTTATAAAAAATAAAAAATCACAGTTCCCTTAAATCAGGTAGCCTAATGTGCTTCGCGCAGTCTCTTGCACAAAGTAGCCGGTCGGCAGGGGCTGAATGAGTAAAGCGAAAATCCGGGATATCATCATCAGGAATCATTATACAAAATGCAAAAACTTAAACAACAAAATAATGCTTTACTTACTTCCTTATTCTTTGCGAAAAAAATGAATCTCCAAAAACTTCTCTATAGCAGCCATAATCGCGTCATTATCGAGAAAATTAGTTCCACGAAATTCCTGAATCCGAAAAATGTTAATTTGAATATCGAACTTCCCAAAAAGTTTTTATGTATTTGCACTTCTAAGAACTTTTTACTTCACCTAGATATTCAGTAGTGGATATCGATTGGTGGAAGAAAAAGAAATGAACCCTTTTATCCGGGAACATTCAATAAAACCATTGGAGCATAAGACCGATGTATACACAGTGCTGGGAAATAAAATCCCATTATTTGGTTACAATGCTTTATAATAAATAGCTTGTGCAAAAAAATAATAGTTAATGTAATCAAAACAAAAAGTTATATTATTATCACGTCGAATATCAGAACAGGAATGGATTAAAATACACTAGACATTTCCACTTGAATGTTCTGTTTTATCTATCTATAATATTATAACGCTCTAAACTTTACATTGAAACTATTAAAAAAAAAAACAACTGGAATAGACTATATGAACGATGGAGAACACGATGCATTTTTTTTTAGATTTCTTGTCTATCTATTTGTTCGGGTTTCACGTAAAAATTACTTGGCCGATTTCAATGCGGCTTTCGCTGAATAACAACAAATTCTTAGACTTAAAATCTGCGCTACTTTTTATTCTGGAATCACGCGGCTTTTTTTCTGGGAATTGTTCTGGAAAAAAAATTGGAGATCCAAAGCGATTTTTTCACCGATCGATAATCGATCGGTAGAAAATGTGTGGTATTTTGTACATCGGGAATCCCGTAGGAATTTTTCCGGGAGTGGTATAACGATGTTCGGGTGCATAAAAAATGGCTTTTTCCGATAGAGTTTTTCCTACAATATCAAATCAAGTGTGTGCTAAATCGCGGACATCGCCTAGTACAAGTATATAAATTAATAAGACATGTAAGTTCGTATGTACGAGTATGCATTTGAATTTTAAAATGGTTTTTCTAATTATAACATAGATAAATATATAAGTGGGCGAGTGCGAACCGGACTCATAAATAGAGAGTTCCTTCATAACATGTAAAACCAATATTGATCATCTTATCTGATTAACTTTTCAACTAATTGTTACTACTGTATGAGCGAATAACTTTATCTATCAAGAGCCTCCATCCATACGTTGTGGCGCGCGATGATGGAAAGATTTAATTGGTTTAAGAAGTTTCAGGAAAATGTAGAAAATTCTAGAATAGAAGGTTCAGGAAGGAAATAACACAGACAGGACATAGATAAATGTTTAGTAAGGCAATTAATAAAAAATAATGTAAAGAAGATGGAAATTATGGGTTCCAGAAGATTCTTCCAGGTATATAAGCAGCGTAAGGAGCGCCTGATAGGGAGTTCAGTTGATGACAGGAAAGCGACAAGTGCGATAGAAGAAGTGACGAGTTTAGTGGACAGTTGAGTGAAGAGTTTAGTGAGCAGTTCAGTGAAATAGTAGTTTAGTGTGGTTCAAGTTTCACGCAGTAAATTCAGAGGTGAGTACCACAGTAGCAGAAGGTGATCTACGCAATATCGGCGACGGTATTGTGAGTGAACATCTCACCGTCGGAACAGTGTGTCGGTAATTATGCGTCAAGGGGCAACCATGCAGGCAAGCATCACGTACGGCTATGTAAGAGAATAAAAGCGTTTCGTTGGAAAAAAACTAACTAAGCGTACCTCCGCTCGCATGTAACAGTAAGGACTGATTTTTTTTAGCACATGCGCACCACCTCGGGCAAAATAGAATTTATGTACAACGAACCTTAAGTCGATGTGGTCTTTTGCAGTGCAAGTAACGAAAGTTAATACAATTTTGTTTTTTAACCGAACTCAAAAAAAGGAGGAGGTTGTCAATTCGTCGGTTTTTTTTAATCTATAAGATAAACTTGAATAAATAATACTTTTTTTTAAATCTAAAAGATAAACTTGAATTAATAAACTTAAATTGAAACATTCAAGATGTAACTGAAAATAGTTTCAACCAAAAATTGTTTAATGAATATCAGTTTAATACTTTTATGATATTACTGATTAAATGTTTTTTAGGATTCTGCGGCGAAAGAAGAAAAAATAAACATTGACGTTCCTCGTCCTTACGGAATCGTCTACGATACCCTTCTTTGGAACTCTTGTATATTTAAAATATTGTAGATACACGCGACTTCAGTGCATGTCTGTATCTTTACATGTGTGCCAACTTTTACGTCACGAGTTAGTACGACGACATATGCTAAAATAATCAGCTGAATTTCGTGAGTGTACAACAACTAACTGGTTAACAGTCGAGTATTGTGCGAGCGTTCAACATACGATAGTCGCCTCATGAACGTCAACCCTGATTATTTTTAGGAGCGAGATGAAATAGTGACATCCACGGCTTTAAATTCTGAGTAAATATTGGTATTTACAATGTGATCCAGAAAATATTTTTGTACTGAGCAAGAGACGAATGACAATGTCAGTAGTATGTAAAACGTATAGAATAATAAACATATAAAAAAGTTATCTTAGAGACTAGAAGTTTCCGAGGATAATGAGCGAGACATAAAAAAAATTACCTAAACATGTTGGATGGAAGTTTCTTGCCGCATATGACCTTCGGAAAATGTTCTCCAGTGGAATTTAGTTTGAATAAAACCTTTTCAATTGGAATGATATTCGAATAGATGGATGAAGAAACATGACGATAAGGAGCTGATTGTCGCCCAAATATCTACGGAACCCTATAAAAACGTACTCGTCTTTATTTCCCTACTTTAATTTTATTTAATAATTCCAATTACTTGTAAATTATTTTAATAGAATATAAGGTGCGTAATTAAATGTGTCTGTGCGACTTTGTTCCTAATTGTGCGAGCAGTATATTAGCGCATGCATCACTACTTCCTACAACAGTTGCCATTTAGCTGTTCAAGGAAACAAAGAGTAGTCGAGTTATTAATTTAATTATATTTATTTTTTATTTATCAAAATGGAAGTTGTGTTTAAGATAATAGGTTATACTTTATTCTTTGCTAATTTCGCAAGTTCAGGTGGTAAGTTATTTTTTGGGTATTTTAATTATGCTAAATCCTTCCTTTAAGTTTCAATTCGAATGAGTTTGATATTTATATAATTTTATGTAAGAGTATAATAATCATATTATTTACCTTCTTCTTGAAGATGATTTAAATTTTGAGTAAATGCTTTCGAACATATATAAATTAAATAAAAACCTAAAATGATATTGAGATTAATAAAAAACAATAAAACAACAAAACAATTATTTTATATTTTAAATATAGCCTGATAGTTTTCCATTTTATTAAAATTTCAAATATTAATGAGATTAAAGCAATAATTTATGTCCATCGTCATAAGCTTAGCGTTAAATTTCTAATGCGTATATTGTTACAATTACCCCGTACCGGTGGAGGAAACATCGTTATGAAACCATCACATCGAGATAACCGATCTGTGAAATTCGCCAATCGGCCTTAGGCAGAGTACCCTTCATTCCTTTACATGAAGAGACTCGCCCGACCCGTGTGTAAGTTTTTGGGCTCATATTGTTGAAAACTACTTTCATTTATAAATCTAATATATAAAATTCTCGTGTGACAGTTTTCGTTGCCATACTCCTCCGAAACGGCTTGACCGATTTTGATGAAATTTTTTGTGCTTATCCGGTATCTATGAGAATCGGCCAACATTTATTTTTCATCCCCCTAAATGTTAGGGGTAGTCCACCCCTAATTTTTTTTTTACCTGGCAGGACGTCGTCTCCCGGGACAGCTAGTGTAATATATGCGTCGTATTCTATTAATAAGATTTATTATTAACTAGCTGATGCCCGCGGCTTTGCCCGCGTGGTACGGTTTTTAACTATCACACGGGGACTCTTTAATTTTTCGGGATCAAAAGTATATAAATATGTTGACCAGGGATATAAGCTACCATACAAAATTCATTTAAGTCGATGCAGTCGTTTCGGAGATTAACTGGTTCAAACAGACAGACAAACAGAGAAACAAAAATTTGAAAAAATCTAAATTACTTCTATTTCACTTCTTACATCCCCTGACTCGGTTTTTAACAAAAATTTTTTCATTGTACAGAAATTCGAAACTGTTTTATTGTATGTATAGATTACATATGATAATCTAAGTATGTACGTACATACTTAGAAATTAAATGTGACATCGATATCAGAATGTTATCTAAGTACCAAGCCGCCTAATACTAACAAAGGAACTAAATATCCATCCATCAATAGAAACCTTCTACTAACGACCAATTTAGGTCTCCTAAGATTTCACCGGGTTATCCTGGTTCCACAGTTTAATAGTTTGGCAGTTGTTCATATTTGCCACAGTGCTGTAGTAACGTATACGTTACTCGAACTCTAAAGACTCAACTCGAAGTCGAACAACAACTCGAAGTCTTGTTACATTAACTGAGTTACACTACAGTAATTCGAAGATTTCTAGTCTAAATACAAGCCTTCATAAGGCTATTGATGTCATTATTTAGAATATTAATTATATTTTAAAGTATCGAATACATTTAATTGAATCTAACTTACCATTCAGGGAAGCAAACAAAATAATATTTAAACTAAAGTTTCATAAATTGGTTAACAGATGTTAATAAAATAATTACATAAATAATTATACCCAATCAATAATATAAGTATTTATTTGTTGAATCAAAATTATATGGAATTATAAGAATGAAAATTAACCATCTGTACTTGGTCTATTTTTTTGGGTTACTCTATTCATGCTCTATTCTTATAAACAGCATGAATAGAGCAACAGCATGAATAAATAGGCTAAGAAGTTTATAATTATGTACATGATGTTTATGGAACAATCTTGAAGACTAGTTTTGGTATTTTTTTTCAGAAAGCAAAATTTTGGAAAGCTTTGATTAATTAGTTCTGTACCACTCACGTGAAGAATTATATAGAAAAACATTTCTTGTTAAATTTATAAATATTAACTGTGAAATATGATTCGATAAACTATTTGTGCTATTTTATGCATTAAATCCGATATTTAGAACATTAATCTCGATTGTTATTACTCTTGCCTACCTTTTCATCATCTTTATGTAAACATTTAATCATTTTGGCGACGTCCGCAGTCTAGATGTATGAGCTTCCCGGGTTTCGATTACTATAACTCAAAGGTCCTGGATTCAAAACTAAGTAAAGCAACTGCTAGACCATCATGTCATTACTTAAAATAATTGACAATATTGGAAATTACTTGGAAAATGGTAGCTCCTCAACACCATACGAGTAATTAATTAAAAAAATAATAATATTGGAATTTAATTATTTAATTTTAAAACGGTTCAACTTTAGGCATTAATTTAACATTTTAACTTAAATTTTTATATATCTTCCATTTTGGTATTTTTCAGGATTAAGTATATATGGATATATATATATATATATATATATATATATATATATATATATATATATATATGTATTATCGTATCGTATATATAAGATATTATCGTCAACTAGAGGGTATCATGTCCAAGTGAAGTAACTTTTTCTTAGTGATTGAGTGCTTAGTATATTTGACCTGTTTTAGCGCTTTTGTCTTAGTCTCATGCAAACTAAATTGTAGTTCCAGTAGTATACAATAAGTTTGTAAGAAAGATCTCGATAAAACTAAGAAACTCGAGACTCTTTACCAACACTACTTCACCCTAATTTCTAACAATTAATAGATCCCCCGTCTTGAAATTTAATTGGGACCGTTAAGTTATTATTGTTGAACGCAATGACAGGTATTCAGTAACTCTTAATCCCGTAAAAGGTTTAAGGCTGTAGCAGTCTTTAAGGTTTCATAGCCATTTGTTCGAAAATGATTTTGATATCAAATTAGCATGTATTTATTCTGTCAATGTATTAGATGGATATCGATATACATAAATATATGTTTGTGTGTATACACCTAGGAGTATTATTTTTTTCCAATGTAGTTAGTGTGTATCATCAATCAATATTTACCGTATTCATGATACCGTGATGTTGTTATTACCATCGCTTCATCTGTGTGAACGGCCCATAACCATAACATTATGCCATATAAAACCCAACCATACGAGTAATAAAAGGAAACTTTCATTTTTGAATTGAAGGAGCCTATCTCTGGTAGCAAAGGCCGGAAGTGGAGTCAGTGAGACCTAGCGATCGAATTGCTTTGAATCACGTCCACTCGAGGTTTATCTCACTTGGGAAAGAGCATAACAAGTCAGTGCAACGCAAAGGCGATCGACAAAATTGACACACATCATCATCGTCACCGGAGCGTTAAATCTCGGTTGCAATCGGAGAGTCCTTTCCGACGCCTAGCGTTTGTTTTCCTACTTCATCTACTCCAGTTCACGCGGTCTTCGTCATCCCCGGTTTTTAGAGCAATGGTACGCGTGTCATCCTCCACTACGTTAAATCAGCATTTCTGAATCCATCCCTTCAACTGGGACGTGGCAGAAGCGGCATGGGGATATTTGTTCCCCACATAACTAGCCGGTGTCCGTAAAAGATAGCCATATCAGCGTAAGGGACTCTCTTGTAGTTTGTCTGCTATATCACGGGCATGAAACGTGGATGCAGCGTAATATGATGTTATTACATTAGACATAATGACAGTGATATTACAACAATTATAGTAATCTATGATATTATAAAATTGTAAACATAGCGTGTCCGTACATAGAAGATGTTTAAAAAAACAACTGGAATAGACTATACCTATAAATGACGGAGAACACGATGCATTTTTTTTTCGATTTCCTGTCTGTTTGTCGGTTTATCTGTTTGTCCGGGATTCACGTAAAAACGACTAGGCCGATTTCGATGCAGTTTTCGTTGATCGAAAGCTAATTCTTAGACTTAAACTGCGCTACTTTTTATCCTGGGAATCTCGCAAGAAGTTTTCAGGTATTTAAAATGGCCAGATAAAATATAATTGTGTTCAAGTTATTTTTTTTAGTGATCGATGGCAAATTAAATGTAATAAAATGTGTGTTATATTTATCCCGGGAATCCCACGGGAATTTTCCCGGTACGGATTTGAAGTGTGTGGGGTGCATAAAAATGCCTTTTTCCGATGGAGTTTTCATTAAAGCGATAGCTTACATTAAAATGTGTTCCGGAAATCAAGCATGAATTTCAAGTCAAGCGTGGATGGAGTCGCGGGCATTATTATCCTAGTAAGATAATATAAAATATTACATGTTACTTTTTTATCTTTGCTTGTGGTTAAGGTAAACTAGGTAAGTTGTTAACTAGTAAATGTAGTTACTTGATATGTGTCTATTGCCGTTCAAGAACATCCGTGACATCAAATTAAATGTTGAGTGGCTCACTTTATTGAAGCTTAAAATAATTATTTTTTATGTACTTTTTGAAGAGCCTCGTATTCATCCGTACAATGCAGATTCTAAAAGTTACTCACACATGCGGATTTATAAGTTTTTTTTAAACTTTTGTATGAGATTAAAATCTATAAGGTTACGATATTCCGTAGGTTTATTTTTTTATTTGTTATGGCAGGAGTTCAGCAGACAGGCACACGGCCCATTTGATGGTAAGAGGTGACCATCGCCTATGGACATTTGCAACACCCAAGGTGCTACAAATGCGCCGCTGCTCTCTAAGGGAGACTGGAACCTGGTCTCTATTGCCGGAACACAAATCAAGGTTGTTATGACGGCATACTCTAGACAAGAGGTGGTAGCTATCCAGTTGGGCAAATACCCTACCACCTGGCTGTGAGTTGTTTCAGGAAATTGTATTCTTTCTCCGTTCCTGCACGGATAAAAGTATTTAGTAAATTTGACTGTCCGCTCCATTGTTGCCTATTCGACTTGTCGCGGACATACGTGTTTCGGATTGGTTATAAAAATAGTGTTACTGTTGGACGTTCAGGCTAGGCACTATTAAAAATACTTAAATAATAATATACCTAAAATATTAATTCTCATTATTCAAAATCCTCCACATTACGGAAGACATATTTATAATTGAACGACTAGAAAATTATAAAGCATAGGCATAAAAGATGTTGACTCACATTCAAACTAGTATGCGTGACCTTTGATATTTAAGAATATCTTTACAACCAGTTACACTTCTATTACTAAGAAATCAAATGTAAAAATATTTAATTGGATCATTTCTTGATAAACATATAAAGGTCACACCTGTTTGTTTTTTATAGATATCACTGCATAGTTAATTACATTTATTAAATTTTAAAATTCCGCAAGGTATTTCTGAACTTCGAAATTTGATATTAAGTAAAGTTCTGATGAAGAATATTTCAAAAATTTTATTCAAAAATAAATCTATTGTTAAGTACTCGTATTATAATTTGCGTATACATCACGATTACCATCCTAGTTAATTTCTGGGGTTGTTTGGGAGATATCGCCCTTTGTGCATTCCCTTGTGTTAGATGTAGTTTTAGTGTAACTTAATTTCAAAATCACAATTTAACTAAAATTTGATTCGAATATCTATCTTGTAAGAAAAAAGCATGATATAAGTACCGTTAGATTTATCTTGAAATTCGTATGTATATATATATATATATATATATATATATATATATATATATATATATATATATATATATATATATATATATATATATATATATCCATATATATATATATAATATATATATTTATAAATAGAATATGCCCGTGAATTCATCTAAGCTTGACTTGAAATTCATGCTTGATTTCCGGAACACATTTCGTGGGTCCTCGGGACACAAAATACCGCAGAATTTGAAAAAGAATGTAATCTATCGTTACTGGGAAAGCTGTGTCGGATTCAGAATTTTTTTACGCACTCGAATAACAAAAATCGCTCGCCAGAACTTTCCCGTCGATTTCCCGAGATAAAATAATCTCACACATTTAATACATTAAATTTGCTATCAATCAGTAAAAACATTACATTGAAATTCAATGTTTTCATGGCCATATTATTTTATTGCCAGAAAATTTCCCGCAGAATACCCAGGATAAAAAGTAGCGCAGAGTTTAAATCTAAGAAGTAGCTGTCGATCAGTAAAAAACGCATCAAAATAGGCCCAGTACTTTTTACGTGAATCCCAAACAGACAAGAAATATAAAAAAAATGCTTCGTGTTATCCGACGTTTATATAATCTATTTAGTGCTTTAATGTACAGGCATGGCATGTTTCACATATTATAGATGTAAATTATATATATACATTTATTATATATTATAGTCAGGTGGTAGGGCTGGGTGGCTACCACCCGTGGTCTAGAGTTAGAGTATAGCGCCATTACAATTTTGACTTGTGTTCTGGCATCAGTGGCCAGTTCCAGTTTATCCTTCAAGGTCGGTAGTACATAGGCAGCACCTCTGGTATTGCTAATATCCATAGCCGACGGTAACCACTTTCCATCACAGTTGGGCCGTCAGTTTGTCTACTGTGCTTTAGCAATAAAGGAAATAGACAATGAGTTTTACTGTAATCTATAAAAATTATGCCCCTCTTAAACTTCTAAAAATAAATTACGTATTTACTGATCATGATGTTATCTAGTTTATTGAGGTGTAAGTCTGATCCGCGATTTTTTATCTCCTCATTTAAAGATGTATATCATTTCCAGTGTTGCCAGTAGACAAATGCAAACTTGAAGACTCCGAATGTATGCTAAACGCTTTTCAAAAAGCTTTACCCACCTTCGTAGCTGGTATCCCCGAAATGGGGATAGAAGTACTTGATATAATGTCAATGGATGACTTGAGCTTTGATTTATCTGGATTGCAGTTTTCTTTGAAGAACGGTCAGCTGGAAGGTCTGAAAACTGCTAAATTTGATGTGGCTGCGTAAGTATTTATTTTTTATCACTGGATGTTAAACAAAGCCAAAGCGCCTGTAGTACACGGAGCTTATTTTCTTTTAATTTAATAAAAGTAAGCACTCAATAAGTCTTTGATTAGATATACAACTAAAAAGTGTATCATACTTAATTTCCCTCGAATTCTCAGAAGTATACTCCTTGTGATAGTAATAGTAATACTCCAGTCTCCCTTAAGAGAGCAGCAGCGCATGTAACACCTTTGGTTTTGCAAATGTCTATAGGTGATCGTGACCGCTTTCCATCAAATGGGCTGTCTCTCTGTCTGATCAAATCCTGCAATCAAAAAAGAATCGGCAGACAGAGGGAAGGTATAGTTTAGGCGCTTCACAATGAGTCAGCAGAATCATGAAATAATTAAAAATTAGCTTTACTTGTCATAATGCAACTGACGGTCAAAAACTTTTAATGTACATAGATTAGTAAAATGTTGTAAAATCATGAAGATCTATTATATTTTTTGATATTACTTAATAAGAATATTACTTTACAAAAAAGTACAAAAACTGTTCATTCCCTTCCCTCTTTTACCTTCTGATACTTCTTCTGAACTAAAGTAGGAAAAATCGAAGTTAAAGAACCTCAAAAATACTTGAATTGAAAATTGTATTGATTAAGATATTCGTAGTTGTTTTTAAATATGAAGTAAAATAAAAGTCAAAGATTTATCTGTAACTAGGATATATCCGCGACTTCGTCCACGTTGACTTGAAATTCCCGCAGAATTTCCGGAACATAAAGTTTTTAATTTTATTTTTGAAGTACAGCAGACAGGCTGAATGGAAACTAATTACCGTCACCTATATATGGGACTGGAACCTGGCCACTAATGCTGGGAAACAACTCTAGGTTGTTATGGCGGCATACTCTTGACCAGGGGTGGTAGCCACCCAGACGGTTTTATTATAAATTATGATAGGTAATAATAATTTTTTATTTCAGGCATTATATAACCTATATCAATTCACAACATAAAATTTAAAAAAAAATAATAGTAATAATAATTAAATAGTATGTCATTTCCAATTCAAATACATTCATACGTTATACCTTTAAGTTCCGGTGCACAGAAAGTCAGCTCCTAAAAATGAGTTGTCAATGCAGTCTGAGAACATGCGGAGAATCCCATTGCCCGAGGCACGGAGGCGAGCCCAGAGCCCCGCTATGCATGGCCTTCTAATCGCATAGAAATCTGCAATTCTCTGTTCAGCCAACATGCCCGAAGCGCTGCAAAATCGAGGCAGTTTCACTAGGGTACGATATGCATTATTATATTGTACCCTAATGGTACCCAAAGTTTTCTTGGAGCATTGCACCCAGAGTTGACAGGTGTAGAGGCTTTGACAGTAAGCTCTTAATAATGTCACTATCACCTGTCCATTGCAATGCGAATATCTACACAAGATCACATTGCACCTCACAGCCAGAGCTCTGCGCTCGCGCTCTATGTCTAAGTCGTCAATGAGATTCTCCGCAAGTACGTGTCCCAAATATTTAAATTGGCTTACATATTTGAGCTCAGTCCCGCTCAACAATACAGGCAATGTAATCTCCGGACCCTTGCTGCTCGGAAAACCATCATCTGCGTCTTGTTCTCGTTGTATTTTAGGCCATGCTTAGCAGCATAGTCTTCACAAATACTAAGCAGTTTTCTTAACGCACTGATTGAGGGGTTCAAGAGCACCATGTCGTCAGCATAACTTATGTTGGTAAAGCATACGCCCCCAACATGACAACCAATCCTAGTGCTCCTCAGTTCCACAATCAGGTCATTATATAGAGGTTAAAAAGATCCGGAGACGACAAGCCTCCTTGACGTACGCCACACTCTACTCTATAATCGCTAGAGACGGTGTCGCCCCATTTAACATGGTTGGTTTGGTTTACGTACCAGTATCTTAACAGACCCACCGTTTTATCAGAAATATTTGACCTGGCTAGTTTTTCCCACAGTAAATCGAAGTTCACTAAATCAAAAGCCCGACTCAAATTAAGGAAACATGCATAAACTGAAGTATTTCTATCAACATAATGCCTAATTGTAGACTTCACAGTAAAAATCGGTGAGTCTGTTGAGAGATCAGGACGAAAACCAAATTGTGCATCGTCAATTTCTAAGTTGAGGTCAGGATGAAGTAACTTTCCAGGATTTTGCCTAAAATAGTAACAAGCGAAATTGTTCTGTAATTTTTAAAGCTGGAAAGGTCACCAAAAATTATGTTGGTATGCTGATTTTTATGCACATGGACACCTACAAACCGCTCGCGGGAAAATTCTTGCGATATTCCCATGATAAGAAAACATCATACATTTTATTACGTAAAATTTGCTATTGATCTGTGAAAAATTACATTATAATTCGATTTTTTAAATCGTAAAATCGCATCGAAATAGGCCCTGTAGTTTTTCGGTTAATCCAGAACAAACAAACAAACCGATCAACAAATAAACATACAAAAAGTATAAAAACAGTTGTATTGTGTTCTACATCGTTTATAATAGCGTATTCCAGTTGTTGTTTTTGAGTTGTGTTTTGGCATTAGTAGTGACCGGGTTCCAGTTTTCCCTTAGAATCGGCGGCTTATTGGCGTAGTCTTTGGTGTTAAAAATGTCCATAGACAATGGTAACCGCTTCCATCATATGAGCCTGTCTACTGAACTCATACAATAAAAAAATATTATTCATATAAGTTTATGTTTTTTTTTTCAGATTTATTAGCAACATCTGTAACTGGAAAGTTGGAAACTGTTCAGTAATTTTTGCGTGAAAGAGTAACAAATATATATTCACGCTTACAAAAATTTCAAAAATATTAATAGGATTTTATTGTTTCAGATTTAACACGGCTGAGAAACAGATGACCATGAAGTTTCACTTTGACGGTGAATGTTCAGGGGACTACAAAGCAGGTGGAAGTATCTTCGGACTGCCTATTAAAGGGAATGGCAAATTCGGACTTTTATTTAGTATGTTATTGTTTAATTAATAAACTAACATGCTTATTTTCAATAAAATTGTAGGGAAGTACTTTTAAGGTGTGGTCTTTATGTTTACAAAAACAGAGCCCTAATAAGATAATGGGATATTACAGAATGAATTCCCTTTTTATTCTTCAGTAGCCAAAGGACGAAAACATGGAGGTTTATCACCTTTACAAAACTTTTTAATGGGTACGCTGAAAAGCATTTAAATATTTTAACAATTGTCAAATAGTTGTTATTCAAAGTGTACTGTAGACATTGCAGATAAATAATAAAATAGGCACCATTCCTTCTTGAAAATTATACCTAGTATTAGACCTCCAATGCCGCTACCGGTATATATTAAGTTCGCCAGTGCAATATACGTCTAACGTAATCAACATCTTGAAGATGAAGAAGAAACTTATGTTACAATTAATTTCTGACTGGTTCGGGATAAAATATGTTTAAAATAATGAAATGAAATGAATGAATGAAATGAAATGAAATGTTTATTTATATTTATGATAAAACGAGAGAGAAGAATTACATGATTAAGTGTCATATTTTTTTACCGGGCGTTTGTCAGTGATTGTTTTGTCGGTAATCTTTTTTATTAATTTGCAAACATGAATATGAATTTATTTGAATATTTAAGTTTTGTTTTGATTTGACTGATAGAAATTGGTATATAATATTTACATTATTAGTTCCGACAAGATGATGAGAATAGGATATTTTTATACACAAACTCCGCTTTCTGATTTGTCGGTGCAGCTGCGATAAAGGATTGGTAAGCACGTATATGCGGTGCCAAAACATTACCATACGCCTACATTTATATAAGTGATGTATGTGTGTATATACAATACATACATCATATACTCCATATTTCTATGAGCGTTTCTGATTCGCTCCAGCGAATCAGGAATGTAGGCGCTCCGTAAACGTTTGGTACCGCGTGTACCAAGTATATCGATTACGGATCGACAAACCAGAACGTGGCCTTACTTTAAAAATTAATGTAGATAGGATACCATTATTATAAAAAGCGTGTTTTACCATGCTCTTTGCAAATGAGAATAATAAAACAAAGACTTATAAGATTTGGAATTTTTCCTACTCAAATATTTTGATAAAACTATGTGTGTGTACGTACATAGTATGTACTAATAAAATAATATTAAACTCGTCATTTGAATTTCAGAAAACTTGCTTCTTGATATAAAAATTAATTACGACTTGGAAACAAAATCTGGAAAAACCTATATTGATCCAAAAAAATTGGACTTTAAGTACGAAGTTATAGACAATGCCAAATTTGAGCTCACTAATTTGTTTGATGGCAGAAAGGATCTTAGTAAGTAAAGTAAAATTTTAAAATAATACTTTTTAACAGATATTTTGTGGCCTCTTGTAAAGTTCTACTGTGTAATTTTTCAAAAATATTTCGAATAATATGTTCAATGCGTTGCCGTTTTTCAAGAATGTTCGAATTGAGTGTTTGAGATCTATCAGATCTCACAACCAGCTTCGAAACAAATTGGCACCATAAAAATGGATTTGGAAAAATAAAATCGACCAAACACAATGTTTTAACCGAGACGCGATTGTGTTAACTTGTTTTTATCACATACATAGAAATATAGGCTTTATGACCACATTTAGTGAAATAGGGAATGATATAATTTTATTATTAAATAATAGCACAGATAAATTCAATACATCTAAGCCCTTCGAAGGGGTTTGGTTTAGATGCTAAGAAGCGTGGACTATGCTTTAAATACAAGTAATCATAAAAAAAACATTAAAACTATGAGGTATAGTGAAGTTACAGCTACTGTATCACAATTATATATGTCAGAAGACAGCGATACAAAAGAGTAACGCTTTCTACTCTATTTCGCGCATTGTACTGCATGAAGATCCCGTAAGAGATTTTGAAGATTCCTTCGTACTGAGCGTGTTAAAGTTAACAATACTTGTATGATCACGATTATTTTTATGCATTAACTGTGTTTATGTTGAAAATCTAAGAATGGAAAATTCAACTGAATAAGATCTACATGCTATGGGCTACCTTTCTAACTATAGATAGTTAATTTTGCATTAGCGCATGAGTAATTTATTCAAATATAACGATGGATCCTACGTATGAGATAATATAAAAATTTGGTAATTGCACTTTTTTGTGTTAAATACTACCTTTAACGCTAGTTGACAATGTGTACTAAAGATGTATGTAACATAGTTGTAAGTGAAAATGTTATTTTTGCTGCAGTAAAAGGGGTTATGTTTTAATGGTCAAACGGTTATTCGAGACTTGCACGCGGGAAGATTCCACGTCTTTGTTTACTTCAAAGGAAAATAATTTAGTTTAGCACTTCTACGTGACACGAAACAATGTCGGGCTGCGAGAGTACCCAATTTCTTTTGTGAATATTAAAACATGACGTCTAAAGGTGCCATTTGAACCTCGGCTGCAGGCTGCGGATGCAGGCAGCACATGCGGCGGTTGCACGAAGCCAGCTGTGGTTGCACGACTGGTTTTCTATGTAGTAGTATAGATTTCTGTGAAAAACATTCCGAACGCGGCTGCGGCCGCACGTGCTGCCGAACCTCGGTTGCAAGTGCTGCTGCGACTTGAAGCCGCAGCCAATCGCAGACCGGTAGTGCTGCGTCTGCAAGCCGATTCGCACGTAGTGACGTAACTCCAACCTTAATAAATCGACAATAATGCCAAAACTGGTCGTCATCATACTTCAAGTGTTTCTTAATTAGTATTGAATAACTTCCATCAGTGGGTCTACATATTATATAAGGACGTGTGGCTACTCTTCTCTGGCTAGTTAACAATGACAACATGTCATCATCATCCTCTTCCTCTTCTAATAAAAGATATAACATCAAACTATTCTCAAGACTATTACTCATGTCCGACATTCTGAAATATTGGAAGCGACTGGTCGCCACCTGCTGTCTGCCCCGGTACGTGCAGCCAGTTTCGGAATCACTCCTGGCTGCGAATGCAGGCAGCGACTGCGTATCATGCGTATGCTATCTGCATCCGCAGTCTGCAGCCGAGGTTGGAAGGGCACCTTAAATATCATTTTAAGTTTAGTAGACGACAGGGTGGGTCTACTTAACAATTGGTAATGTAAATAATACCATGGAAAAAGAATAGTGTATTATTGATTATCTTCTCCTTCTTCCATGATAATACTGACTCGAGTGTTGGAGTAGGCTATGAAAGATTATTATTGTTTATTTAACTTATTGCCATATTTTAAGTTTTTAAAAAAAATATGAATTCGTCAAAAATGTTAAAATACATTTTTTAAGGGGTTCTATTAAAAATGGCTAATGTGACACTTTAGCCTTTTACTAATTTTTTTCAGTATAAATAAAACTTTGAGAGACTGTATTCAAAAGTTGTCAATTTGCTTATTAGCCTTTATACATAGGATCCAGCGATATGACTCGGCAAAGTTTGTACATGTAGTGAAAATAAAGTATCTCTTAATACTAACAATTTTAACACGTCACAACCATACTTGAATTATTATTAGCCGTCTCCCTTCCATCATCGGACAACCAGACATACTAGAATGCGACACCTATATGTGGCACATATTTCACTTATAAGAATGAAGTGCTTTGCATTTACCTTCATCATGCGCACCGCAAATGAATGGAAAGCATTGCCGTAGTCTGTCGTTCCTCATATTTACAACCTGGTTATCCTCAAGTCTTGTGTGAGTTACCTTCTAGGTAAGCGTGTTCCATTTGAGACCATATCTTCGCTCGCGAGATCTTGGTCAAACTATAAAAAAGGTTCTATAAAAGGTACTATAAAAGGGGGCGGGTTTGATCGATGTGATACCAAGTTCTCACGGAATATCGTCATGAAACAGCTATCTTTGAGCTAAGCGTTTTTAGTATTAAAGTGAAATTCCAAGGGTCTGGTAGCCCCTTCTCTCTTCTGATGTCTCCATCCCATCTCCGTAACACTATCCCTCCTATTCCATCCTAAAGGCTGGTTTTCCACCAGAGATGTGCCATGCAACGTCGCTATGGATGGTATGATATACACTAATCATATTTACTGGTGCACATAGCATGGAGCTGGTGGTAATTGATTCATCTAATCTACGTTTTTATATGGAAGGATGCGTGCTATGGATGCGCATACTATGGATGGTCGCGAGTGATTTAGCTTTGTGCAGAGCGCGTGTACCTACAGCAAGCGCGTATTATTGAAATGCGGTGTTGCATTGACATAGCACACCTTACTTGCTCGATTACATAGTTTAGCATCAGTGCAAACGGTCCTCATATAGTTTCATAGCTGCATAGCACATCTCTGGTGGAAAGGCACCCAAAGACTGGCAATGAACTGGCTGCATCCATTATGTTACAACTGTCTATAGGCCATGTTATTTACCTTTCAGCAAGTGGTCCGTCTGACTGTTCATCAGCTTCCTAATAAAAAACGATTTATTTTCAGGTGACAGTATGCACGAGGCCCTTAACAGTCAATGGAAAGCAGTATCGGTTGATTTCGGGCAGCCTATAGTCCAAACTGCTGTTAAAAGAATATTCTTAAACGTGAAGAAATTCTTGAAGGCGCAACCACTTGAAGCTATTATTTAATTAATTTGTGAGAATATGTCTCTTTGAAATGGTTGTGGATTTTAGAAATGAGATAATAAAGTGTCTATTTTGTATATAACATTTGGTTTTCAGTCATTATTTTACCTTGTATCAATAACTACTTTGGAGCGGTTTAAAATCGATGACAACTATAGTATTTACTAATTAACTAAAGAAAAAAAACTATCAATACGATTCTGCTTTGTCATAACAGACTGCAGATTGTAAATTAATTTAATAGAATAGATCATTACCTACCTACTTATAGACTGGTAAACAAGTGCCTTTTGGACCAACTTTTTCAGCAGTCTCCGAAAATTATAAATGAGGTGTCATTCGATTCGGAATGGCATCTAGATGATTTTTGAAAAAAATGAAGTTCCAAATTGTAAATTGTAAAATTTATTAACAATTAACTAAAAAGGGGGGGGGGCGTTAGTCTTTTGCAAATATCTCAAAAAGTAATAAAGATTTTTCAAATTTGAAAAAGATTCGAAAAGAAGAGGAAATTTCCTAGAAAAAGTTTTGACTCCCGAAACTGTAAGATCAATATTTATAATTTTCCCAGAGGGCTGAAAATACGGCCGAAAACGGGTACTCTGGCTTACGCAAGCCACACTCACATCGGCCCTTTAATGAATAAATATTATTTAAACATACTAAATATGAAAATAAAAAAATTGAAAAAATTCAGGCACTAACTGAATAGATGAATGAACAATAGTCTGCTTGAAAATTTTTTTATAACAATTTTTCACTTAGTTATTCAATAGTTAATTAATAAATTTTTTTTGCTTGAACATGAACATTGCAAGTGTGATAATTGTTAAACTGTAAATTTAATATTTTTTCCTTTCTTGGAGAAATTCTTGAAAGGTTTTGGAATAGAACCCCGTTGGAAAAATTAGAGAATGTTTATTTTTCATTTTTTTTATTAATAATTTTCGTTGTTTTAAACTTTTAATTTTGTAATCTGAGAAAAATGTAGGCAAGCTATATTTGATTTTGATTAATAAATCAAAAAAGTAGCAATGTTTTACGCTTAGCGAAGTGCACATGGGAACGCCTGGTAATATGTCACAGCAATAACGTTTCACGCAAGAATTGCGGTCATCCTCGTACGAGACACTACAAGTGCTTTCATAAATAATTATTAATTGCTACAAAGTATACCAAACCTAATCGTGATATGTAATGTTATAAGTCGTATAAATCATCTTTTTATTCGATAGTAAAAAGTGTAGTATTTTTTATAATCAATTGGAGTTTAACCAAAAATTCATTTTGAAAGATTTTTTTAAGTTAAATCTCTGACGCATCAGTTTGATGTAAAACTAATAATTAATAATACGCATTTTTGAATTTATTTATTATTAATGATCATATGTATTGTAATATATATATATATATATATATATATATATATATATATATATATATATATATATATATATATATATATATGTGTATATATATAAAATACATATATATATATATATGTGTATATATATAAAATACATATATATATATATATATATATATATATATATATATATATATGTATAATGACATATATATTATATGTATATGTCACGTTGTTATTATTATTATATTTGTATGTAATGGGTTATTATGAATGTTAATTTAAACTGATTAATTTTGTAATATAAAATATAATATTGTTTAGCTAAATGTCCGTTTCTTTTAAATATACATATATTATTATTTAATATGCACGCCAAAACAGGCAAAAAGGCCGGACGCATGCTAATAGAATAGATTAGGTTTGGAAGGCAAATATATATTATATTGTCGACCAGAAATAATTGGGATAAGGTGGAAGAATAGAGAGTGTACATGAATTCTTAATATATCTTATGAACGGTTCTTATATTATTATCTTACTATTCATTCGCTTGCCTTACCATTGATTGAATTTTGATATTTGTATGGACCTTATTTAAAATTTTAACCGATAATAAGGCAAATAAACGTTCGTTGAAATATAGGGACTGGCCATTAATTAAATCAATTGTCATATACAGAATTACATAATAAACGATATAGCTCATATCACATGCATTATGTGGAGTATTTGGATAATTAGTTATCTTTAGAATGCATCACATGTAAAGTGTATTTATTTCTATATTGTTTAAACATACGGCGTATTCAAAGACCCCATTTGCCCGCTTTATGAATATTTTATTGTGACAGATCCGATTAAACTTCAAATGAATTCTCTTTAGGTAAACTTACCCTTCGTCTTTTGATGTAAGTATCCGTCTAAAGCATACTTTAGTAATATCACTTCTGTAATTCGTCCGTCTTAGGGTGCAGTTGAAAACCAGCGTCAGGCATCTGCTGCTGCCTAGCATATGCTGAACTGCACCTATTTAGTACCATTGCGAGACTTTTAAGACTTATTATCCATCACCGTACAATTAAATCCATGTCTGTTTCGTCGCGTGTACCAAATAAACGATTTTTCTTCCTTTCTTTCTTTTTCTAATTATTTGACACTTTCTCCTTAAAAATCTAAAGACATTCCTCGGTACTGATCTGAAGTACCCTAAACCAAAAGAACACAGATGCAAATTTATAAATACAGCCTATAAACGCACCAGTGATCCAGTTATGTCTGTAGCAGGACAGATAGCCGATGGAGCATACGAGTTCTAGATTGGAGAAGATATCTAAGCAAGTAGTTTAGGACATCCTCCAGCCCGAAGGAATAAAGACCTGCATAAAGCTTTTTGGCTGGTATTTGCTTCCGAAAATGTAAAAATGATCGTCTTACCTCAAATTTGGAATAATAGAGCATCATAAACTTTTAAACGAAAATTGTATATGAACAAAATCTTTTGAGCAGTTTTAGAAATACTTATAGCGTATAGTGGACATTTGTCACCTCTATACTTCCTAGGTCATCTGTCGCCATGCACTTGCCAGATCTACTACAGATTACAATTGCCAGTAAATCCCAAATATAAAGTAAATAAAATCTTAATATGATAAAGTTCGAAAGGGATTCTAAAAATATCGTGTTTTGAACACAAACAACAATAAAATTGAGCAACTTGCCCTCAGGACTCGAGTTAATCGATTCTTACCCAATTTAATTGTCATGCTCTACCAAGGGTCTAACTGGGGCTGACACTTTATAAGGGACAAACCAATATTCTAATTATTTCGATATCTGACAAGCGTGTTTAACTTGTATTTCATGGTCTTTAAATTGGAGACGACGGGTATTAGGATGTTTCAAATATGCTTATGTTAAACACCCGTACGACGAAACATCAACCTTTATATAAATGAAATGAAATGAAATGTTTATTCTCCCTTAAATACTAAAAGCAAAATAAATATTATTACGAAATTATAAAAAAACTTTAACATACAATTATAAATAATTGTATGACCTAAAGTTATTACAAATTAACTAAGCTAGGTAACGGGAGACAGGAGCCCAAACTGAGAATAAAACCCGTATTATGGAACTCCTGGCCTTCCCCTCTTGCATATGGAATGATGGAAGCAGCTTATCTGTTATATCAACCATGATAATCACTCATAAAAAAATATTTGAAAAAGCCAATTGCAATTACAAACCCGATGAAGAGTTCTGTAAAGGTCACTAATGGCTAATATGTAATTCTATTATTTAAAGCGAGACCTCTGTGTTCAAATAAACCAAGCCCAAACCCAAAAAATCTTATTAAGAAAAATACTTTCAGATATTTAGGGTTATTGTAAATAACTGCTTAAAGAAAATATCTCAGTGCACTCAACGAATCAGGAAACTAATTTTCGTTGAAAATACTTTTTCAGTTTTACCACCTTGACTTCAGAGTTCGTTCATCTTCATTTTCAAGTCTTGAATAATATAGTTAGTCAATTATGAGACAAAACTATATTACTTTATTCAATATATGTAATGCAACGTTGGTATATGTTGGCCGAAGATTTCCAGGTTCGCCACGGTCGGGTACCTATGGCCCTGGTACGCGTGGTGCCTCGTAAAACGTGGTAAAGGAGCACCAGTGTAATAAAAAAGTATCACAGGTCAGCCTTTTGGTAAATATCTATCAGAAAATGATTTTACGCTCGTATTATAGCCAATAAATAATGGATAAGACTAGGACTGCTTCTGATATTACTTTATTTATGTCGCACGCCAACATTATCGTCGTATAACCCACAAATGAGCGTAAATAAGCCTACCGTTACATTCGTCATAAAATTAACAACCTGAAAAAGATGTTGGTTGGATTGATTTACAAAAATAAAATTCCCTTGAAAAATGATGGTCATCATCATATTAAGTCATATTTGGTTTCATAAATATTATTTTAGAAATTACTAGCATGACCTGACTTGATCATGACCAAATAATAATTATTTGCTCATTGTTGCGAGGTCTGACTATTAGGTTTTAATTTGATAATCAATTAATTGATTTTACTTGTAGTTCACGGTTGTTGTTGTTATTGTGTTGTTTCCTAGACTCTTTAAAACCGTTAGGTATATAGAACTTCGGTTATAATACGACTGAAAATGAAATAAAAAGAAATATTGATGATTGCGAAACAAAAATAAAAATCAAATGGACATTGGGAATGGCGATCTAGTACTCTTGTTCACGATTAACCGCATCACTATCACGTATGGAAGCAAGAGTTGGGTATGGAAGAGGAGCATGAATGTAGAGTAAACGCGGTCGAGATGCGAGCACTGCGCAAAATCTGCGGAGTGACGCTCGCAGACCGCGTTTGTAATACCGAAGTAAGAAAGAGTGTCGGGGTGAAGGTAAGGAAAGGAATGCTCCGGTGGTTCGGACATGTGGAAAGAATGAATGATGGAAGAATGACTAAACAGATATACAATGCAAAAGTGGATGGATGCAGAAGTCGCGGAAGGCCACGACACACCTTCCATGATCAAATTGATCGTGTACTAGCAGAAGGTGATGTCAAGAGCCTTAAGAACAGAGGAGCGTGCATGACAAGAGCTATGAATGTCAAAGAAGCAAGTGAGGTGTGCAAGAATAAGCCTAAATGGCGCTCTGTTGTTCGTGCCTACCCCGCAAGGGACCTAGCGTGAAGTTATGTATGTATGTACTAAAACCTTCCCAGAGAGTGTATTGTTTTAAAGTTACAAGTAAGCATAATGTGATTGTAAATCATTGATCCGTATTCCATTAATTACCATATTCTGAAACACGTATTTTGTAATAAGTGGTAGTTATGATATGGCTTCAATGATTTCTAGATTGGATGCGATGGATGCGTGGGGGCACAAAATATTTGTATGACCTACGAGAACTTTAATTTTGGTTTGTCTTTAGAATTATATGTTCAAACTAATAAAAAATCAATTCATTTACAGGAAACATAGGTACAAGATTTTTATAGAAATTTAACGTGCTACAGCATAGATAGTTGTTTCACCTAATAAAGCCACACAACATTTCTACTTTTTATATCTAAATGACTACACATTTCTAAATTTATTATTTATACATAATTCATTAAGATTCTCACGTCATGAAATTATTTGGTACATCATAAACTCATAATTCAATATCGGAATGTAATTATTCCACAATATTTTGTTATAAAATTGTATCATCAGCACTTCTATCTTATTTTATTTAATATTAAATCCAATTATCGATGAGATTCGTCCGCTGTCGTCGCAAGACGACAGACAAGGCGATCATAACATTTCAAACACTACAGTTCCAAAGTTTATAATTGAACAAAAAAAAAATACCAATCTTTTAACATTTTTTAAGCTGGTGTGCACCGACTTTTAACCGATGATTAAAATAAAATAATCACTGTTTAGCCATATATTTTTAGCGATTATTTTTTTTTAACCATTGGTTAAATGTCTATGCACACCAGCCCTAGTGATTTAGAAAGAAATAATGGGTTTTTTTGCGTTTACAAAGGTTACGGTAATTTTTTATGGAAGTATAAGTTTGCGTTTGACCACTGTCTCACCTGATGTTGAGTGATGACGCATTCTAGGATGGGGGATGCTTACTTTGAAGATACCAATTCACTCGTGACTTGAAGACTTCAGGATTGTATTTGTCAGGTAAAACAGACTCCGGCAAACTATTCCTATTAATGTTATTTATATTAATTATTTGATTAACGGTGCCATATTTGTATTAGAGCTCGATGTATTAATTATCTTAAGTACCAGACACCCATAAGATTGACGACGATGTTGTAAAGCCAATGAGGAATAAGGTAAACGTCCCGTCACTGTCCTTTTGCCCCTATTCCATCGATGTTTTGGACATTGATTAATACGGTTACCCCACCTCTGAGACTGTCAGTAATTAGTCCCTGATAACGTTTTATCTTATGTTGCAATCTATTGGATTTCTGGCCAGTTCGATGGGATTTCATTAATATGTCCGTGTACCTAATTTAAGAGCTTATATTCAAATTCATAAGGTACGATGAACACATTTTCGAAGAGCATACATATTAAAGTATGATCTAGTTTTTAATCTACTAATGTATAAATAAACATATTGGCATTGTATTGTATAAATGGTACACAAAAAATGATAAATGTCAAGTAAATAAATAGATACACAAAGTAGGAAGTAATGACGACATGAGTAGCAAACGGGCGGACAGGAAGTATGTAAGTACACAAATAAAATTGACTCTGGGAAAGTATGTGGGGAAAGAAAAGGGGAGGCTGTTTCTCAATAAATAAATTACACAAACAATCATTCCCATAAAGTTATCCTAACGTTTATATGTATACACTTTTTTCCTTAGTAGATCATTTGCGTACATTAAACACAGTACTTTTGGAATGAATAACACTGTTCAATGATGTTAAGTGCGTTAGATATTTTAAGCCACATCTCAAGTTTCATATAACAGTTAAATATTGTGCGTATGTGTGCAGTTCACACGCAATAGAAGTGAAATAATATATATTAAAAATAAGATATTATAATTAAAAATAGCTTTAGAACTAAGTTATTTTATACTTTTTTGTTTTTGAAGTCGATTTTTTAAACGAAGTTTTCTTTTATTTGTTACGTTTCAGTGTCTAGCTATGGGTTACGAAAGGTGCCTCGCGCCTTTAAAAAATATAGGTCCCAAGACACGGGAATGGAAAAAAAATCATAAAAAAAATATTCGTGAAATGAAAACTACTGGGCCGAAGCATGTTAAATTTTTGGGGGACCAAATGGCAACTATTCCGCATAAAACGAAAAAATAATCACGTAAATCCCTATTAATATTATAAATGCGAAAGTAACTGTCTGTCTGTCTGTTTGTCTGTCTGTTCCGTTTTCACGTAAAAACTACTGGACCGATTTGGCTGAAACTCAGTATATATATATATTTTTTCGATACCGAGGATGAACATAGGATACTTTTTATCCCGAAAAATGGGATAGTTTCCGGGATAAAATGATATTTGTCTGTTTGTTTGTTATGCTTTTACGGAAAAACTACTGGACCGATTTGGCTGAAATTCGGTACGTATGTAAATTGAATACATGAGGATGGACAAGGGATAATTTTCATTTTGGCCTTTTTGGTAATTTTGGCCTATTTGGTCATTTTGGCCTTTTTGGTCATTTTGGCCTTTTTGATCATTTTGGCCTATTTGGTAATTTTTCCTTTTTGGTCATTTTGGCCTATTTGATCATTTTTGACTTTTTGATCATTTTGACCTTTTTGGTCATTTTGGCCTATTTGGTCATTTTGGCCTATTTGGTCTTTTTGGCCTAATTGGTCATTTTGGCCTATTTGTTAGTTTGGTCTATTTGGTCGTTTTGGCCATTTTGGCCTATTTGGTCATTTTGGCCTAATTGGTCATTTTGGCCTATTTGTTCATTTTGGCCTATTTGGTCATTTTGGCCTTTTTGGGTCGTTATGGCCTATTTGGTCATTTTGGTCTTTTTGATCATTTTGACCTTTTTGGTCATTTTGGCCTTTTTGATCATTTTGACCTTTTTGGTCATTTTGGCCTATTTGGTCATTTTGGCCTATTTGGTCATTTTGGCCTATTTGTTCATTTTTCCTTTTTGGTCATTTTGGCTTATTTGGTCATTTTGGCCTATTTGGTCATTTTGGCCTTTTTGGGTCATTTTGGCCTATTTGGTCATTTTGGCCTTTTTGGGTCATTTTGGCCTATTTGGTTATTTTGGCCTAATTGGTCATTTTGGCCTATTTGGTCGTTTTGGCCATTTTGGCCTATTTGGTTATTTTGGCCTATTTGGTCGTTTTGGCCATTTTGGCCTATTTGGTGATTTTGGCCTATTTGGTCATTTTGGCCTATTTGGTCATTTTGGCCATTTTGGCCTATTTGGTCATTTAGGCCTATTTGGTCATTTTGGCCTATTTGACCATTTTGGCCTATTTGGTTATTTTGACCTATTTGGTCGTTTTGGCCATTTTGGCCTATTTGGTCATTTTGGCCTAATTGGTCATTTTGGCCTATTTGACCATTTTGGCCTATTTGGTTATTTTGACCTATTTGGTCGTTTTGGCCATTTTGGCCTATTTGGTCATTTTGGCCTATTTGGTCATTTTGGCCTATTTGGTCATTTTGGCCTAATTGGTCATTTTGGCCTATTTGTTATTTTGGCCTATTTGGTCGTTTTGGCCATTTTGGCCTATTTGGTCATTTTGGCCTAATTGGTCATTATGGCCTAATTGGTCATTTTCCATATTGTCATTTTGGCCTATTCGGTCATTTTAGCCTTTTTGGTCATTTTGGACTTTTTGGTCATTTTGGCCTATTTGGTCACTTGCCTTTTCGGTCATTTTGGCAATGTCGGTCAGTTTGGCCTCTTTGGTCATTTTGATTATTTTGGCCATTTTGGTCGTTTTTACCTACTCCGTCATTTTGGCCATGTCGGTCACTGTGGTCTTTTGGTTATTTAGACCATTTTGGCCTTTTTGGTCAAGTTTTATAATTTATTTTGTTGACAGATAGACGGGGGATGGTATAATTAGCGATATAAAATGAAGTCAATCTTCCGTGGGCAAATACATAAAAAATGTAATATAATATTACCTTTAGCACTTGCTCTATAAACAAGAGACACGTACTAGAGGTTAACCCGCGGCGTAGCCGCGGGGTAAACTCTAGTCGGAACATAAATCTCAGAGTAATCGGTGTACATACATAAAAAAAACATACCGGCCGAGTTGAGTACCTCCTCCTTTTGGAAGTCGGTTAAAAAGTGTGGGATGCGAGGTATTTCATTTATGATATCTTAATACTATATTTGAGTTTTAAAACACTAAATTTGAAGTATTAACGAAAACCTTCAAAACATTTCCAACTCTATCTATATGGGCATGGTGTTTAAATAATTAAATATCATGTATTCTATCTCATTTTTTCGCAGGCTTAGTCTTATAAATTTATGTGTTTACCTCTGTTTGGTGTCGCTTTTTTTCGTTTTATCGGGTTTCAAATCACAACCATTCTAAAGAAGTTTTACTTCAAAACTACTTATTTACTTTTGAACTCTGTGGGACAGTTACTCTTCCTAAATAATCATTTTGAAAAATAATATTTAAAAAACATTAAAGGTTTCAAACCTGATATATAAAGAAGACATCTAAGTGAAGACAGTGGCGAAAAGTAGCCCTTGTCAACTATATGTAGGTTTTTGGGTAGGTTTTATGCCACAGGTGTTTACTTATATAGTGTTACGAATTTCTAGGGGATTCGAAAATGCCGTTGGAATTATTATAAAGTGTACAAGAAGTATATACACGTCATTAGTAGTTCTTACAAGTACAGCCGAATACAACAAAACCAAACCGTAGGGCAGAAAATTGTTATCACACAAATAGTTCGTCGTTATAAGAAACTCCTTCCGAAAGTGGCGCCTTGTTCGCAGTTAGAACACTACTGGCGCAGTTTCCGACTTACCTACCCTCATCCGTTTGTAAATTAGATATGTCCCCCTAGCAACATACCGCCTAATGTTTAAAATTGTTAAATAGTTAGCTTAATGTCTTCCAAGAATTTGTATGAAATACCAACCGAGGCAATAAGGGTTATGACGTCATACGGCAGCATGAACAAAGAAATTAACGCGAATAACAGATCACTCATATCCAAAGGGATAATAAGACACCTGCAAATGATTAGTATCATTTTGCAACAATAATAAGTTTTTAAATATCCATAAAATAAACCGAAGTTGGTAACCTAGTTAAAATGATAACTCAAATATCAAACAAGTTCAAAATTAAATGAAATATCAATAATCTTGATTAAAACGCTTCGATTTGTTTCAAGACTTTCTGTTGGAAATCAATTGTTTTATTCATAAAGTTTTGTTTGAATGATTTTATTAGTATTTAAAATAATTCAAATTTACGGTTGGAATATAAGTTTTAATGTTAAGTCAAGTAACAATGAGCTAACTAACCAAAGTTGTGTATTTTTATAAGAGCTTTTGATTTGTTTTGTTTTCACGGTTAGTATAAAATATTCAACGACAGAGCTGACCAATAACTTTTTGTCTCCTTGTTACTTTCCCACTTATGTCAGTTTGCTTAATATTAAAACAGGAGTTATTTATTGTGCAAACTTGCTTCAGATTGAGACATATAATTTTATTATGATTAATCATTGAGATTTTTAACATGATTATTGTTACACGCCGACAAAAGTAAAATGTAGGCCTGCAGTTTATTACCTTTTCGGCATTTGGAGTTATTTTGTTTACTTTGTGTAAAATTAAAAAGAATGTTTTATGAAAGAATGACTAAACAGATATACAATGCAAAAGTGGATGGATGCAGAAGTCGCAGAAGGCCACGACACACCTTCCATGATCAAATTGATCGTGTATTAGCAGAAGGTGATGTCAGGAGCCTTAAGAACAGACGAGAGTGCACGACAAGAGCTATGAATGTGAAAGAAGCAAGTGAGGTGTGTAAGAATAAACCCGTATGGCGCTCTGTTGTTCGTGCCTACCCCGCAAGGGACCTGGCGTGAAGTTATTTATGTATGTATGTGTAAAATTTGTAATTAGAAAAACAGCCTATTGTGTATTGTAATCCTTTATGGTGCGCAGTAGCCAGATGTGATTCTTGGAAATAATTATTATGCGGTGAGTATTGTGTCGAGACTTTGTATTGGTGCAGTATAAAACAATGCCTCAACTGAGAGATGGGGCAGTCTAGCGATAGGCACAAGCGACATAAGACATGTGTACATTCGATAAGCTATATGGTAACGGTCTTTACGCCTGTTATTGAATCGTTCATCACTTTTGTACTGGTTGCGTCGAGTTATATTTGTACCTGTGTTATACGTGTTTGTATAGTTCTAGTAAATTCTATAGCAATTCCAACGGCATTTTAATTCGAGTCCCGTAACTCGTAACATTATAAATACCACCAATAAATATATTTTGTTGAAATAAGTAATATATAGCACTGCGACGAAGTCCGAGTTAATATAAGCACTCCATGGAAATGGTAAAATATACCGAACTATCCTATTATTATAAGATCAACAATGTGCTACATTCCAGCACAGTAAAGCTTTTGACAGATTTGACTTATTGAAATGCCGCTATTTAAAAAACGACTATAGAAATTCTGATTCTACGGACTCACGTTTCATTTGCAAAAATGTACCCAGATTGGCGAGGCAATAGTTGTACAGTATGAATAGGATATCCAATCTTCCTTCCAATGTTATTTTACATCACCATTATTAACAAAAAAAACATATAAAAGTATACAAATTGCATCAGAAAAATTCTCTAAGTGGTACTGTCTTCTATCCCTCTGCAACGTAATTGAGATGCGTGTAGCTTATTTATTCACTGGTACAATAAGAGGTTTCGCTAGAAAATGCCGTTCATTATATGAGGCCTGTAGACAAAATCTGTCCGGGCTGGAGGTGAATGCGCAAGCGAGCCCAAAGCTCAGACAAGGGACGTTAGAGGATCGGATAGGAGTTTTAGTAGGTATCCCTAACTGTAGCGTGGTAATAGAACTACACGTGTGAAGTGCTAGTGACACCCCGACCTGGCGAATCCCCCTCAAACGGATTTCCCCTGTATAAAAAGGCAAGTAAACAATAAAACAGATTGTAATCGATCTTAATTCCTGAGACAGAAAACCTAATCGATCTAGAGCGCTGAATCTTAGTACCTATATTTCTCTCTCTAATAATGGAGTCAGAAAGTGACAGAGCAAAATTAAACCTGCACTAATATAATCAAATTCCCCTTTCTGGTTCCTAACCTTTTGTGTTTAATCTAATGAAAGCCTCCCTTAACTTCATAAAGCAGGCTTATGTAATCTTACGTAACATAGATAAGGGCTGGTGATTTGCATGAAACATGTATTAATTATATCTCATGAGACATGACGATAACGAATGTGTGTCATAATACAATATTGATAACGATTAACTAATGTATTGTTATTCAAATTTGGAGTATTGTGTAGGTAATTGGTGATGAATTAATTGTTGTAGAAGTTATATATACATATCCCTTCTTGGGGCGCTAACCACTAAGCCATGGTAGCTTAGTGGTCAGCACACTCGCCTTCCAATGTTAAAGGGCGCGGGAATTATCACTTTTTTTAACAAGGGGAAATCCGTTTGAGGTCAACGCAAAGGAAACGCGGTGGGGAGTGTAGGGTTCGCCGTATTGGGATGGCACTAGCACCGCAAACAAGAAGTGGTATTTTCACACTACGGTCCGGGATATCCACTAAAACCCCTCGATTTTCTATTCTTCGCATATATTCGCCAGGGCCACAAGTGTAGCTATAGCACAATATAGTATAGCACTAGCCATTTCACAAGGTTTAGCGGGTGAAAATCTTGGCCGAATAGCAAGCACCACTTAGACAGTTTTCTGACCTAATATGCAATCACAATTACCACGTGTTAACAGTGGAGAATAAATATCGTAATGAAACTTACATATAAATCAAGATAGCAGATGTGTCAAACCGCCAAACTGCCGTGGACAAGCATAGCGGGTACATTGTCCGTGTACCTATAAGTGAAAAGCCCCAGTCCAATAGTGGGACGTTTACGGGCTGTTATTATTATATCACTTTTTTAAAAGAACGACGCATTATCTAAGTGCGTGACAGTTTTGGCACAATAAAAGATTTCGTAGGGGTAATATTTTATATTCACTGTGTTTGTCATTTGGCTATTAGAACTCTAAAAAGCATTCATAAATAGCCCATATGTCAAACCTGAATTAAGTAATTCGTACACCGAATTCAAGCCTTTTCTATCTTTAAGGGTCTTGTGAAATATCTTTGCGATTGTCTCCAATCTTTACTTCTTTCGCGATTTCCCTGCAGCATAAATTGCACCCATATGATCTGGATGCAATAGTTTCCTCGAAATATGGCTGTCATTTTCAAAGAACATAAGTCGATTCCATAAGTGTTCCGTTTTCAACAAACCGGCTACGGAATACCAATAAATCTAGATTGATTTGTCGAAAATTTTCCGTTAACTTTGAGGGGTAATATTATCGTGAATTTACAACATTAATTTACACTACGGATGGCAACTAGAATCCTATGAAATTAATATCCAGCGGTGAAACGGACAGTTCAATTTAAAACTCTTTCAACTTTACCCATTATTTGTGGGATACAATGTTTCAAACTGAGCTTGTCAGTGGACTATACATAAAAAATTTGAAATGTGCACAATGTTAACATAACGATAAAAACCCGAAAGTGTTTAATGAACGGTGAAAACGGGGATACGTTTCTATTTGAATTCCTTTCATTGATTTGAATTATTAGTAGCAATAAATTGAACAAATTGTTTGGAAAGTAAAGTCGACGATTGATGGCGCCGGTACTTGTTTTTAACTCGGTTGATTTTATTTAATGTATTAAATATTTTTTTAATATTGAACTAAGCAAATAAGATGCGCCATTAAAGCTCTCGTATCGCTACATGGCCTGTATGTTGACACTCATGTTTAGATTTTCGTCTTTGTGCATATGTGTAAGTAGTTTGTTTTCTAGGTAAGTAATGCTACTTTTAATGTTACATTTTAGGATTCGTTAATTGAAAGAGGTAGGCCCTCGCCAGCCAGGGTTGTGGCGTAGGCATTGAATTATTTTCGTGGCCTAGATCCATGGCGACGGGTAGAATATCGGAGTATATATAGTTATTTATTAGTGGAGCTAACAAGCTCTATACTATCTCATAGTTTTGTCCCGGATAGTAGAGTCCTTAGACGAATTTCACCTCGAAAAAAAAAACTTCGTTTAAAATAACCGACTTCAAAAACTAAAACACTAAAAAACTGAAAAGTATAAAATAACTTATCTCTAAAGCTATTATTATTAATATATATTATCTAAAACATCTTAAAGTCGGTGCTTAGTAATTTTCAAAATATACCTAGTAATTTTTATGTTCTACTTTGCACCGACTTCAACATGTTTTAGATAATATATATTAATAATAATAGCTTTAGAAATAAGTTATTTTATACTTTTCAGTTTTTTAGTTTTTGAAGTCGGTTTTTTTTAAACGAAGTTTATTTTTTATTTGTTACTTTTTAGTATCTAGCTATGTATGGGTAGACCAACGAAAGGTGCTGCGGTCCTAAAAAAATATAGGTCCATGAAATGGGAACAATGTTTTTTTCATAAAATGAAAACTGCTGGGCCAAACTATGTTATATTATTAGGGAACCAAATGGCAACTATTCCGCATCAAACTAAACAAGAATCATGTAAATCGGATCATAAATCTCAGCGTAATCTGTGTACATACGGAACGGCACTGAAAAATTTTCATAAGAAATGTTCATAAAATGAAAACTACTAGACCAAACTATGTAAAATTTTCAGGGGACTAAATGGCAACTATTCTACATCAAACTAAAAAATAATCATGTAAATCGGATCATAAATCTCAGAGTAATTGGTGTACATATGGAACGGAGTGAAAATTTTTTACATGAAAAATGTTCATAAAATGAAAACTACTGGGCCAAAGTATATTATATTTTTAGGGGACTAAATGGCAGCTATTCTGCGTCGAAAAAAATAAGAATCACGTAAATCGAATTATAAATCTCGGAGTAATCGGTGTACATACATAAAAAAAACATACCGATCAAATTGAGAACCTCCTCCTTTTTGGAAGTCGGCTAAAAAGGGACCTGTTGTTATTTTATGGAATCGAAACTGCTAAAGAATTGCCTACTTCGATTGTCATTCTGTCTTTGCATGTTACTACTACTCACTACACTGTTGGGTAGCAGCATGTACAATACAATTTTCCGCCAACATTGATTCATGTGTACTCGGTCAATTTTTGAAACATAGCTTTAACAACACAGATATTCGGATAGATAGGCAGAAATGACCATTTTTTATTTTTAACCAAAAATGTCGAATCCCTAATGTTGGGGCTTCATCTGCGTTAAAAAATAACGCCGTTAACACTTAGCCACACATACGTTATCTGTCAATATTTAAAGTCACTAACAATGTCGCATTTCAAATCTATAGCCTTAAATCTATAGCCATATCTCCGTGAAACGGCCTAAATCTTTATAATTATTTCAGATTAAGTCCCAACTCTAAAAGTAGTAAATGTAATCTCATATCAAAAACTGTTCAAACAAACGTGAATACTCATCAAAAAATGGAATATAAAACACTATAAAAACACCCAAAGGTACAAATATATGAATGATAAGTAAACTCTATACATTATTTAGAACTTGTAAATGTGAGAGCCTGAAAGCGCCCAGTGGGATTTAGGCGTTCAAAAAGAAAAACATTTTAGTGATCTTGCAATACTCTAGGCAGAGGAGAAAAATGGCAAATAAATAACTTCATTTCTGTTGATTTATGTGGTTACAAGAAGTCCCACGACAAAATAAATGTTACGGCAATATACCGTAACGTTTTCAGTTTCAATATTTATTTTATATGGAAGTCAAACAATGCTTGTGATTTATAAGTACATAACTACAGCATGAGGAGTAATGTTTTTTATATTTTATTTTGAAAAAGTTGAAAAAATTACTTCTACACTCAGGTCACTGCGGACATCTCGTCGTCTAGTCCTAAGCTAGGCTCCATCAATGGCGGTGCCATCGCAAAAGATGAATGTTTCGTCCTTGAGGGTAATATAACACCAACCACCGGCTATCACGGGTGGGGGAGACTGCAGGTCAGTAGGGTCACCCATGCCTGGAGCTTGATCCGAACCAGATGATATAGATGCCCCCAGAGGCCTAGGTCCCAAAGGCCCCCCATATTAGAGACGAACATTTAATAGGTATGACAATCCTAATATATATATAGTACTTTTATTTGGTTATTTCAAATTCCGTCATTAAATTTCACTAATATCATTTGATTGCACTTTTTCGCAATAATTATGGAAAAAAAATTTGATTGAGTTCAATATTCTGTGTAAATAAAAACATGAAAGTAAACTTTATAAGACTTTCAATTTCTGTTTTCTTAAAGCCTACTTAATTACAGATTTTAATGGAACACCTACTCTAAATTAAGAATGAAATAAAAAATGAAGAATTTCGTCAATAGAGGAAAATGGCTAATTCTTTAATCACCAGAGAACAAGTGTTCATAGGGTAAGAAGATATAAGATGAAAAAAAAAATCACTTTTATATCTAGTCAGGTTATAATTTAACTGATGGATAACTTTTTTTCCGATTATGTAATTTTCAGACTTTACTATATAAACAACATATTTTACCCTGAGTAAAAAGTGTTACTAATACGTGTGTCGTAGTAATTTATTTAAGATATCATAAGACATGAGACTTGGCAGATAATTCTATATTATTTAATACTCATTCTTAATATGTATCAAACTATTCTATATTAAATACAATATTATAAAATTCTAGACACGCCCGGTCGGTACATTGAAGCTATTAAAAACAACAACTGGAACAGACTAAATAAACGATGGAGAAGACAATACGATTTTTTTAGATTGCTTGTCTGTTTATCGGTTTGTCTGTTTGGGATTCGCGAAAAACTATTGGGCGATTTCGATGCGCTTTTTGCTGCGGAAATTCCATGGGAATTTACCCAGGAGTGGTTTGTAGTAATTCGGGTGCATAAAAATTAGCTCATTCCGATACAGTTTTTACTAAAACGATAGCTATCAACCTTGTGTCTCGGGAATCTCGTGGAAAATTCAAGTGAAGCGTAGACGAAGTCGCGGGTATATTCTAATAATATTATAATTATAAAAAAGCAAATGTGTATATATTTTAAAAATAAAATTTATTTTTAGAAAATATTCCGTAGTTGCCTTTCCTCGGCCTTGATCTCTAAATAACAAAGAATCAATTTCAATAGATCTATTGTTTTACAGGAGGGTCCTACAGCCTTGGCTTAAAAAACGGAAAACACTCGAAATATTATGTATGAAAATGCTTTTTTCTAAACAATATTGAATTTTTATTTTCTATCAGACAATGTGTCTATGTTTATGTAATTTTTATTTTATACTGCATATGTTATATATTTGATATACTACTACATAGAGATGGGCAGTTATTATAATAACCGGCTAAATAGCGGCTATTCAAAAAATAGATACAGCTACGACAGCTAACTGGTAGTCATCGTATATCCAACCGGTGTAGGGCCTATCTCGATGTCGCGTTGGTAACTCGTTAAGATTTCACACGCACTCTGTAGTCTGCCGCAGTCGGCTCACAACACCAATTGTACGGCTATCGGGATTTCGGTAGCCGAAATCACAATCGCAACACATCGTTGAATACCGGCCGCACACTGAACCGCATAGTGCGTAAAGCATCGGTATAGACTACAGAAGAACCAGTTCGCTCTAAGCCGCAGCCTAGTGTGTATATAAAATAGGTTTATCTATTTTTTAATACCTGTGCCCAGCAGCATTGCTGATCGCACTGCGGTGAGACGTAAAGTGCGTATGAGCACTAAGTGTTTAGCTTAGTGGTTATTCACTAACCAATAGCTAGCTGTCGCGTTGAAAATTTTCCTACCCAAACAACTAACTGCCTAGTTACGTCGCTAACGCTATTCATTGACTCCGGTATACAAGAAAATACTTTCTACGAGTAGGAAAGTTTTATTCAGTTAGCTGATCATTATATTCAAGAGAGTTGCGTCGGAGCGGAACAGGAGCTGACCACCAGGCTCCCCCCTCTCACATACTTGTGTACGAGCTGATGGCGCTCGAGGGTTGTTAACAGACTCCAGCCACCGCAGGTATCAGCTTTAGAGACAGCGGGCGCGTTCCATTTCTAACTTCAACGTCTAAAATGCTCTTTCAGCCGTTCCACACAGCGACCTCGGTCACTATGATCGTGGCGAAAACGTCACTAATTATGTCATGATTTTCGCTCACGCAGCACTAACAACGATATCAAGAGGTAGGTCGAATAATCCGTTCCACATAAGTTTACGATTGTAGCGCCCATAAGCAAGTGGTATGGGAAAAATCGCGGTCGTAAGCGTGCTCCATGTGTCTTATGTAGAATGTAGCTAGGATCGTGCAAATGTTTCGTGATTTGTAGTCTGATTTTGCTACTGTGTACATATTTGATATTATATACTACACACATAATTCGATTCAGTATAGCGTAGGTATAGTAATGCCCTGTCACTTTGGTCGTTTCTCATATTACCCCATAAATTTGGTCGGGTTAATTATGTATTTTCCTTCTATACTCCTCTATTACACCATTATATACGGCCATATTAATTAACACTTTCTTATCAAATTTCATTTATTTAGAAACAGTAGCTCGTGAGAAAAATAGCTGTAACATATAAAGAAAGCGGACATACCTCATATCTGTTCAAGATATGATGAAAACAAGTTCGTTGCATTTTTGCCAAAATGGGCACAGAACCCCAAAAAGGCGAGAGTCAAATTCTAAAGACAAGTGTCGATAAATACTTGTGTTGCGTCATGAAAAGCGATATCTTAAGCAACGCCTGTAATCAGCTTACAGCAAGCACTATTGAGCTTTATCTTTAGCGGGCTGCTCTCCGTAGGGATCGTCGAATATTCCACATTTTCAGCTTCAGTACATTCAGTCTTCAAGCAGACAGCGTCGAGATAGGACGTCCGCGTCAAACGATCCCGCTGGGTCTTACGACAACTTACCAATTTTAATATAAACAATCTATTTTACTAATAAACTTTCAGTGTTTTAGACTCATTGTAAAAATAGTTTTAAATTAAGGTCAAATTGTGTAGTCTGGTGTTGATGGCATCAATTCATGAATTTTGACGTGATTGACAGACAAGTACGGTAAGTGCGAGAACGCAGCTATTTGCTTTAATGGGGTTATCAAATTTTTCAATCAACACTTTTTAACGTGTCTGTAAAATAAAGCGTTATAAGAAAGTTTTGGTAACTTAATGTTGGTTTGACTATTTTATTGTTACTATTTTATTTTAATTTTATTTTTTTATGTTTTTTGGAAATTTACTGAAAATATTCAGTGATGGATTTTAATATTTAGGCACAGTAAATATCATTCCTATTTCTCAAATTGCAAGTATTAAACTATTGAAAATGTATTATTAAAAAAAAAATGTTGATGTCATTCAAACAAGTGTTTTCAATTCCTTCAGAAATTCTCGAATGTTGCTGCGACAAATGTGAAGGAAGAGTAGAAATTGAATTAAATATTAAAATTTGAATTGTCAAATTTTAAAGGGTTCGTCACTTTTCATTCAGTAGATAATGCAATAAAACTCTACGAAGTTGGATTGCAAATATTTTCTAAATGGGTTTTGTACCGGTCGAGAGATTCTTCAACGCTGCTTAACAAAGCTCAATATAAAATTGACAATACGAATTCTTGCTTAATTTTTCATTTTAATTACAATGGTAGGCCATTTTGTTTGAGCTGCTTTAATTTGATTTTTACACCACGCTGTGTTTTGAATAAATTCAGACTTTTTGGTCCCTTCATATAATCTAGGATCCTTGTACCAACTTGAGTAATTGTTTACTTTTCAACCTAAACAAATTTGTTCGGGTTTAAGAATTTAATTCTTTAGGTTAAGTAAAGGACTTAATTTTATGAAATATTTAAACCACGTTTGGGACAATGTTATAAATTTTGGCTGAATTTTTAAAGTTCGGATTCTAAATAAAAGTTATAAAAGAATAATGTGAAAAAAAGAAATCAAACTTTTAATTCATTTTTGAGATACCATTTGTTTAGTCGTAGTAAAACTTATTTACATTATGAAGATTACATTACCTTGATTAGTTTAGGAATTTTGGAACATCATGTATATTACTACTAGCGGCGTCCCGAGGTCTCACCCGCGTCATGATGGAAAATCGTTATATTTTGGATAATTCACACTATATCTTTATAAATTATAGCCTATATGTTATTCTGATGTGTAAACTATATTATTGTATAGTCATCAGTCAGTCAAAATCCATTCAGTATTTTTTGCGCGAAAGAGTAACAAACATACATTCATACATCTATACTTACAAACTTTTGCGTTTATAATATTATTATAGTAGGATAATCAATAATATAACCCCTTAAGCTGCACACTACTGGGCTCAGGATCAATTTTTGACCAACGAATGATTTTACGGTACTCACAGATCGGCTTCCTCAGAATTTTTCTTTATCGCCAGCACGTGACCATTGTAAGGATATGCAAGTTAGACTAGAAAGTGCCTGAGTGGTGTATGCTTTCGTCTTTCGACTCGTGTCATTGGTATACGATGCCAATATCGACACCAGCAATTTATACTAATGCTAACTCATAAAAGTGTACTTTACAGTAGGCTTATAAAGGGAAAAAGGTGATAACTTTTAGATTAATTAAGATACTTATTTGAAATTTAAGATTTATAACTTCGTTATTTTTGTATATTTCTCTGCGACTTTTTTGTTACGTTTAAAAAACCATATTTTAAGCAACTTGGCATAAAAATCGAATTTACCTAAAATTCGAGTTAGCGTAGTATAAATTGTTGGTGTCGATATGTTAATAACTAATCTATCACACTTACGCGATGACTGTGAATAAAAATATCGTACAGAAATGTGCATATCAACATCACTCATGCCCGCCAAACCTTCATTGGTGTAGCCAGTATTTTTACCCTCAGTTTTTTTAAAATGTGTAAAACAAAATTTCACAATACCATTATTGTGAAAACGCTCTTCCATTAGAGCGTTTTTTTATTATGACCACCTCGTCTGTCATGTGTCAAGGCAAAGGTTGTTTTTCGCTCTTCTAACTTATATATCTTATTTAACTAATTTCTAAATATTATATTACATTTTCACTACATTCTATGACCATCGCTAAATTTAAAAACTTTTATTTATCGTATAAACTAATGCTAACAAAATAGTATACACAATTACATACTTGCAGCATTTTTATTTATCCTTATTGCGTTTGTAACCCTTTCGACTATTTTACAGCGTACTTAAAAAAGTACTTGGCTATTCTTATGTCTGTCAATTTACTGTAGGATGCTATTGTTTTAATAATCTTTAGTGAATGCTAAGGTCTGTGGTGTAGGCCATGACGTTTTTCCGTCGCCCTGGTACAAGGCGCAAAAGGAACTACGAAAAGTTTTGGGGGTGATATTCCAGTAACATAGCCGACGACTCTTATACACCCTGCCACACCTCCAGCTGTGAATAATCCGCAAAAGAATCTCCCTTCGTCAAAAAATATATATAATAGAATGTTTCACACGCAAGCGTAATTAGTGTTTTACGTTGACGTTGCTTTCATCAAATATTGTAATACCGTAGTTGCTGATAACTTTTAAATACGTAACAAAAAGCAACAAAGGATATTTTTCTTTTATAGTAATGTAATTAGTTCACTTTCTCGGGTACTGACCTTGAGGGGTTCGCCTTAAACTAATTTGCCGAAATAGCAAAGATATTATACATATTTTGTGAAAACAATATATAATAATTTAGTTAAGGATCTATTTTAGCTGTCTGCTTCAGCCGTAGTAATCAATTATGATTAAAGAAATTCTACAAATTTAATATACATGTAAAAGCGAGTTTGTTTCTTTTATGGTATTGGATATAATAAGATTTTCATATATTTGGTTTATATAAGTAGATATATAATTCCGTTTAAGTAGGTACTTTTTTACCAAATAATAAGGAAGTCCTGAAGCGGAGATTAAAATGAATATTTGTTCCTGAATATGCGAGCATGTGTTAAAATATTTGTATTGAATTTTTGTTATTAATATAGCGTTAAATTCATGTGCCTTATGGAGCGTCTATTTCGGGGCTCAGAGTATTTTTGTATTTTTACTCTCCAATTCACGCAGTATTTGGTATGATCCCTTTATTAACCGACTTCGAAAAAAGGAGGAGGTTCTCAATTCGTCGTGATCTTTTTTGTTTTTTTTTTATGTATGTTCACCGATTACTCCGTGATTTATGATCCGATTTACGTGATTCTTTTTATTCGACGTGGAATAGCTTCCAATTGGTCCCCTAAAAATTTTACATAGTTTGGCCCAGTAGTTTTCATTTTATGAACATTTTTTATGAAAAAAAATCCTTTTCGTTCCATATGTACACCGATCACTCTAAGATTTATGATTCGATTTACATTATTGTTTTTTTGTTCGCCGCGGAATAGCTGCCATGTGATGCCCTAAAAATTTGACATAGTTTGGCCCAATAGTATTCATTTTACGAACATTTTTTTATTCCCGTTTCTTGGGACCTATATTTTTTAAGAAGCGCGGCACCATTTTTAGGTCCACGCATACATAGCTAGACACTAAGAAGTAACAAATAAAAACTTCGTTTAAAAAAACCGACTTCAAAAACTAAAAAACTGAAATGTATAAAATAACTTGTTTCTAAAGCTATTATTATTAATATATATTATCAAAAACATCTTGAAGTCGGTGCAAAGTAAAACATAAAAATCACTATATTTTGAAAATTACTAAGCACCGACTTTAGTTTATGTATTAGATAATATATATTAATAATAATAGCTTTAGAAATAAGTTATTTTATACATTTTAGTTTTTTAGTTTTTGAAGTCGGTTTTTTTAAACGAAGTTTTTTTTTTTTGATGATGAATCCATCATGCATGCATAACATAAAGTATTAACATATTCATTAGATTTGTGTCAATAACATAAAAATATTTATAGAAATATATATTTTGTAGGTGAAATACAATGAAATAAAAATTTACATATTTTCATAAGGTTAATGAAGGAATGGTGAAAAATAATGAAGGTGAAATATATGTTACAACAAGCTACTGTATATACAGCAGTTTTCACACTTGCGTGATTGTATATTATTTTCTATTCACAAGATAAATTGATTTTTAGGAAATTTACGAATGGTTTTCACTAAAACACAGAAGCGTACATTATGTTTTCTGTTGAAGAAAATTTAAGAATGGATTCCTAGGTCATAATAATTAGGTATCTATAATAATTACATACATTTATCTTCTAAAAAAATAAAAAATGCTAACATAAAACTTTATACCAATACCGCAATTGGCCAATATAAAGTAAATGTTTGTTAGAAAACACGCAACACATTTCTCAACAATTAACCACCAGTGTAAATAAAAAAAATATTCGAATATAAAAATAATACGTTACCCATGAAGATTGAAACAATAAATACATTTCTCAATTAAAACTCGGTCTGTTGGAAATTTTTGTGTGCGGGGCAAAGTAATTTGAAGCTCAGTGCACTGGACCGTGTGGAGAGAGATGTATAATAATAAAAAAGAAATAAAAAAGGGAGACAATAAAACGGCAGGCAACAAACTGAGCTGGAGGATGCGTAAACATTTATAGTGGGGGTAAGCTGAATAATGCTACTACGAACTATCTCGATTATCCGCAACACAAAACGTTACCTAATCTCTTGCCACTTCCTACGCTTTTATAATATATCCAGATTTTATTGTTCGAAGATAGAACACTTGAATGTAACATAACGTGTATAAAACCGTTATTAACGTATCAAACATAAGCGTGAAATGTGTGGAAGACAAATGGTATCCTATCATTTTAGTATCTGTATTATTGTTTATCAATAAAAGAGGTTTTGAGATTTTAGCTTATAGCAAACGCCGAGAGTACGCCGCCATCGGCAATAGTTACACATTTGCGGCGTTTGGACTGGAAACTCAGGGTCCGTGGGGTCCTAACGCTCTAAAACTTTATCGAGATGTCGCCGAACGCCTAGTAGACCTCTCACGCGACCAAAAGGCTGGCGTCTAATTTTCTCAAAGGGTGAGCATTGCTATTCAGTGTGGTAACGCCGCCAGCCTTTTGGGAACGTTCCCGGTAAGTGACAGTGGTTTGGGACCAATATTTTATCTATAATTTTGCTTTTTTTAATTTAGTTTTAGTATTTAAGTTTAATTTTTTATTTTATAGTTTAGTTTAATTTTTGAGCTTATAGTATTGAATATTTCTTAATAAATATTTTACTAATAATTTGATAGCTTTTGCTATCAGTGATATGTCACATTAAAATTGATGTATCATTTTCGTTTCTGAGAGATGCATTCCTTTCAAATATAGACCACTCCGTTCATGCTTTAATAAATTTATGAACTCAAACAGTACTCGATGTATGATGTATTTTACCAATGATATATTTGACCTAGTACTGATTAAATTTTGCCAGAAATTACCCACAATTAATCTAATTTTCGAAGTTAACCTATGGCTTACAAAAAATTACAAAAGTGATTGAATATTCAATGTCATAATTTGTGAATTAATCCGACTATATTATCACTAATTTCAAAGTAGAGTTGTTTGTTTGCTACCTTATTGATGCGTAAACCTATGATGACCCTACCTTTGTTATATTGTGTTCTCTCATATTGAGAACGATTTTGAGTTTCCTCCTGAAAGTACCAAAACCATAGGAACAAAGATTCCCAGTACGTCTTTTCTTGACACAAAAACTAAGTAATAACATTTGTATTGTTAGCGCATAAAAGTCCCAACGCAAATACACAAAACAATAATTGTGTTAAGAGGAAAAAGAAATTGTCGTTGGTTATTAGATCTCTAATTTTGTTAGCAAAATACAAACTATTAGGCCTCCCATAATCCGTCTTTGCTCTTACCAAGCAAGCCCTTAAGAAGGGTCTGCAAACGATGACTCAAGTAGATTGCTGGCATCCTATTTTGGTTTGTTTGCACTGTCCTCAAAAGACGCCAGATATAAAGACAATATAAGACTAGTTTTTTTTATATTTCAACACATTTTTATTTTTTGGGTAAATATTTTCAAAGAACATAGTAAAAGGTACTTTCGGCCTTATTAATATTGAGTTTAGATTAAGATTGAAGGCTTCTTTAAGACCCATTAAAGAAGCCCTCAAACGTACTGTAACTCGATATGAATAAGTCCGTTTATTTTTTATTACATTCTAGGAAAATTCTAGATGAGTTTCAAGAAGTAGTAACGAAGGCTAAGGTGCATGAGTGCTTAACATTTTTATATAGCAATCAAGCCACATTCTTACTGTAGGCATGTTCTTTGGTCTCTGTGAATTCACTGGACATATTAAAAGCTTCATATTATTTTCTATTGAGGCAGGTGTGGCCTCATAAATTAGGGATGCCTGGTGTTACGTACAATATATGAATTAACTTATTCCTGCATAATTAGCCAGGCCAAAACTTTGAGCAATTAGTACCTGGTAAAATCTGCTATTTGAGAAATCAGACGAAACCTTCGGAGATGCATACGAACATGTTCAGGATATTGGTATTTAATATTATTACGTAGACATTAATATCTTTGGATAGATGGTCCTGCGTTTAAAGTTAAAGTAATTTAGCAGGAAATACATCGAGAGTACAACTTCTTGTTGTCTTATTTTGTACTCCTTTCGCGGCGATTGAGCCATAAGCTCTTGCCAGTGGTACGTCACCTCATTAACGCGGTAACCAGCATAGACGCACCACTTGACTTAAATAAAATTAACCCTCATACCTGGGTATGTTATGTAATCCCTAGAGGCCTCAGTCATAATTTATTTATTTAGAACATAGACAGTTGTCATTCACACGGACTCACAGTAAAAACGGTTTTTGTCAAATTACTGTTTAACTTATAGGGCAATGTATACCATTTTTGGTACCCAAGTGATGTGCATCCTTTTAATTTATACAAGATATTAAGAAATTTTACTGTCATTTATTACTCTGGCCATATAATATTATGATTGACTTCATAAAACGGCTACAAAAATAAAGATTTCTTAATGTTTTGAATTAATTTATAAGGTGTCAATCATTGTACAAGAGTGTCAACATATAGTATACCATTACTGTATACTATTTTATAGAGGATATTTGGAAAATCTAGCGCAAGTCGGTGCCTATCACGCATATGGGATGTTTGTATGGAGGGCATATACCTACTGAACGATTGCGAACCGACAGTCTATACAGCTGCCTTTTGTAGCTAATCGAAAGTACTTAATCAGAAATATTACAGACTTCACTGGGATATGAAGCGCAGAATTGAGAGGTTTACGTCCAGCAATAGATATCGACTGGCTGAAGAGAAAGGAATAAACCCTTAATTTCAAATGCTCCTATTACTTTAATCTATGTATGTAATCATCACATATTAATGAATGTTCAACGTCATTTCGACCCAACTTCAGATATCTTATTAATTAAAACTTAACCATCTATACCATAACGTATATATAGTTATGTTCAGATACGTTAGTCATAAGACTTTGATTATTCATGTTGTACTATATACACCTACATGCAATAGAAACGAGCTACAGCGGCTATAAATTCGTTGAGAATATAACTTTTCAATTTGATTAATGTCTCTATGTCTCTAAACTTTTGTAATTTTGTTGTCTAACTAACCTTATAATTGAAGGTAATAAATATCACTTAACCGTGGCACTTTAATAGTCAGTTCATATACATATCAGGCGTTGTTGGGAAAATGTAATCTTGATTAAGCTTGTTCGTAAAGCTCCTTACGGAGAATATCGAGTTCATTAAGTAAGCAAAGGAGACATGTTTGTGGCTTAAAATTTAGAATTGATAAAGGTAAAAAGATACCCTCTTAAATTGTTTTTACTTTACCAGGAATATCTAAATAAGTCGTTACAATTTAACTGAAAATAATTAACTATATTATTGTTTCATTTTAAATTATCTATTCACATAAATGTGTTACATTTTGTCTGTACATTATTTTCTCAAATATATATATATGTCGGAGAAGGCCTCGTTCTCACGACATCTCCTTTAGTTATTGCAGGTTTAGTGGGCGTCATCAGGGTAAAATGCGAGCATAAAACACGATAGCCACGGTTTATACACTTTTAATTTAGATTCGATCAATATTTTGACATAGTTTAGACCGAGCAGCGGGTTCAGGGCACCGCTCATACTTCCAACTTCATAACTTTCTTTTAAAATTCTCAAAGGTCCAACTCGACCTGTTGCCATCAACCAAATGTGCCACAAAAACTCCTCAATCTACCGAAGTAGATACTATTAAAGTATAGAGGGCATTTGACCCCGCTCCGAGCCATAAGCTCTGCTCTCATTGGTCGTTTGTTAAATTACAATATTCATAACTTTTATAAGGATAGAACGATCTTTAAGTTATAGAAACATTTAACAAATTAAATTAAAGTAAGAATTTTAGAAGTAATTAAAATGTAAACAAATTATATTGTGCGTTATACATCCAAACAACAATACATCGAATCCATAGCTTCCCTCCGACATATATATATATATATATATATATATATATATATATATATATGTATATATATGTATAAGTTGAAGAAGCTTATACCAACCGCCAAGAAGGAGGCATAGTCTTTGTAGCATTACGTGCAGAAAATTCATAACATAAAATTCTTACAATGTAAGGAAAATACAGTCCCGTGCCGAGTATGAAATTCAGCCCCATCCATCAGCTATATCAGCCCATTAGAGATTGCTGGACATAAGCATACTTGGAGGGCAGTTCGCATCATTAATCCTTAGTAAATGCATATGGTTCTGTAGGCAAAAAATAAGGAAAACAGCATAAATTGCGATGAATTATTTATTTATTTTATACATTTAAGAATGTTATTGTTAATATTAATTCTTTATCCTCGTCTTTATTTATAGACTGATAAACTTCAGCGTGGGTGGTTGTGAATAGTTTTTGTTGTCGCAGTGCAGCTATCGAGGGCTGCGCAATGGCTGCACAATAGCTATTTTACATTTTTATTCTAATAATAATTAATATTTTGGTGTAGTTATTTAAAAATAAACCTCTATTGCGTAGTCGTCTGTTGTGGTCATTTAAATATAAAAGTTCATTGGCTTTCATTAATCTTTTCATTCATGCACGTTTATTTCAGGTTATGTATTAATAATTACTAGTAGTCGCCCGTGGCTGAAATGCGCCCATAATAATTAATTTAAATTATATAGTTTAAGAGCCAGTGATCGACTACCTGTATATATTTGACCAGACCTGAGATTTTGTACATCGCTGATCACTGGCTCCTAAGCTAATAAGTTTGAACGTTGTTAAGGTTCGGTTTTCAAAGACTATAACTTCTATAATCACAGATTTTTCCAAGGCTACACGGTTAATTTGACTTTAACGATAAACAAAAGAGTATGTAATCGTGTGTGTGTCAAATACATGGTAGTGTGTAATGCTTTTTTATTGATTTAATGTGTTTTTTATGCATAATTTAAAATATATTAGCATTTTGCACTCCTTCTATTTAAAAAGTTTAGGTGTGCGCAATTTCATACTCCTTCATCCACGCAATTTTCGTAAAAAGGGGTACAAAGTTTTTGCTCTATTTTTGCTTCACGCATTAATATATAGATTCTAACTAATGATTATATCTTTATTTCATGTCAATATATACCGAAAATCAAGATAAAGAAATACTTAATTTTCTTTAAACTTCTATAACACAATAAAATCTTATTACCAATTTTCATTCTTGCTTAACAGTCTTAAATTCGGCACACTATATCAGATGGATAAAACAAACAAATGAATAATTCCTGGCATTAATGTTATCAGAATAAGCCAAAATGGAGACTGCTAGTTACTAAGCTTAAACTTTACATTATGTTATTTGCATAATTTAATACTTGCCTAATATTAACTGAATATGCGTATGAGGTGGTATATATTTACGCGACGAATTCAGAACACCTTTTTTAAGTCGGGTAGCAAAACAAACAATAATTACGGTAGGTATATCCATGCCGCCATCAGTAATATTAGATTTGATATATTGGATAGTAATGTTAGTCTGATTTTTACATCTATTTTTATTTATTTTCTGGTTTCTTACTAGTGTGTTATTATTTTGATCATACATACAATGAAATTTTATGGATACTTTTCAATAATCTAATGTCTTTTATAGGCTTACCCTTATTCTTTATTACTAAATTTTTTGTCTTCTCTACACTGTTAGATTTACAAAACAATTAATTCGGTTTGTCTAAATCTATCCATCATTCTTAATAATATAATTCCATTATTATAGAAAAAATATATTATATTTTTTTTCTATTATTTGATATTGTACGTAGCATAAGTATTGACGTCACTGTGTAAACAAAATAAAAAATCCTGCTCATCACCGAGCTCAAAAGGCAAGTCTCGCAATCAAATCGGTTCAAACTGATTTGTAAGATACTCGCAGGAACTTGTAAAAATGTCATACGAGTTCTACTTTAGAAATGTCAAGAAAGCGTAGGCAAATATCTCAATGCGATTTGTGTCATAGCGTAAACAAAATTCTTGGTAAAAATTACCTTACGATTATCGTATGAGGCTCACTATGGAATTTTTACCAAGAGAGAGAGAAATCTCGTAGGCGATTTTTTGTCTTTTGATTGAATGTGAACATGTTAATGTGATTAAGGGTCATTTACATAGTAGAGAGAGTTGATAGTTTTGGGACAAAAGCCGTATACTATTTTCGTAAGCGATACTCTTTAGACAATAATAGCATTGAAATCGCTTTCACTGAATTAATTCTTGTCTTAGAAGAGTAAAGATAATTAAAACATCCTCGCGGACTATCTTCATACATGCGACTGGTAACTGGCGATTAGCAAAACTCGAAATACGATTCTTGTTTTCAAATTTTGGTTACACAGAGACGTCAATAATCAATTACCAGGCGATTATCGCCCTTTCATGTACGTTATCGTATGTGTGGTTTAAATGATCGTATTTTCTTCTTTTTTCGACAATCGTATCTTCGAGGCAAGAAACTCCCTCCACGACTTTCATTGTTTTTAGGAGTATCGCCTAAGAAAATATTATATGATGTTCGCCCCAAAATGAGCAATAAACTCTCTCTTATTTGCTTAAGATATGAAGCTGTGGTGTACGAAAGTTTAGCTGGATAAAAACTGTCGCTATAATAGCCAAAACTAATTTTCTAAAATTACTATTTTTATACTGTAAGCGTATGTAGTTTACATATAATAGTATACTATGTATATGTAAACTACAAATACCTAATTTACAGGCGGTAGCTTATTCCGAAAGACTTCATAAGATACCCCATAAAATAAACGTAGTACCCCAAATCAACACATATATAGAACTAGAGTTTACCCCGCGGCTGAGCCGCGGGTTAACCTCTAGTGCGTGTCTCTTGTTTAAAGAGCAAGTGCTACAGGTTATATTATATTACATTTTTATGTATTTTCCCACGAAAGATTCACTTCATTTTATATCGCTAATTATATATACCATCCCCCGTCTATCTGTCAACAAAATAAATTACAAAACTTGACCAAAAAGGCGAAAATGGTCTAAATGACCAAAAGACCACAGTGACCGACATGGCTAAAATGACGGAATAGGCAAAAACGACCAAAAAGGCCAAAACAATCAAAATGGTCAAAATGACCAAAGAGGCCAAAATGACCAAAAAGGCTAAAATGAGCAAATAGGCCAAAATGACCAAAAAGGCCAAAATGACCAAATAGGCCAAAATGACCAAATAGGCCAAAATGACCTAATAGGCCAAAATGATCAAATAGGCCAAAATGACCCAAAAGGTCAAAATGATCAATAAGGCCAAAATTACCAAATAGGCCAAAATGACTAAATAGGCCAAAATGACCAAATAGGCCAAAATGACCAAAAAGGCCAAAATGACCAAAAAGGTCAAAATTACCAAATAGGCCAAAATGACCACATAGGCCAAAATGACCACATAGGCCAAAATGACCAAATAGACCAAAATGATCAAAAAGGCCAAAATGAACAAATAGACCAAAATGACCAAAAAGGCCAAAATGACCAAAAAGGCCAAAATTACCAAATAGGCCAAAATGACCAAAAAGGAAAAATTACCAAATATGCCAAAATTACCAAAAAGGCCAAAATGACCAAAATGACCAAATAGGCCAAAATTACCAAAAAGACCAAAATGAAAATTATCCCTTGTCTATCCTCAGTATTTAATTTACATACGTGCCGAATTTCAGCCAAATCGGTCCCGTAGTTTTTCCGTAAAAGCATAACAAACAAACAGACAAATATCATTTTATCCCGGAAACTATCCCATTTTTCGGGATAAAAAGTATCCTATGTTCATTTTCGGTATCGAAAATATATATATACTGAGTTTCAGCCAAATCGGTCCAGTAGTTTTTACGTGAAAACGGAACAGACAGACAGACAGGCAGAGTTACTTTCGCATTTATAATATTGAGGAGGATGAACATAGGATACTTTTTATCCCGAAAAATGGAATAGTTTCCGGGATAACATGATATTTATCTGTTTGTTTGTTATGCTTTTACGGAAAAGCTACTGGACGGATTAGGCTGAAATTCGGTACGTATGTAAATTAAATACTAAGGATGGACAAGGGGTAATTTTCATTTTGGCCTTTTTGGTAATTTTGGCCTATTTGGTAATTTTGACCTTTTTGGTCATTTTGACCATTTTGATTATTTTGGCCTTTTTGGTCGTTTTTGCCTATTCCGTCATTTTAGCCATGTCGGTCACTGTGGTCTTTTGGTCATTTAGACCATTTTGGCCTTTTTGGTCAAGTTTTGTAATTTATTTTGTTGACAGATAGACGGGGTATGGTATATATAATTAACGATATAAAATGAAGTGAATCTTCTGTGCGCAAATACATAAAAATGTAATATAATATAACCTGTAGCACTTGCTCTATAAACAAGAGACACGCACCCAATGGTTAACCCGCGGCTCAGCCGCGGGGTAAACTCTAGTATATAGAATATATACTATGTATATATAAACCATAAATGCCTAATTTACAGACGGTAGCTTACTCCGAAAGGCTTCATTAGATACCCCATAAAATAAACGTACCCCAAATCAACACGTATTTACACATTGCTGAAGAAAGTTATCTGAAGAGTTTTATGATCAATAAAGTTATAGCCTAATCTAGTTGTTGATCGGCACTGGAATCGGGGGCCGTCAGTTAGTTAGAAAAGAAATCTTACGATGCCAACTCAATTTGTTTGAGCTAAACCACTTCTGATAACTACTTTTATTCGATACACTTGGCTGTAGCTTATTAACACTGAATCATGATGAATATCGTAACTAGATAAAGTTTGGTAATACATCTTGTGTGGGTGTTGGTTTTGACATCTTATTACTCAGTACATAATTAATTATATAGCATATAATATATTATTGCACCTATATATACCCTCAAGCTAAGTAAAATATGCTTTTCATATGGATAATAGTCAAAAGACATCACTGAAGTTAATACCAGACCAGCTGATTATAGTAAACTGCCTCCCTCCTCTCTGCATTACACAAATATGTAGGTATGTACTATTAGAGAAATGATCTATATTATAAAAATATTTCGAGTTTGTACAATGCGTTTAAAAATGTGAAAAAAATCAGGGGGGGCTAATTTGAACTAAGAAATTCCAAAAATGAATTTTTGAATTCTTGTTTGTCTCTCAGTCTGTTAGAGCATCGCGTGAAAACTACTGAACAGATTTAAATGAAACTCGAGACAGCTAGCTCATACCCCGGGACGTTACTTAGGATACTTGTATTCCGGTAAATGCCGTCGTTTCCACCGGATAGATAACAATTTCGGGATAGATAAAAATACGACGTTGCGATCGCATCCTTTTTAAAAACTATATCCCTATTAATATTATAAATGCGAAAGTAACTCTGTCTGTCTGTCTGTCTGTCTGTCTGTCTGTCTGTCTGTCTGTCTGTCTGTTCCGTTTTCACGTAAAAACTACTGGACCGATTTGGCTGAAACTCAGTATATATATATTTTCGATACCGAGGATGAACATAGGATACTTTTTATCCCGAAAAATGGGATAGTTTCCGGGATAACATGATATTTGTCTGTTTGTTTGTTATGCTTTTACGGAAAAACTACGGGACCGATTTGGCTGAAATTCGGTACGTATGTAAATTAAATACTGAGGATGGACAAGGGATAATTTTCATGTTGGCCTTTTTGGTAATTTTGGCCTATTTGGTCATTTTGGCCTTTTTGGTCATTTTGGTCTATTTGGTCATTTTGGCCTATTTTGTCATTTTGGCCTTTTTGGTCATTTTGGCCTTTTTGATCATTTTGACTTTTTTGGTCATTTTGGCCTATTTGTGCATTTTCGCCTATTTGGTCATTTTGGCCTATTAGGTCATTTTGGCCTATTTGGTCATTTTGGCCTATTTGGTCATTTTGGCCTATTTGGTCATTTTGGCCTTTTTGGTCATTTTGGCCTTTTTGGTCATTTTGGCCTTTTTGGTAATTTTTCCTTTTTGGTCATTTTGGCCTTTATGATCATTTTGACCTTTTTGGTTATTTTGGCCTATTTGGTCATTTTGGCCTATTTGGTCATTTTGGCGTTTATGATCATTTTGGTCTATTTGGTCATATTGGCCTATTTGGTCATTTTGGCCTATTTGATCATTTTGGCCTATTCGGTCATTTTGGCCTATTTGGTCATTTTGGCCTTTTTGATCATTTTGGCCTTTTTGGTCTATTTGGTCATATTGGCCTATTTGGTCATTTTGGCCTATTTGGTCATTTTGGCCTTTTTGGTCATTTTGGCCTTTTTGGTCATTTTGGCCTTTTTGGTAATTTTTCCTTTTTGGTCATTTTGGCCTTTATGATCATTTTGACCTTTTTGGTTATTTTGGCCTATTTGGTCATTTTGGCCTATTTGGTCATTTTGGCGTTTATGATCATTTTGGTCTATTTGGTCATATTGGCCTATTTGGTCATTTTGGCCTATTTGATCATTTTGGCCTATTCGGTCATTTTGGCCTATTTGGTCATTTTGGCCTTTTTGATCATTTTGGCCTTTTTGGTCTATTTGGTCATATTGGCCTATTTGGTCATTTTGGCCTTTTTGGTCATTTTGGCCTCTGGTAATTTTGACCATTTTGATTATTTTGGCCTTTTTGGTCGTTTTTGCCTATTCCGTCATCCGGATTTTAGCAATGTCGGTCACTGTGGTCTTTTGGTCATTTAGACCATTTTGGCCTTTATGGTCAAGTTTTGTAATTTATTTTGTTGACAGATAGACGAGGGTTGGTATATATAATTATCGATATAAAATGAAGTGAATCTTCCGTGGGCAAATACATAAAAATGTAATATAATATAACCTGTAGCACTTGCTCTATAAACAAGAGACACGCACTAGAGGTTAACCCGCGGCGCAGCCGTGGGGTAAACTCTAGTAACATATATGTATGAAACTCGATACGTAGCTGGCTTATATATATCTCGAATCATAATTAGGATACTTTTTATCTTGATAAATGTTGTGGTTTCCATGAAATAGATAGATTAGCTATATAGATGGCGCTACAATTACGTTGTAGATAACCATCGCTGTATTTTTTTTATTCTCATTTGTAAAGTATCTAAGATTATATCCATAAATTTAAGGTCTAACAATACATGATAATAAATCTAAACCAAAACTGGATACTTATAATCTAGAAAAATAACAGAAACAAATAGTAAGTTACACTACACTAAAATTTATTATTCAATCTATCTAATACTGTGTAACTTCTGACGGGAAAATTAAACATAACTAAATGATTAATTCCAAATACTAATATTGCATTCTTTTTAAATCTTTTTAATAAGTTTACTATTTATTGATGACTTAAATATTGGTTACGAAATTCGAAACTCGACTGACAACGTATTTGTTATTTTATTTATTTATTACAGGAGTTCAGCAGACAGGCAGACGGCCCAATTGATGGAAAGCGGTTACCATCGCCTATGAACGTTTGAAACACCAAAGTGCTACAAATGCGCTGCTGCTCTCCTAAGGGAGACTGGAACATGGTCACTAATGCTGGAATACAACACAAGGTTGTTATGGCGACAAACTTACTAAATTCGAAATTTAATAACAAATACGTTGTCAGATTGCTTAAATGTCCTTCATTACATAATAGATACTTCAAATCAGGTTGGCTGTGACTGCAGTCGTCTACACTATATTAATTTAGTTTATTTGTAATTGTAGTGGATTTAACAAAAAAGATAAGTATTGAAGGTGTAAAAATGTTTTATATATATAAAATAAAACATCTAATTATTTTATAACATAGAGCTATCTAGGGGTTTTCACGCGGTATAGCCGCGGGGAAAACTCGAGTATTAAATGAAACCCTGTGTATTCATTCTATGAATTTCACTATATATTCATTTTTGAAAGATTTTGACAATACCACCTTTACAAATTAAATACCTAGAAATGTGAAAATGACTATTTTAATGAAACGATGATGAAATCACTAATTTTTGATGACAGAGAGGAAAGTAGGATACTTTTTATCCTGGTAAACAGTATTATATCCATGGGATACGGTTCTGAAGTCAAGGAATCATTTTTAAAGATCTATTAAAAAATAATTGCTTGTCTGGAAACGTTGCTAGTTGGGCTATAAGTACATGATGTACTATATTTCTGTCTTATCTTGTCAAACAAGCCTCGTTTGTCTCACCCAATTCCTATCCTATCTATAATAGGGGCTTGCCAGAGATCTAGTACCCAATTCATTTGATTTTATCACGTTCTCGTAATGGCTAACTAACATAATAACAGTGTAATTGGTCCACGAATCTAACAATGCTCATTCAGCGAATTGTTAGAATAAATTGCCTCCAATCCACACAGGTGGGATAATTATCATTAATTACTACGTTTTCGCCAGGTTTGCAACAGATGCGTACTTCCGGCGTACTCGGTATATTTATTATGATATCAAGAAGTAAGTCGGTTGGGAGTTCACCCCCACTTCCTTGAGACACTTCGCTCATGTAAGCAACGGTTCTATAGAACGTTTCTCTTGCGTACCGTGGGGATTTGGAATGAGCTCCCATGCGATGTTTTCCCACAGCGCTACGATATGGAGTTTACAAAAAGGATGTCATAAAATAACTTCGAGGCTAGCAGCGCATTTATTAGGTCTCTGATGTTCCAACGTCCATCGGCGACGGTAACTGCTTTCCACCAGGTAGGCCGTCAGCCTGTTTGCTGTACTCTAGCTATAAAAAAAATAAAAAATTCTTAGCTTAGAATTTGTCAGACATTAAGTCATTTCATTCAGCAGAAGAGAGGATTCTACATTCTAAATAATACTGGCCCACAAAAAAAAGTTCTATACTTTTGAACAGACCCATCTATTCTAAAGTATTTCGGTGCGCTGAATCAGAATCTGTTTGACTGTCTGTTAGTTTGGTCCATACGCTCTCAAATTTTGAGGGTGTACGGTCCAAAGTGACCCCAAGTTCGGATTCAGCGCATAGAAATACTTAACAATAATAATATTTATTTATTTGCTTTCACAACAAAAAATAACATATGCAATTCTAGAAAATAATAGAATAGATGGCGGTGAAAGCGCATACCACTTTTTTGTGGCCTGGTTTAATTAGCAAAAACAGTGTTTGTTATCTATTAATTTGTTGCGTTTTTGCGAGTAATAAATTTTATAAAAAGTGTTTTGAAATCTTTTAGATTTATTAACCTATTATTATGACTTTTACGCGTTAGTAGAAACGTGAGATTAAAAATAAAAGTGAAAAATAATAACAAAACAATAATTAGTTTTTTTTAAATTGACATGTATCCAATCGACTTTGTTAACCGTATTTTGTACAAGTATTACCTGTATTTCTACAAATAAAGATTCATTCATTCATTCATTCTTTAATTCATTTAAACTTAAAGTAAACATATTTCTAGAAATGTTTCATGTGTATAGTTATGACCACTTCAATGATGATAATTTTTCTTCTTCTAGGTGTGTGTTTCGAATCCAATGCTCGATATTTCGTTAACATTTTCATATAAAACCCACTGGTAGAAACCCAATTAGAATGTAATAAGATTAACTAAACATTTGTATTTAGGGTAAATCGGTAAATTGGCAACCCAGAACTTGGCTTTACCTTGTTCTTAAGTTGGATATTGACGTGTATTTAATTAAGTGTCCCAAAATATTTACTTGGTCCAGCTAGGTATGTGTTTAACCGACCCGTTCCACATACAGGCATGAACTTAAGACAACCTTCACTATATTACTTGCGTGAGATCTAAATCTGAGAGAAACTAAAACTTTGTCCGAGACCTTACAAACCAAATATATTAACCGAATAGAACGTGTACGTTTTTAAGGCATTTCTTTCTTTATACTGCTAAGTCATTACCTATCTATTAAAAAAAACTTTCAATGTCAAAATAAAGGCAGTAGTACAATATTGTTACGAGTTGCGATACTCGAATTAAAATGCCGTTGGAATGATTATAGAGTTTATTAGAACAATACAAACACGTATAACACAGGTATAAATATTACTGAACACAGTATCATTCCTCAATCAGGCCATCGTTGTATACTGCTAGCAATGTGCCCGCCCCGCAACGTGGACTGAATTTACTAGAATCAGCTTGTACTTTATAATCCGTATATAATAAAATTATCCGTGCAGGAACTGAGAAAGAATACAATTTCCTGTGGCCGGGCGGCCTGTCGTAAGAGGCGACAAAACAAGACACAGCCAGGTGGTAGGGCATTTGCCCGACGGGATGGCTACTACCCCTGATCCAAAGTATTTCGACATAACAACCTTCAGTTGTGTTCCGGCATTGGTGACCAGGTTACAGTCTCCATTAAGAGAGCAGCAGCGCATTTGTAGCACCTTTGGTGTTGCAAATGTCCATAGGCGATGGTAACCGCTTTTCATGAGGTGGGCCGCTTACCCGTCTGTTGCATTCATGAAATAAAAAAAATATTTTCCGGAAAGGATTTGAATGCGCACCCTTTGATTTTGAGATGCGCTGACCACTAAGCTACCACGATTTTTCGTTGTAAAAAAACTATGACACCTGTTAATAGAAGTTTCTGAGTGCATTCACATGCAGTAGAAGTGAAACTTCAGATAATATAATCACACATAATTCTTCTCTAGCTTTATTAGTTTAAATATAATTCCTTTAGCACCTATCGTTTTCAATTTTTCTTTAGTCTAAAAAATATTATCAGTTTTATTTCGGTCCAAATTGGACCTATGTTTAATCATCGGTCTTATTCACTCTTTAATCTGTGTTAAACAATTTAAAACTCGTATCTCATTCTCTCGCAGATTTCGTCCTATAGATTTTGTATTTTTCTCTTTCTAGTGTCGCTTTTTCATTACATCGAACGTCACATCACAACGACTCTTTAAAATTGGCTAATTTAATCAGCACATTTAAATTGAACTTAAATACTCTAAAACAATTTCTGCAAAATTGTACTTTGTATTCTCTATTTAGTGCATAGAACTTCAATTGCACTGAAAATGTTGAATTTGTAGACAAACAAAGTGTCAGAAATCAAAGACGTTGACATGTTGCAAGTGTTCTGTGAAGATGGAGACCCAAGAAAGTTAAGTGGAGAATAAACGAAGGTAGCGGTCGAGTAGTGAGAGGTGTCTCTAAAAATAGGCACAAGTGGATCTAGTGGCATACAATCCAAGGTCCCGTCTCAACACTCTCTAAATTGTTACAGCTTTGTTAAATGTTGAAACCATTCTTGAACTAGACAACAGATAAAGCTTTGAGATGTTTTGCGTTTGTAGTAGTATTGGTTCTGTTTATTTTGTTGTTATTTGTACAGGACTTGAAACTTGAAATTTAAATTCCCTTGAAATTTAGTATTCAGAACTTTTGAAATCGCTCCAATAGTTTTTGAGTTTATTCCTTACAAAATAAATCAAAAAACAATTAAAAATTACGTTCTAATTTTTTAAGGAGGTACATTTTATTTGATTTTTGGTTGCATTTCGATATTTCGGCCACTTTTCAGTAGCCGTCATCACGGAAGACAAACATCTCAAGTGTCAATGCGTTTTGTAAAAGTTATTATAAATAGTATAAATAAAAAATATGAACTAACTGAGGCTAGGCTTTAGTCTAGTTTGTTCATTTTAATTATTTAATTCTAATTTTTGTTAATGGTCATTATTTAATTTATGGGAGCCTAATTTAATTTAACAAGTTGGGGCTAAGTAATAAATAACTTTAACATTACTCGTTGAAACTTGACATTTTTGTCTACCGTGACTACAGCTACTGAAAACCGAACGAAACGTCGAAACAAAACTGAAAAATCAAATAAAATTCCGCAATTAAAACCGCAATATTACACAACAAAATTATACTATCAATATGAAAATAGAAAGTCGCTAAACATTGACATGCAATAATTAAAAGACCTATAGCAAAACTTTCACAGAATATCGTCCATTATGACAGTCGCAAACTTTAATTAAATAGTGTTCTCTTAACATTTAATAAGTAGTTTGCAACTTCACTTTGTAGTTTTCCTTTGCTAAAAGCCTTAGTGACTTATACGAGATTCAAGGTTCAGAAGATTCTAATTCATCCAACTAGTTTGCTATATCTGAATATATTACATTAGTTATAGTAATTAGTAATGAAAATAGTGTCGCAGTTTACATATGTCTCAAAATACTTAATATTTAATTTATTCGACTATTTTTTGAGCTATTTAAAATAGTGGTTGTTGAATTATAAAGCATTGAATTAATATGGAAAGCAGTGTTGTAGTTAGTCTACGGGCAGATATCTCAAAGATTTATTTAATATTTAATTTATGCGACTACTTTGCTTAAGCTGTTAGGGCGAGCCAGGGATTTATTGGTTTTTTAAGGTTAATTAAAAAAAGAGAGAAACCCGTAAATTGGTATGAGAAACACTCATTCAAAAGCTGGTATTTGGGTAAGGATCAGAAATGAATTTCAAGGTCAATTTTGTTTTTTCAAGCCGTTGGTTATTAGGTGCTTAGAATGACATATGTTTTCTACGGTTACCTTTCTAAGAAGTTAAGCTATTTAATATAGTGGCTGGTATTATATAAAATATTTGATTAATAACGAAACTAGTCTTGTAATCTTCACGTAGATATCGCAAAGATTGTCTTAATATTTAATTTATACGACTATTATGATTAAGTTATTTAAAATAGTGGTTGTTAATTTACTGAATTTAGAATTTACTGTTTAGTTGACACATTTCTCAGGGATTGACCTTATATATTTATATTTATTACACATGGGTCTACTTCGAATAAGCTCCAAGTTTCGAATAGTGTGCAAACACTATTCGAAACACCATAAATAGAAGTTTATTTAACAGATATTACACTAATGGCGGAAACACTGTCGTGGTTACACATATGTCTGAGTTTGACTTAATATTAAATTAAAGCATATTTCGCCTAAGTTGCTTAAATTCAAACTACAGAATTAGATTAAATACAGTAAGACCATGTAACATTGTTACTACTTAAGTATTAAACAACAGTGAATGGATAAAATAACAAACTCTCGATTTAAGGGTTTCAATTAAAATTCTTTAAGAATTGGTACAAAAAAGTTGAAGTGTACTAAGGAGTTTATTTACTCACTCCTTTGTTTTTTCACCAAGAGGCTAAAATTAAGAAAGTTTTAACGATGTAACTTTTGTACTTATTGCCTAATTTTTAACTATGCCGACGATTAAGTGAGTAGCGTAACACAGTTGTTATCTTAAATATTTATTTACCAAAATTATTGTTACGTTAGGGTTACACAGTGATTTTAAGTGCTTAGCTAAAGCTTAGTACACACAGTGATACTAAAATGGAAACTATATTTCAAATAAATAATTGAACTACAAAAATCAATAGGGTTCGTATATTCTTTGTTATGATATAATAAAGAACAAGTGACCATTTTGATTTTTGAGTCGTAATCCCACACGTAGGGTTATTATATATGTATATAAGTACAAAGTGAATATGATAACTTATTCAAGCCAATCAGAAAATTGAGAAAAAGAATATTTACCTACATTAGTTTAGTTGTGTAAAAGAAAAGAAGATGGGCGAACTTTCATAAGTGATTTTGGCAGACCTCAATTTATTGGGTTTACCGTAAAAAATTGTCCAAACTCGAACATTTTCACCTGAGAACTCATGTTTGAGACCCAAGAAATTGCTTTCTTTTCAAATGTAAATTGGACATTATAGAGACACATGACTTCTACTTATGTACCGTTTTTTTTCTTCAAGCTGAGAATCCGTATGGACTCTACTGCTCGGCGACATGTTTAACAGTGGGGCAGTTTGGGACTCACCAGCTTTTTGCCGTAATACCCACTAAACACCCCGGTATTCCTGCTGACGTTATATGCCAGGGCCATGAGTACAGGCCGTTGCCGACGCCGCAGCCTTGGCTGACATAAGCTCACCTCTTCCTATGGGTGACCCTCTCCTTGGGCCGGGGGATCGTGGTTTCCCTGAACACCTCCTTACCATCTTCTCGGTGGCCTGAATGCGGGTAACGGCTTAATTGTTCCTGTGGACCATCACCCGCGCCAATGCGTCTCTGGCATCTGAAAGTCATTTGACGCTCTTCGGCGATGCCATGCCCGTTGTGTGCGGGAGCCCCCTCCCACACACGACGCGCATGGCGTCGCCGAAGAGCGAAGCGAAGCGAGCAAAGTCGCCAAGTTCTTTCCCTCTCTCGCTCCGCCGCCTCCTTTGCCGACATGACTGTCTCACAGAAGGAGGCGACGGCGTCCCATCCGGCTTTACTCCTGACCATATCAAGCACCATGCTACTGGGTCCTCTTTGCCGGCGCTACATTGATGGTACCATACCTTTTGTTCCCTTCCAATGTGACACAGGTACCTCTTGAAGCAACCGTAACCCGAGAGGACCTGCGTCAGTTGGTACTACAAGGTACCGTGCCGTCTCTGGATCTGGGGTATTATGACGAGCCTGATCACCGCAATGGTAGTAGTAGTAGTAGTGTGGCCTGCACTGGGGTCCACAAGCTTGGCCGCCCTCTCCACCATAAGCCCTATTCTGAACTCCGACCTTTTGCTCTCTATCATCCTGGGAGCTGGTCGAAGATGACGGCGGGGGAGTTCCTTGCACCACTCGTATAACGACGCAAAGGCCCTCCCTCAAGGTCCCATGGTGGGGATCCGGCTAGTAGGGAGGCCGCCTCGAAGGAGATAGTTTTGTAATATGTAACTGGTTTACATATATAACTTAAGTACTTATTATTGAGATGGTAAGTTGTGTCAAACAGACAGAAATACTCATCGAAATGAGGGTCTCATTTCGATGAGTATTTTTATATTTAAGGAGTTTTTATAATTTTTAAACGTCGGACCTCTAAAAATAGTAATTTGCTCTCTAATATTGCGGCGCCGGCTTGTCGCCTCTTCTCGACGTCAACATAAACCAAGAAAACTCTTAAAATATAGTAACACTCATTATAATTTTAAGGGAAACTGGCGTGATTTCACTTCGTTGTTGAAGACGACACCATCGTGATCCTTTTCTTACATCTCAGAGATTTAGAAGAGTTTTTAGTGGGAACGTAAAATACGTCTTAAATTTTTTTTTAAATAAATATAATTTAATACATACATGCATACATACATACCTTCACGCCAGGTCCCTTGCGGGGTAGGCACGAACAACAGAGCGCCATTTAGGCTTATTCTTACACACCTCACTTGCTTCTTTGACATTCATAGTTCTTGTCATGCACGCTCGTCTGTTCTTAAGGCTCCTGACATCACCTTCTGCTAGTACACGATCAATTTGTTCATGGAAGGTGTGTCGTGGCCTTCCGCGACTTCTGCATCCATCCACTTTTGCATTGTATATCTGTTTAGTCATTCTTTCATCATACATTCTTTCCACATGCCCGAACCACCGGAGCATTCCTTTCCTTACCTTCACCCCGACACTCTCTTTCAGACCAACTCTCTTTTTTACTTCGGTATTACGAACGCGGTCCGCGAGCGTCACTCCGCAGATTTTGCGCAGTGCTCGCATCTCGACCGCGTTTACTCTACTTTCGTGCTCTCTATTCCATACCCAACTCTCGCTTCCATACGTGAGCGTAGGTACCAGCACCGCGTTGTGTATGGCAAGCTGGGCCTTCTGGCTGAGGCGCTGTTCTTAGCGCCTAGAAGTTTACCTAACGCTCCATTCACACTATTCCCCAAATTCACTCTTCTTTCTATATCAGCGGTTTACCTACCATCCCTGCTAAAAGCACATCCGAGATATACAAACTCATTCACTTGTTCCAGCATAACATCATCGACCATTATCCTTGCATTCGTTCTGGTTGTTTCTCTTTCAAACACCATCTTTGTTTGTTGTTGACCTTTGTTTTCTTCGCATTCAAACGTAAGCCTCTTGCCTGACAGTCATCTTTCATCATTGTGACTAGTGTTTGCAGTTCTGATGGCAATTTGGCTAAAAGCACGGCATCATCCGCATAAAGCAAGCTGCTAACAACTAGATCACCCATCCGCACCCCAACATCCATCAATCTCAATCTCTGGAGACAATTGTCTAGATATAGGACAAACAGCAAAGCCGACAGCACGCAGACCTGCCGGACGCCAATATAGACGTCAAACCAGGGCGACAGGCTGCCGTCCACCCGCACGCATGGCATACAGTCCTCGTAAGTGGACTGTACAGCACGCAGCAAATGGCCATCAATCCCATATCCGGGCAATATGTCCCAGAGGTCCTTCCGCACAACCCTGTCAAATGCTTTCTCTAGATCCACAAAGCCGCAGAAAAGCTTCCGGCCCGTAGCCAGCTGCTTCTCCACGATATTGCGGAGCGAGAAAACTTGATCCATACATCCCCTTCCATTTCTGAAGCCTCCTTGTGCATCCCACAGTAATCCATCGGATACCACTCTCATTCTCCTTTCAACAATTTTCGCATACAATTTAGATGCTGTGCTGATCAAACTGATGGCCCTGTAGCTTTGTTCGGCTAAATGCCAAATAACATCTGAAACTTTGTATATGTTCTAACATTTCTAATGTGTACTTTGTTTTTAAGAAAATAAATATTTTGATTGATTGGAAGAATAAAAACTTGTCAACGAATCTAAACATTCAATTCGCCCTCTACCAAAGACATTTGATGTGGATATGATCTATGCTCTCTCCATTTTCTGCCATTTTGTGTACAAACGTGTGCTCTTTTAAAACGTTTAAATAAAACTAGGTATTAATCAATTATCCTTTTATTTTAAATATAACAGTATATAATACTGATCATTTTTGAGCAAGAATTCTGTGCTTGTGAGGAAACCCTCATCTACATATATATTGCTCAATGAAATATAACTTTTTCAGTACGCATCCGAATTCTGATGGATAGTGTCACACAAAGACCTATTGAAGTGGTAAGTTTTATTAAAAGCACTGGTTTCACTTGATACCTATATTCCCAAAGAATCATCTTCTTCGAGTATTCATAAAAATTTGACGAAGACGAAAAAGATGTTTAGGATTTTTATCTCCTAGTTGTATAAATTTCTTTGGGCAGTGATCTTTATTATTTATCATGAAAGATCTCGTTTATATATAGTTTACTTTCGCTTCTTTCGTGAATACTACATAAATCAGAGAGAGTGATTTGATAAAATTTTGTACGTAGCCATGCTAGAATCATTATCCTGATTAAAGCGGTTAGGGCTGGCTCGACCGTTGCCATACCATGCTCTTACAAAATCTCAGGGAATTGCCCTTGTGCATCTATCCCCTATCGTACCCGTAATATAGGACGCGTGTCCAGGAACACAACGCAACTCTACCTCTGGACCATTAAACCATAATATCCCTGTATCATTCATCATACATGGCCCATGCGGTTGTTAGGGCGGCAGGAACTGGTGATAGTTTCTCATTCTGCACACTAATCTACGGCGATGGATCGAGGTTGAGGAAGCTGCGTCCTCTCATTCCCTTTTAGCCGTCTCTTTCTGCGACTTCTCCTTCCCCCTATCCCATCCCATTATTCTGTCTGATTCTTCTATCTCATACCCGTATGCAATCCTAAAGACTGGCAAAGCGTTGGCTTTGCCATTGTTGTCGCGCTCGTTTATAAGCGGTGGTAACCACTTATCATGAGCTAAGACTTCTGCCTGTGGTATCGAGTAGTGTCGTCGTATCGCCGCAAGTCATGGTAGCGTAATGGCTAGCGCACACCTCCCAAATTCAAAAGGCGCAGGTTCGAATCTTGGCCGGAATGCATGCTTCACTTAGGCAGTTTTCTGACCTAATGTGCATATAGTTACAATTACGACGTACTAACAACGGCCAAGGAAAACAACGTGATGAAACCTGCGAATCAAGATAACCGATGTGTCAAACATGTCAAGATGCGGTGGACAAGCGTCGCAGTTATAAAGTTTGTTCACCAATAGCGAGAGGCTTGAGCCCAGTAGTGGGACGTTTATGGGCTGTTATTATTAGGCCATCTGCTTGTTTACCAGCTTCGCAATAGAAAAATAATCTGCGAGATCTGGATCAAATACATTTTAGTTCCAATGTGTGTAATGGCCCTAAGGGTTTGTTAGCGATTAGTTAGCCCTTTCCTAATGGACCGGCAGTGGCTGTTCGTAATGCTTGTCGTTTCGACACAAGACAAATGAGAATGAGTTAACCACATGTCGCCGCCTGTTTCACAGTGGAAAATCTGTTACTTAGAAATGTGTAAGAAACAATTTTAATATTTTACACTTTGAATACAATTTCCCGTGGTCAGGAGGCCTGTCGTAAGAGGCGACAAAACAACCCGCAGCCAGTTAGTAGGGTATTTGCACGTCTTGTTGACTACCACCTCTTGTTTAGAGTATGCAGTCATATCAACCTTGAATTAATATTATATATTAAAACCACGTTTTAACGGTTTTAAGCGCAGTAATTTATTAAAGTTTCGGTCACATTTCAGTAGCCGCGATCACGGAAGGCAAAGGTATCAAGTGTCAATGAGTATTGTTAAAACTTTGTATAGCCTACCGCCATCCTGTTAATTTTAAGTATTTAGTATAAATTTTGTTTATATAATATTTTTTTCTTAAGTTTTCGCGACTTGTACACATAATAAAACTACGTTTTAACTGTTTTAAGCGCGGTAATTTATTTTGTTTTAGTTTATCCGACGTTTCGGCCCCTTTTCACGGCCACTGAAAAGGGGTTTTAATTTTGTTTATGGTTATTACTTACTCTATGGGAGTGAAGGTAATCCCAATATGTTTCGAGGTCCAACAAGGTAATATGTATTTACATTATTATTTGACATTAATTGTTTAACTTTAAGTATTAAACTTCAATAAGATGCTTAACAAGACTAGGAATGGAATAAAATTAAGTATTGCTAGTCACATCACTATCCTATTCAAAGACGAAACACAGTCGGGCTTCAATAATGATGGCCTTTAAAATGGACGTCCTTTTGAATATCTGAAATAGCGGAGCGAAGGATTCCTCAAACGTGCCTGAGCCCCTACGTGCCACATTCACGGCTAACCTACCCATCAATTTTGCCGATAAGGAAATAATTTTACCCTCATACTTCGCATATTTACGAGCTGATTTTGCAAATATGTATTTGCAGTGTATATAATTTTTTAACGTCTTGGGATGTACTTGAAACAAAAAGAGAGAGACAGATAACACCCTATTGCACACCAAAATATACAATTACAAAAATAGGCCATATTTAGAATATTTTCTGGGCAATACAATTGGCGGCCTTATGGCTCAAAGCGATCTCTTTCAGGCAGCCTAAATAAAAGAAATTTGAATCAGGCGATGTGGTGCAGGATTGACTTGATTCTGTTTGATGACAAGCAGTATGTTCTAGGGCGAAGTTATTCTAGACAAGTGAAAGCTTTTAAGACGAATTTTCCGGAATCCATTATTTCAATTTTCCTTTCGTTATTCTTTTATTTACTGGCTATCTCCTTCTAAACATCTGTCTTTTCCTCCCTGTACTTTCTATTATAGAATTTCGATCTTCACCGTTATACTTTTTCGTCCCTTTCTAAATTGTATCTGTCCTTCTCTCTTTCTTCTGCAGTCTTCAAAATTTTTCTGAACTCCTTAAGCCGACTAGATCGTTTCACCATCGATCACCATGTATATTGATTTTCATAATACTTCAAAAATAACCGCGGGATTCAGATGAAAGTTGACACGAATAATGCAGCATGAAAGTCGAGGATTTTATTTAAAAAAAAGTAATTTTAGGGTTTCATCGTATTTTTTAAATATGGAATCTGTGTAAATTCATTATGTGATTTTCAATCTATATATATATATATATATATATATATATATATATATATATATATATATATATATATGCAAAAATACTTTCATATATATATACATATATATATATATATACATATATATATATATATATATATATATATATATATATATGAAAGTATTTTTTGCAAAAACTACTTACAAAAAGGTGTATTCTAAATGAAACAACATCTACAGCGACTTATGTAATTAGGAAATTATCATTTGCAATATTTAAACAAGAAGTGTCAATCGCCTCTGTTTATTTGAGCTATTACTTGGAAACTGCTTAAGAATTCAGAGTGGTAAGGTTTAAAAACTTTTTATGAAAATTAGTTTAAAGAAGAAATGTTGAGATATTTTTAAGAAAAAGAATATTTTCTATTATATATTTTAGCGCTCCATAGTTGACTGATAAAAATAGTGCACGGACGTGGACTGATACCCACTTGGCCTTTTTTATTACCAGAATCGAGAATGTAATCATCTGCATTTGCTTTGAAAGATCATGCTCAAGTTTAACTAGCTAAATATTACTGTATTTATTTTTATGTTTATAAATAAATCCCTAATAAACTTGAAATGGTATTGCATTTTTATTTCATAAAAAGTAAAGACTTAAAAGTCTCTAGTGCGTTGTAGAGTCGTGAAAGTTTATTCACAGTGTGCTTCGCAGCATGAATGAAGTGCACATGTAATTTAAAAATTGTGAGATGAAAATGCTAGTTTGTGTAATGAATCTCCTTTCATAGAAGTTGGAGTGAGTCCAATGAAAAGGTTTGAATTTTGCTCCTTTTTTGAATAGATATTTTTGATAGCAAGACGTAGGCTGTGTGACGTGGGTCGATTTATTATGGATCCAAAGGTGGTCACTTGTAGAACAATAATTTATTGACATGATTGCTATTATAGCATGCTTATAATGGGGAAGAAAGGTCTTACAATCGCCCATTAAAAAACTTTGACAAACTGTTAAACTAAACTAGACATGGATATTTAAGATATTTAATTATTATTTTAGATCAAATTTATTTAAAACAAGTATCTTGCACTTTGTTTATTTATGTAGCATTTTTTGGGTCAGCATTGATATACCAGGCGAACATAATATGCCCGGGTTACAAACACTTTATTTTTACATTTAATTTTATAATTTTATAAGTAGAATGCTAATAATGGAGATGACCATGATACTTTTTATGCAAACAAGTTACAAATCTATTCCAGGACAGGCGTTCATAGTTTTCACGAGCAAAGTCACGTAATTACCCAAGCAAATACAGGCATGGATATGATTAGTCGATTGAATTAATGAATAATATTAAAATATATTGTTTGAACCACTGGAGTAAATATTTATAAATAGTATAATAATATAATATAATTTAGTAGCTTGAAGTAGTATTTATCGTATGGAATATAGATCCGTGCTCGCATCCCCAAAACCACGCCATCAAAACGATCGGATAGGGAACAACGGCGCCGAGACAATAAGGCGCCGGGCTCTACTTATCTCTCCGTCTATTCTTCGCGCCGATAAATACTTTAAAAACCACTGCCCAATACACATATAGGTATACTGAACCCTATGTATGGCAGTGACCGAGTGAAACGTGGCTTCCTTAGCGGGACTAATAAGAGCTGTGCCTTACTTAGACGAATATACCGCGATGGATATGCACAGACAAGAAGATGACTCGGGATATGAGTTTCTGAGTCCGTAGCAGCCGCTATTTCTGTAAGAAAACAGCCAAACTGCAAGAGTCATTTACGCTGAAACGCACACCATGGAAACCAGCTAAAACATCTGTTTAGCCATGCTGACTCCACCAGGTCTGGGAAAGAGGATGCTCCACATACGTGGTAATGATCTCACAAAACGAAATGTTGAAAACCGTGAGAAGTGAAGAAATAAAGTAGGAAACAACGGGTGTTTATGATGTGTGTGTATGATGATAAGTCAACTCGTTAATTGAGTATTGACGTGGATATTTGGATCCTCTCTAATATTTCTCTTACGTTTTTGCAAAACTAAGAATTTGATACTATGCTGTGTTAGAAGTATGTAAATTTAACCACATACCAGCAAGTGCTGTATAACTACTAGTGACAGATAAGAATCATTCAATGCCCTTGTATCTATATAAGGGTTATATCTATATCTATCTTACGTTCGATAACATTCCCTCGCGATATGGGTATGAATGGTAAGCCACGATAAACATGCATGGGTCGGAGCTCGGTTTATGAATACAAATTCACCAGATCACGGCTTTACGTCTGTTGCACAACTGTAGTACCTTCGAACGACTAATGATATCACCATACTGGTTTATGCCCCGTTCCTATAACTTACCAAGTGTTCATTGTCAAAAGAAAACAATTTGACGTAACTAAAACGCAATATAGTATTTTGCGTTTTAAATACTCTTGGGTCGGTTTCCTTTTTGCTACATTTTTATTTATTTATAACTTACCTTTGCTTAAATACCACAAGCCACTCAAGGTTTAGCTTTGATCTAAGTTTTACTCGTGAATAATTTTAAATATTCCTTTAAAAAAGTTTCGGAAAAACAATCTAACTTCCCGTCAAGTTCTACTCACACTTTTTTCAAAATTTATTTTGGAATATAAATGGGTAAAGTATTCCATACTTTGCTGTTATGTTATTATCAATTTAAATTAGATTTCAAAGATAGATACTCGATATACACTATCGCAAGATATTAGGTGAAAAATGAACGTAGTTACGCAAACTAGAATAAACTTACATTTTGACAGTTAGGTAAGATAGTTAAGATGTTGATAAAAATCTGTATAAAAGGGAAACCTAAGTTCTAAAAAAACTTTTAAAGATACGCCAAAATTAGAACCATTGGGTAGGTACTTAACCTAATTTTTTCCAACGTCGTGAGTTAGTTTCCGATTGCCAAACTATGTCTAAATCATCAATATTATTTCATAATTATTTTACGAGGTTTTAAAAATAAACATCAATATAGAAATATACTTTCTTTAGGCAGAACTATGCTTTTATGTGAACAATTTTTTATGTCAACAGTTGATTGTTAAGTGTTAAGGTAGGTACATTTTTCCTTCGTCATTGTACGCTTATCACTATTTACTGTTAGACATGGGTCTGTTTGAGTTTGAGCCACAGATCCCGGTCCTTATGCTTTCCTTATCCAGACCTACACACCAATCTTTCGCATATCATTATTCTTTAGGCTGGAATGTGTCCTACATTACGCTTTTTGATTCGTAGTCTCTACTCTAGGACATGTCTGCTCTGTCGACTAGCTATCAGTGATCTGATAAATATGATGAGCTGACTACCACTTCTGCTTGCTCACTTTTGCAAATATCGGTTATTTTGGACCTCTTACGGATATTTCAATTTATAATTTTAGTCATAAGAGGACCACATTCAGTGTGAATTGCTCAGATATTTTTATTCATTTGTTTCTCTTATACTGATTTCTGATATTAAAAGATTATATGATACTTTTCTATTAAGAGAAAAGGGCAAACATATTTTGCGCTATGTAGTAAATCTATAACAAGGTATGAGACACAACTGACAGTATTGAACGTTTCCCGATGCCATTGTTTCACATAGATTGCGCTATCTGGAACATTAGTGTTGCTTAACATCTGTCAAAACCGGATGGTACCATGTGTCAGAGAAATGAATGGTGCTCATATCGAAAAGCGACGATGCGGGACCATTGTATCGTTGAAGAAACATTTATTTGTTTATCTCGGACTATTTATAAGGAGATATGTGCCGTACAAAATTAAGTATTGTTATGATTGATAGAAATGTTATGCTTTTACGAAAAAAGTACTTGACCGATTTGGCTGAAATTTGACATTATGTAACAAAAGTTAACCCCGCGGTTGGATCGATGGTCAACATCTAGTAGAACGTTAAGGTATTTATAACTTTTATATTATAGGCTAAAAGTTAGAGAGACCACAAGTATATTACATTTTAAAAATCACTCAGTTGCGTATGTAGCGACCGGCGTTATTTTCTAGTTTTTTTTGCATTTAGGTACATAATATTATTTAGTAGTATATACAGAGTACATGTGCCTAAAAAATTTCACCCATATAGACCCACCGCTTTTAGAAAAAAAGGACTTGTCGTATATTTTTTTAGTAGAAACTTAATTGATAGTGTATTAATTTTATATTTTATATTTAAGAACATTAATATACGCTTCCCAAATAAATTAATATTATAAATAAATATGGCATGGAAGGGCATATTTTGCAAGAGTTCCATTCTTGCCAACATGGCTGTGAAACTCTAAAATGTATATATTATACATTTTTACGTGACGTCTATCTTCACGTCAGAAAGTGATAAAATGCCAATTTGTTCTATCAAAACTTTGAATGCCTTAATGTATAAACCAGTCACATTCGCACCCCAAAAGTTTTATTTGATTTCTTGTTTCGACATTACATCATTCGCTCCCCGAAAATATTATTGAAACACGTAAGGCACGATTTAGATTTATGTGTACGCAGATTTACTTGAATGACGAAACTTTTCCAAACTGAGTCGAGTAATTTCCTGAGAACCTAAAATAGTATTGTCTACTTTATTTGATTTATGCTTAAACAAAAAGATAAAATGTCACATTCTGAAATCTGCATAATTCTTTTTAATAATTGGATGTACAAATTTAGCAAATCTAACAAATTGATTTAATGAAGCTTGTAGCTTGAAATCATACCTTACCTATACCTTGAAAACTTCAGAATCCTATATGAGTAGATTACAAAATACCTTCTCGTCTTGATCTTTTTATATGTATTAATTAAAACATAAATATTCATATATATTATTTTAACCGAATTATTAACAATTGAAAATACATTTATTAAGACGTAAATGCATATTTACTGTTCTGATGTAAAACACAGTGTTTTTTTTAAATAATTTCCTCCCCTGGACGAACGGGATTATCCGGACTTTTATCCTTTTTCTATATTTTGTTACGTTTTTTACTTTTCTTTAAAATAAATAAAATACAGTGTCAAAAAGCAAAACTTTAGCTGGTGCCACCACCAAGTCTTGTAGGGTTTTTATTCGTTTCAGAATTATGTATTTTATTGGACTATTTTTATTACTTGTAATCTTCTTCTATGATTGAACTTGCGTTCGTTATTTCTTCTTTTAAGTTACCAATGATGATTAAAAATGTTATTCTTTGAAGTTTTATAGTAAATTATCTTTAAATGAAAACACATTTCTCCATTTCAAAAGTTTAAAAAGAATTTAATTCAACACTAAGGTAGAAACTTTTCATCTAGATAAGTTTAAATTGGTTGAAGTACTTATAATTTAAGGTGAAATTTTTACAGAACACTATTTGGAACGATAAAAAGAAAAGTTTGTCTTGATGTCTTGTTAGTTGATCAAAAGCGCTATCGGGTATAGAACACACGCTGCACGAGCTTCAATTACAAAAGTTTAAATTTCTGTATTTATACCTGTGTAAATAAAAAAAATAGTTCTGTCAGTTCACTTTCATGCCAAAAACACATAACATGACACAAATAGGAATAATCAATAGGAGTTTGATGGTATTTGGTGCATATATAGTATACACGAGATTTCTCATGAAGAAAAACTTATTTTTATAGCAGGAGTTCAGCAGACGGCCCACTTGATGGAAAGCGGTTACCATCATGCTTTCTGCTGAACTCCTGTAATAAAAAAATACAATAATAGTGTTTTACACAGTTAACACTTCTTACAATATTACTTATTTCTTTTTATCGCATTTTATTGTATATCCCTAAGTTTTCTGTTTCCGCCACCACGGCGTCAACTGAATACGAAAATATTTAGTCGCAAAAATATTCACAAAGACAACTTAATGATATTCGCTTGCACACGAGCGTTTTGTGTGTATGGACTTGTTCAAAGTTATTCGAATTTATTTATATAACCGGTTCATAAATACGCAAAGATAGAAAACTATATTTTCTTCGTACATTAATTGAAATTAATAATAATTCCTAATTCCTCACTAAATATACAATTACAAAATAGTCAAAATATATTTGTAGAAACAATTAACTATCTTATTACTTAAAACTTAACGTCTTTTTGATATTGGTTTTTTATTAAGCATTATATAATATTGTCCACGTTTGCGATGATTATAATTTGAACTTCGAAACAGGAAGCTTACCTGATGGAAAGAAGACGAAAGCATTACTGACCTAAATAATTATGTCGCAGTACTGATGGAAAATCTCAGTGAGAAGTTTCTTTTCGTTCCATATTGTACATGAGATAAATGCTTTGGAAAATCGTTAACTAGTTACGCTTGGTAGATCAAGGAAATAAGGGGAAAATCTTTCCTTCGAAAAGATAAATTAACACCGTTGGCTTAGCGACCTAAAATCAGTCTTAGCCTCCGAAACGAGAACACACTACATTTTTCTGTGTTGTGCGGTTTCTTGCCAATTATGGGCTTGAAGCTCAGATAAGTAAGCCTCGTCTTTCCACCGGTATTTGGGACGGCCGACCGGAAATCGGCCATTCTATAGTTCCAAAAACGATACGAAAGCCTGCTTTCGTCACGCTTTGATCCTCCCCGATCTGTTTGTTCTCCGTGACCAAGCTAGCGGAGTCAGAGAGAAAATATGACTAAGTCATATTCATAAACTCCTCTTTGCTTATCTTATAGTTCTAGTTCCTAAATACCTAAATTGACACATAAACATTACACATCGTACGTTCTTAAGTTAAGCAAGATACACTTGGTTAATATGAACTACGTTTTAACGGTTTTAAGCGCGGTAATTTATTTGATTTCGGTTTATCCGATGTTTCGGCCGCTTTTCAGTGGCCGTGGTCACGGACGACAAAGATGACATTTGTCTAACGTGTATTGTTAAAGTTTTATTTAGCCTACCGCCAACTTGTTCATTTAATTAGTTTTAATTTTGTTATGGATATTATTTACTCTATGGGAGCCTAATCTAATTTTACCACCGCTTCACAATATGCTGTGGCTTGAAGAGAAGAAGCGGCGCAAGAAACCCTTCAGCAAACATGCCTAGTTCTAAATTTTTTATATAATATTAAAATGGGTGGAAGGAAAAATAAAAGATATTATCAGTCGAGTTTATTATGTATACAAGTCACGAAAACTTAAGAAAATATTAATATGAATTAGTTTCAATGGATACCTATATATTATAAATAGATATTAAATGAATAGAAAGAAAATATAAAGTTCTTATTTGGTTTATTTCCGAGCATGAATAGAGCCCAGATACATTGCGTTGAAATGAATAAAGTAAACCAACACTTAAACTACTAGACAACAGAGCCTGTCATATAAAAATATTATGTATAAATAAATAATTTTCAAACCTGTATAATTGTGAACCAAAATAGAAGTTATTTACCAATTTCGCGAATTCTCAGAAGTTAAAGCGAATAAATTGGATCCTAATTTGGTCGTGGAGCAAATCAAAATGATAAATAACCGAGTTATTTTACGCCGCGACAGCTTACTTCAGAGACTTCACAAACTTCGGTTCTGAAGAATTATTATGATATTTACCAACAGAATGGAATAATCATTTATTTCATCTACTAACTGAAGGTGGTATGAATTTAACGCATTATTCTTAGATAATAATTTATATTAATTGTTGTTTTTTTTTATTATGTTTTTGAGACCCAATAAGATTTCCCTAACCGCGGCGGCTTGGCACCGCCTTTGACAAGCATGGCGGGTATAATATCCATTCTTCCTATAATAGGAGGCCCGAGCCCAGCATTGGGACACTATTGAGCAGATATTATATATAGACGTTACAGATGTGCCCACAAACAACACTTCGCTTCCACCTGATGTGACCTCTCGCTTCCGGCCATTCTAAGGTTGGGAGATCCACAGAATGGCACGCCTCTTCTTTTTTTACGAGCGGGTCATGTTCGTCTACGTGAAGGCGGAGCGAGAGTATGATTGCAGCAGCCTGCTCCGTACCCGCCATTTTTGTTATTTTGCGTCAGGGAAAAACTGTTTTCCCTTAGGAAGTTTTCTCAATCGCCTTTAATGCCACCGAGATGGCCCACGGTGTTCGTATCGCCTATGGGGTGCTTTATAAACCTGCTATGGATAATATTAGGCTACCGCCTACCAAGGATCTCGCAGAGTGACGAGGCCTTATACCCGTGACCCTTGCATGAGTGACGGACCGAATACCGAGGGGTTTTAGTGAATATCTCTGATTAGGGAGGCAATAGTTGTTGGAGTACCAGCATCACCCCAACTTGGCAAATCCCACACGTGTTCGCCGCATTTCTTCCGCTGCAAACTGTAAGTCCTCAATCAGATTTCACCTCGTTAAAAAAGGTGTTGCCGCTGTACATGTGAGCGGGAAACTATAATTGATTATGTGAGTCATTTACTAAATTGCTTATTTACAAAGCTAAACGTCTGACTACCAAATATAACAATTATTATAGTCCGATTCTACCAAGAATAGATATAACAAGTTCAAATGTACTGCAGTCAGTAATAGTTCAGGCAGTTTCTAAAGTAGGTTAAGGCGGAGTGCTTGTATATTACTCACTTATGACGACAGAAAGCTTACGTTCTATTGTTAATGTTTGACAATCAGATTCCCATTAATAAGGTTTAGAGGTGATTATAGCGGTATTGAGTGCAAACAATGATTGGTGAAATGTAACATATTGAAACAATGGCGTAATATTTTATGTTTATTCTCATCTATAGCAAGAATTTTATAAGTCTCTCATAGATGAAGTCTGTATAATATTTATATCTATATTATTACATTGTATTAATTATTAGAATTAATTATGATACTAAAGAATTATAACATTAGAAATAATTAATTTGATTAATTGTAAATCTAACCTTATGACTACATAGGTAATGCGCTCAATTAATTATTATAGGTTCAAAAATCCCTTATTTTATTCAAATGATTTTACATACATACATATATAACTTCCCGCCAGGTCCCTTGCGGGGTAGGCACGAACAACAGAGCGCCATACAGATTTATTCTTAAACACCTCACTTGCTTCTTTGACATTCATAGTTCTTTTCATGCATACATTATTTCCACATGCCCGAACCACCGGAGCATTCCTTTCCTTACCTTCACCCCGACACTCTCTTTCAGACTAACTCTCTTTCTTACTTCGGTATTACGTCACTCCGAATGATCACACTCCAAATGATTTTGGTCTGAATTTTAGCCAAAAACCACATGTAACGCTAGTGCAATTTTTTGGGCTTAATGTACATACTGTTGTACCACGCGCTGATGGTGGAGTATCACGATAAAACCACAACATCAAAATTAATGAGTTTGTCCCGCCAGTCCGCCTGGAAAAAGAGCCGAGTAACATCTGCCATTATAAAATAATTATAACGTCAAACGAATCGCTGATGACTTACTTACTGATATGGAGGATAGAGGTAAGGAGAACCATCTCAGTATATTAAGTGTTCACTGAAGGCGAGCAAATTAAGATAGCGCCATAATAGCAAGTGGAAAGTATTTAAAAATAGCACCACAAATAATTAGAGTAGGATACTAGATTAGAAGGAAAGAAATAATTCCTCTTTGTCACCGCGCATTTTACGAAAATGCATGCAAACTTTTGCATGTCTCCTCATAAGATAATTTAGTTAGTTATCCTAATTAGTGAAATAGATTTCAAAATTTGAATTGGTCACAAATTACATCTCAATACGAGAAAGTCTTGACTGCGACGACTTTTCCAAATTATATTTTTTAATTTTTCAACCCAGCACAGTTCACTTCGTTTATAACTGCTAAATTCATATCATTTCCTTTTCCTACACTAGCGCTATTTTGACGAGTTTTCGAACCATAGTTTGCTGTTTACAGGAGAACACTTTTTCAACTGATCCCTAATAGTAGATGGTCCTCCTTACCTCTACCCTCCATACTTACTGAGCTACCACGACTTCCTGCATAGTATATCTATAAAGATTTATTTTAATTATGCCTTTTCCTAAGCATTATGTGTTTTCCTTCCCTATGAGAAATTATTTGGACAAATCATCATGTCATTCTTCCCACAATCAATCCACCTCTTTTTTGACTTCAATTTTGGTCAACGTTAATCACTTGTCGTGACGTTTTTATCACGTGACTTTCACCCCTCCTCATTATATGCCCATTACCCCAACACCTTAGTCTCGATTGATATTATTTTATTCTACAAACTTGTTTGATATTATTGCATACTCAACTTATATTTCATAGACCTGATTCTATTTGTTATTTATGATATATCGCCAGTGAGAAGAGTTGACATAAGTGCCGTCGTGCATTATCACCCCTGTAAAAGCAGGCGACGTCGATTCACGCCAAGTACGTGCCATTAGCCGGCTGTCTGAGCTCACACTCTCCATTGCTTCCTTTGTGACATCGAGAGACAAACGACACGATTACACACGAGGAAATGGACACCAGTTTTCAAGATATACTTTATTTTCTTTTCGACGAGTTATCTCTTTATTGGTTATCATATCCTGGTGTATATACCTATAATTAAAAGTACTTAAACCAACTCGAATGAATAAAATTCGATTCATCGGATTGTCTGGACTATTATTATTATTTATCTGTGCAGGAACGGAGAAATAATACAATTTCCTGCGGCCGGGCGGCGATAAAACAACCCACACTCAGGTGGTAGGGCATTTGCCCGACTGGATGGCTACCACCCCTGGTCTATAGTATGCCGCCATAACAACCTTGAGTTGGGTTCCGGCGTTGGTGACCAGGTTCCAGTCTCCCTTAAGAGAGCAGCAGCGCATTTGTAGCACCTTTGGTGTTGCTTTCCATCAAGTGGGTCGTCTGCCTGTCTGCTGAACTCCTGCAATAAAAATTAAAAAAAATCATATGAGCTATTGCTAAAAGACCTGTTATTTTCGGTTGCCAACGAACATTATTATACCTGTATGTGAATACACAAATATTCAAAATGCAATAATCACTTCAGAAGGCACAGTAAAATAGCGATCTATCTTGGGAATCAATTTAATGAATAAAATGAACGTACGCTGTGGAATGTTATTACGTGTCTCTTAGATATGCAAACGATATTATTGATTTTCCATCAGGTATCTCCGGTTCGGTGTTTTGGAGACGCGTACCACTTCAATAGGAGACGCTACCTTGAGGAAACACGAAATATTTCCTTAAATTCATATTTTTTTGCGATAGTAATATGGTGATACTGATATGGTGATATGTTCAGATTAAATGCATTAGAAATATAATCGAAAGCATTATTCCAAATTTTGGTTCCATAATTAAAACGGGAATACATTGTTTGCATCCAATCCCAAGTACCTACTAATATCTGGTGATGGACTCGTGGCTCCTACCAACTATCTAGCAACTGAAACTAACTGGCTTTCGTTTATGGCGTGGTGGACGTTCACAGTAGTAAAATTACATTGTGTTGTATCGACTAGTGATATATTTATTCTGTATGATATTAAAATGTCAACTAATTTACACTTGACATCTTTTACTTTCGTGATCGCGGCTACTGAAAAGAGGCCGAAACTTCGTAATAATAAAATTCAAATAAATACCGCGTTTAAAACCGTTAAAACGTAGTTTTATTATGTGTACTAGCCATCGAAACTTAAGATACTATCTTTATTCTGTTTTATTTTGACATTGGTTGAACTCATAAATAAATACTTTATTTAAATCCTCGTTTGTAAATTCTAAAGCGATTCTAATTGCGATGACTCGCGTTCAATTACGTTTAGTGTACATTCATTTCAGAATAAAATAATACCCTAAAATAATACAAGTAAAAAATATGCTCACTCCATCCCTAATACAGGATTACGGTACTAGTTGAGTAGATATCGCACATGATTGAAGCTCCTCACGCGCTGAAGAATTGTCCCGAGTGAAGACCGCAGCGGCAAGTACTGATGTCCGTGACAGGACAATAACATTCCCTACGCAGCGCAGTACCAGCTGGCGAGAATATAAATCAACTCTCATATTATTTCATCAAAATTATTTAACAAGATCTCTGAAAGCTGTTTGCAAGTTAAAGTAAATACAAGAATTATCTGATCAAGGGAATAATTTTTAAATTTATGAGTTGTGAACGTGAGGTAACTTTTACCGTATTAAAGCGAAACTTTGCTAATATCATCTTTATTCAATGTTTTCATGTTGAATGTATTACGAGATACGATGGAACTTTGGGTTGAGTGAGTTTAACAGATGTTGCTACGTTCTGATTATAATACACAGATTTCGGTCTTAAATTAATTATGTGTTTACACAACTTCATATTTATATTTTGCTAGGATTTTCACTTTAGTATATTTCGAGGGCAAACATCTTTACATTATATTGCATTTAATTTTATCTAGGCGTTATCCACCTCGGACAATTTCGATTTGCCCCGCAAATATATTTACCCGCTTTTCGGGATAAAAATTATCCCATGTCCACTGTCGATATTGAAACTATATTTATATATCAAATTTCACTATAATGTGTCGCATAGTTTTTTCAGTTTACATGCTTTGTTTCAAACGCTGCCATATTTTGTGCGATAGAAATTAGAAACCTTTTATTCATAACAAAGTTACACGTCAATTTATACATTACATATGGTCAAGTAAAATTAAAATTAGGTCATATTACAGGACATAAACTCCTCATAATTATAAAAGGTCTGCTCGACTAACCACTTCCTGAGCCGTGTTTTAAATGAACCGACGGATGGTGACTCCGTCATCCTACTCGATAGTTTATTGTATATTAGCGGTCCCAAGACATGCATCAATATCCCCGATTTCTTAAGTTTGTGTTTTATATGATGCATGGTATTCCTATGCCATGTGAAGTGCGTATGCACGTCACTATGCTTGGCATAGGTATGAACGTTAACATTATACCGATGATATGAAATCATAACTTTTGCTCTATAAAACAAGATATTTGTTATTGGATAAAGAATCATAAATCACCATAGTTTTCAATCAATTAAGAAATTACACGAAAATATCGGCTTTAATCATCTGTGATCATCAATCATATTGTTTTGTTTGCAAAAACCAATTACACGCAGATAGACAAGCAAGGGTTGCCAATTCATGTGTTTTTGTAAACATGAACAGCCCGTCGTCGCCTTTTGTTTTCGCTGTTTGTGTTGAAATTTTGACAACAGATTTACGCGGTGTAAATTCCTACTGAATGGATGATCGCTTTTAAACGAATGGTCAATCAACTAAAATACTGGTATTTCACACGCTTTTGTTCGCATGTTCTGTATATAGACCTGAGTCTGTATGTAGTACTAATGTATTGTAATCTATCGATCTAATTTTCACAGTCCTCCAGGCGTCTGTTTTATCGTAAAACTTGCATTTGTATTAAGAATGTCAATATAAAAATTACAAAAGTATTCACAACTAACTTGAATGTTAATTATTTAAAAATAAAATGTGTTAAAAACACGATTCAATAAAAAATTTAATAAAAAAAAAATTAAAGGTCTTATTCGTATGCAGTCAGAGTAAGTTTGTGGGATTCTTTAAGGTACTTAAAGTAGCCTATAAACTCTCTCTAACTCAATATGAACAGGACCGTTAATGATTGACAAATAATAATTTCTTTTTTAATTTGGTGTAAAAGCTATATTATTAAAAATTAAACGGTCATTGGCTAGAAAAAATATTAGACATGATCATAAAGCATTTAAAAGCTATATAATATTACTTTTGTATATAGGGCATATATTATTCTTTGTGGGTATTCTTGTTCTGTGTCTCACTTATGTAAGCACCAACCAACACGAAAGTGAATTTATTTGGATGAAGTATGACGACAGAGCGAGGTAATGTCGGCAGTCTCCCAAAAGACTACATTACATTACCCATTGACTTTGATGACCTAGACTGAGTATTCTATTTATAGACTTAAAGGAGTTATACCTATAATTTAAGTTTTCTTCATTGTACTAGTTTATTTATGTATGTTATAAATTTTATAATAACAAAAGTCCGTAAACGTCCCAGTGCTGGACTCCAGTCTCCCATTTTTACAACGAACAGGATACCCGTCACGCTTGTCCAAAGCGGATTGACGAGTTTGACATATCGGTATCTCGCTTTGCAGGTCTCATCACGATGTTTCACCGTTAGTACATGGTAATTATAACAATATGCACATTAAGTCTAAAAACTTAATGTGCATATTGTTGCACTGCAACTTAAGCAATGATCTGGAGAGAACTTCCCGCCGAGGTTTTCTCTTTGCGCTACGACTTGGGGTCCTTTAAGAAGGGCGTTATAAAATTCCTTAGAGGCCGGCAACGCGTTGACAACGCCCCTGGTGTTGCAAATGTCTATAGGTGACGGTAACCACCTTTCATCAAGTGGGCCATCCGCCTGTTTGCCTGCTTCAGGCAATAAAAAAAAACTGATGGTGCTTGCTTTTAAGCCAGTATTCGAATTAGCGTTATTTGAGTTTGGGTTGCGTGTGTTAACAATTAAACTACCATGGGTTTTTATTCTAACAATGTGGATATATTTTTATGTAAAGGAGATTTTATATTAAAATGTTTTTGTTTCCGCGCATTGTAAACGGCGCTCACTGAGTAGAAAGGTCTAGTAACAAAAAAAAAACAAAAGGACAACAAATTATAATCCTAAATGTGGCAAAAACCACTCTAGGTGCTACGTTATCTACTTTATATATTTGTCATAGTGAAAACTTCGACTAAGAAGGGGAAATATAATAAAAACTTAAACAAGTTTCATGTTCATGTCACGAGCCGTTTTATGTAAAAGAATAATTCTGCGTAGAATTTGTAAGCTTGGATTATTTAAAGCTTTGTTGTTGGGACTTTTGTGGTTTAGTTATTGTATTGTATAACTTTGTTTAACAGTTTACTTTTATTTTAGTTCGTTCTATATATATATATATATAAATAAATATAAATATAAAAGTCAATCGATAGTCGTCCCCTAATATTTAACATCGGGTTGAGCCGTAGCGAACTTCAGCTAGTTCTATATTGATTAAGGAAACTCACTTTTGTAAGATATTCTTTAATTTATTTTCGAAAATTTGATTAGCAAGCATCATATTTTGGAGGTCTTCAAGTAGAAGTAAAACAATGTTGTGTGTTTGAATTGCAGTTCAGGAATGCATGATGTAGGCTCGCTCCGCGCTTACTAAAGTACTACAAAAATGCAGACGCTTAGCAGCTAACGGAGCGAGCTATGTCCCCGCGGTAGGCGGGGCGTGGTCGCACGGGCTTTACGGGGGTGACGTCAGTGGAGTGATTCTGTCCGCAACAGTTTGTGAGCGGCCGCCGTGGCGATCGGACGTCTGCGGCTACAGGGCTCCCCCTCAAGCGAAGCGTACCGGTGGTTTGACTCGACGTCCACTGCGGGTGTGAAAATTTTCTGTGCCAACTGCCTTTTTCAAGGCGTCCGTATGGTCGTCACACACTGCCTTTTTCAAGGCAACCATGTTTCCGCAACGATCTTTACTGCCAACTGTCTTTTTTAAGGCATCCTTCTGGTTTCCAACTGCAGGGTGAGTTGGCGTAGTGCACAGCTTCAGGACGTAGGCGGGCTTCAGACGGTCGATAGAGACGTTGGTTTCTCTTCCAGGCAGCTTAATTTTGAAGAATTTATCATTTCGTTCCAGGATTGGGTAGGGTCCTTCGTAGGGAGGCTGAAGTGGTTTCTTCACGGCGTCGACTCTGACGAATACGTTTTCACATGTTGCTAGGTCGTGATGTACAAATGTCTTCAGATTATTCTCGTGTGTAGTGTCTGTGGTTGGAGTTAGGCTTCTGATAGTTGCTTGAAGTTTATGAACGAAATCTTCGTGTAGTGGTATACTTTGTGGTTGGGTAGGCGTTATGAAGGTTCCGGGAACACGTAGGGCTGTGCCAAAAGTTAACTGCGCGGCGCTCGTTTTTGTGTCTTCACGCACAGCGTTTCGTAGGCCGAGTAGCACCGTTGCCAGTTCGTCCGTCCATTTTCCGCCGTTTTGCAAACGGGCGGTTAGTGCTGTTTTAAGCGTGCGGTGCCATCGTTCAACTATCCCGTTGCTTTGTGGGTGATAAGCGGTCGTTCTGGTTTTCTCTATTCCTAGTAGTCTAGTTAATGATTGAAATAGCTGGCTCTCAAATTGTCGACCCTGGTCCGAGGTAATAGTTGTAGGGCAACCAAAACGAGCTATCCATTGGTCGTAAACCGTCTTGGCAACTTGTTCCGCTGTTATCTCACTGAGTGGTATTGCTTCGGGCCAACGAGTCGCGCGGTCGATCATCGTGAGTAGGTATCTGTGTCCTTGCGCTGTTGTAGTAAGCGGTCCAACTATATCTATGTGTAGATGTTGAAAGCGTTCGGTTGGCGGGAACGATGCGGGTTCGCTGTGTGTGTGTCGTTGTATTTTGGCGCGCTGGCACGGTACGCATGTTTTTGCCCATGTTCCGATATCGGTGTTCATAGATGGCCAAAAGTATTGCTGTTGTATCATCTTGCGTGTAGTTCGTATTCCAGGGTGACTAATATTATGCAGCGCGTTGAATGCTATGCGACGATAGTCATCAGGTAGATAAGGACGGATGTATGCTGTTGATGTTTCGCAGTATATTGGTTTTGTCGAGCCGGGAATTACGATCTTTTTGATTTTTACGTTGGACGATTGGCTGTTGCAGATCTGGGGTAGGCAGGTGTCCTTTTCTTGTGCGCTAGCGAGTTCTTCAAAATTAATTAATGTAGGTACGTCGATTGTTTCAATGCGTGATAGTGCGTCGGCTACGGGGTTGTTTTTGCCGCTTACGTGTCTTATGTCAGTTGTGAACTCGCTAATGAAAAGTAGCTGGCGGGCGCGTCGTTGGGTCTCGCTGTCGGATGGCGGTTTGTGAATGGCATATGTGAGTGGTTTGTGATCTGTGTAGATGATGAGTGTTCGTCCTTCGAATAGCTTCCTGAAGTGTTTAACGGCCATGTAGATTGAAAGTAGTTCGCGATCGAAAGTGCTGTATCGTTGTTGGGCGTCGGATAGTTTCTTCGAAAAATACCCTAGCGGTGTCCACTTGCCGTTAGTGCTCTGTTGAAGGACGGCGCCGGCACATGTATTGGATGCATCGCACATGAGCGTCATTGGTTCTGACATTGATGGTGATGGGTGAGCGAGTAAGGCTGCGGTCTGTATGCTGGCCTTACACGCTTCAAATGCTTCTTCGGCCTCTTTTGTCCACTCGATCTTCGTTTTGTCCCGCTTTTTGCAGTTATGTAGGTAAGTGTTGAGTGGTATTTGGAGTTCTGCGGCCTTCGGTATGGAGTCACGGTAAAAGTTAATCATACCGAGGAATCGACGGAGCTCTTCGATGTTTGCTGGCCGGGGGTAGTCAGTAATGGCTTGAACTTTTTCTTGTGGTGGTTTTATACCTTCGGTTGACACGTCATATCCCAGGAATGTCAAATTTTTCTTTCCAAATACGCATTTTGATGGATTGATGGTTATACCATAGGCGTCAAGTCTTTGTAGGACTGTTTTCAAATGGTGTTCATGTTGTTCTTCATTTTCTGATCCAATGATGACGTCATCGATGAATGGGAATGCAAAATCGAGTCCATTGAGAACTTGGTGGATAAATCGTTGGAAAGTTTGGCCTGCGTTTTTGAGCCCTGGTACCATTCTGGGAAACTCGAAAAGTCCGAATGGTGTTGTGATGGCAGTCTTTTGTATGTCAGCTTCTTGGACTGGTAGCTGATTGTAGGCTCTGTTTAGGTCGAGTGTGCTGAAGATTTTCTTCCCGTGTAATAAGTACGTGAAATCTTTAAGTCGTGGTACGGGGTATCGGTCGTCTATAGTAACTGTGTTGAGACGTCTGTAGTCGCCGCATACACGTAAATCCCCATTTTTCTTAGGTACCACGTGTAGTGGGCTTGACCATGGACTCTTGCTGGGACGACATAGGCCTTGCTGCATCATATCTTCAAATTCTTTTTTGACGGCCATGTAGCGGTGCGGTGCGAGTGGACGAGTGCGGCAGTGGAGTGGTGGGCCATTCGTTTCTATGTAGTGTTCAACATTGTGTTTTGGTGTTTCTTTGAAGCACGATGGGCGAGTAATGTCGGGGAAAGCGGCTAGTATGCGATGGTATTTTTGTTCCACGTCGATGCTGCGTATTGTGGGTTCCGTTGCGTTGACTATTGGTGCCTGTACTGAGAGGTTTGTCACCTTATCAATAAGGCATCGGCTTGCAACATCAACGAGTAGCTTGTGGTGCTTCAAAAAATCGGCTCCGATAATGGGCTTGCTCACTGCTGCGATGATAAATTTCCACTTGTAAGGCCGACGCAGTTTCAAATCCAGCTCCAATGTCTTTTCGCCATATGTTGGAATGACTGTGTTGTTGGCGGCATATAGTGAAAAGTTCGTAGGCTTGGCTTTGATGTTGCCGAACCGCGGTAGTACCGATACGTTTGCACCGGTATCGATGAGAAAAGATAGCCGTGATTTGCGGTCATAGACGAATAGGCGGTGAGAAGTAATGTGGGCGTCGGATTCCGCCGCATCCAACGCTGTGCTTAGTTTTCCGCCGGTTTCTGGTAATTGCAGGGATGTGTGCATTTTCTGGCTGCATTTCCAAATCTACGATGATAATAGCAGATAGTTTGGCTGGGATGGTTCTGATTGTATCGCTCTCGGGAACGTGATCTTGATGAGTTACGATAGAAAGGTCTCGTTCGGTGTTGATTAGTCTTCAGCTCAGCTATTTCTTGGGTGAGGCGGTCGATTTTTGAGTGAAGCTCGCTGAATGCATTTGTAGGTGATTGTGACTGTGGCGGTGACGTCGCTCTTGTAGTGACTGCGAAGATCGGGTTTGTTGGTGTGGAGTTTTCGACGACTTTGTCGGCCACCAACGCAAGCTCACTAAGTTGAGACTGCTTGGCAATATTTTCACTGATGGCCAGTACTGCACGGGCTGCTGGTGGCAGGTGACTGATCCACATTAGGCGGAGCGCTGTTTCAGACACTTTGTTGCCAGCTAGATGTTGCATACGCCTTAGTAATTGTGATGGCTTCAATTCTCCAAGTTCCACTTCAGAGATTAGTCGCTGTAGTTGCCTCTGTTCAGATTCTTCGTATACGTTGAGGAGTCTCTTCTTGATGGTGTCGTATTTGTTGTCAGCGGGTGGGTTTAGTAAAATGTCACTTATTTCGTCGATATCCTGTCGTTCCAGTTGTCCAACGACGAGTTCATACATCGCCTTGTCGCCTTTTTTCTGTGCCGAGACGATGGCTTCAAACTGGACAAACCATAGCCTTAATCTGTCGCGCCAGAGTGGTGGAATTCTTGGTGTCAAAGCGAGGCCGGATACTTCCTTCAGTTCATGGCTGGCTGCTGCTGCTTTACTGCAATCTTCCATATTGTCTGAGCTTGATCGGCTAAACAGACGAGCAGAGTTTTCTATCCTGCAGGAATTTTGTTTCGAGATGATCCTTTCTTCAGAAGGTGGTTTTCTTGCGGGGTCACCACTTTGGAGGTCTTCAAGTAGAAGTAAAACAATGTTGTGTGTTTGAATTGCAGTTCAGGAATGCATGATGTAGGCTCGCTCCGCGCTTACTAAAGTACTACAAAAATGCAGACGCTTAGCAGCTAACGGAGCGAGCTATGTCCCCGCGGTAGGCGGGGCGTGGTCGCACGGGCTTTACGGGGGTGACGTCAGTGGAGTGATTCTGTCCGCAACAGTTTGTGAGCGGCCGCCGTGGCGATCGGACGTCTGCGGCTACAATATCAATCCAAATCAATGAATTTACTCAAAGCCACAATTGCCACAATGTGGGGTTTTGGGTCGCCTGCAGAGTTAATGTCCAAAGAAAAAACTTAATTTTTCAGCAAAATTCAAATAGTTTATCGGGCCCAGCAGACGTTGTCCTGTTTAAAAAAATACTACTTCTGGAACCCGATTGCAGCGCCACCTACCGGATGCAATAGTGAATCTAAACCATTCCGGGACCCGCCCACACACACACACAAATAATTTCACTTAAATCGTAGAACCCGATTTCAGCGTCACCTACCTGGTTTAATTGTGAATCGAAACTATCCCGAGCCTCATTAAACACACCCAAAAAATGTCGTTAAATCTAAAATCCGATTTCATCTAAATCGGTCCAACCGTTTAGGAATTCAGTGGCATACACACGAACAGAAGAATTTTATATACATATAAAAGTAGATAAGATTTAATAAGAAATATAGAAATTGGGCAGGTGTTTGGCAGTACGCGCACAACCATCAAACTAACGTCATCTGATTTCATTATTTAACTACTTTACTAAAAAAGTATTAAAGAACAAAGCATAATAGAAAATTCCCGATATCTCATAAATAGACTCGTAAACTCAACGGATAGTTCTCAAAATTATTTTCCTTTAAAGTATGCTTTAAGCTTTACAATCTTGATTGTTCTCAAAGTTTTCCACTTTATAGTTTAAAAGTTGAAAGGAGGGACACAATCTTTAGTCCTTAGTTACACGTATGCTGCGAGCCACCCCTAGCCTTTGTCTTTTCTACGATTTCACTACGTAACTTTGTGTCGTTAAATTTACTACATCTTGTGGTGCAATTTCACATAATTATAATTTACAAGTACTTAAACACATACATAATATTACGCCTGTATCCCATGGGGCTAGGCAGAGACTATGGATTTCCACTTGCGACGCTCCTAACAAACAATTTTCGTTTCATCTACTTTCATTATCATCTTCGTATATGCATGTTTATTTGAGAGATGCTATTTCCCCAGAACTTTCTGAGAAAAATGACTGTTATATACAAAGACAGACAGGGCAGCTGTACATAAAAATTACAGTAGGGTTCTGTTTTGGTATAAATATATATAAATGGTAACGGAACCCTAATAAAAACATCTAATATATAAAATTCTCGTGTCACAGTTTTCGTTGCCATACTCCTCCGAAACGGCTTGACCGATTTTGATGAAATTTTTTGTGCTTATCCGGTATCTATGAGAATTGGCCAACATCTATTTTTCATCCCCCTAAATGTTAGGGGTAGTCCACCCCTAAATTTTTTTATTTTATTTTTTAGTCAAAATTTGTAATTTCTATTTTTTTATGATACAACATACAAAAATACATACAACCCTAGATTTTCAACTCTCTACGATCAACCCCTATTTTTTACCGAGCAGGACGACGTTTGCCGGGACAGCTAGTATTTTATATATTTGAGCAATAGTGCTACATTTTCCTTGGTATTATATTAAACTGAAGCAAATGAATACATAGGGAAAATATGATTATTCTATATTATTACACTCTTACTTCAGTGGGTAGCGTTTCTTTGTAGTCGTCTTTCATGAAAGTTGAGCGTTGTTAATATTTTGTTAAATGGCTAAGCATTTCATATTGCAGTGTTTCAAAATATTCCAACAAGATTTCTTTAAAAATAACTTTGCTTATGGTGCAATTTTGGTAAGTGATATTAATAGCTGCACCCGCGATTCCGTTCACGGGAATTTCAAATATTTAAATCTTCTGGACCTAAATCGAAATTGCAAATACGCAAGAATTTGAGATAAAGTTCCTGTTTTAATCTCTAAAATTTCAATTAAAATCTTTTAATTTATGACTAGGCAGTAAAAGTAGCAGTTTTTACTTGAGTTTTGACATTTATTACGAAATCATAGAAAATCGCTTCAATTTTATTGGTAAATAATATAGATAGATAAATAGACAACACTTTATTGTACACCATTACAGAAAAACTTAGGAACTAGTATTATTATAGTAGGGTACAAAGGGCGGTATTATCGCTAAAAAGCGATCTCTTCCAGACAACCCGTGGCAAGAATATTCCGATTAGAAGTGGCGATGGTGATATACGTAATTATTGTACGATTACATTTTACTAATACTTACATTAATGATACTTACATTTTATTAATAAATATATAACTATACTATATATACAAATATAGACATATATAAGATATGGCGATAATATGCTACTTTTTAAACATAATAAACATATAACTACATGCAATATAATATCTACTAATTATATAAAATTACATATCATTAATATCATATAACACTCTATAATTCATCATTATTTATAAAGTACAACGTACTCCATCATTAGTATTAAAAACCTATCAATCCCTACAAAGGGTTGCCTGAAAGTAATCGTTTTGAGCGATAGGACCACCCGTTATAATATCTATATAAAACTGATGTTTTAGATTATATAAATTGAAGTAAAAGAAAATGTTCCGTATAATACGTGTTATTATTATACCATATTGAAAGAAGAAAAAAATAAAATAAAACGACAGACTTAAATGAAAGAATAACATAAAATAGGTTTATGTCCGAATATATATGGACAATATCTTTTTTTTACTTCTATTTGTTTATGTTTTAGTGCACATTAAGCAGTTATCTATATACCTATCTATAAAACTAAATATCCGGACAATTGCACAAAGTTTACAGTCTAAAAACAGTATGCTCAGCATCAAAGACGATTTGAACCGAAAATTAGCAGTCAGCATTTGTTTCAAGTCAGGTTTATCTAAACGTTTATCTGCAATCGCGTTTCGCAGTGAGCTTGATCATTGGTGTTTCGTCTGTCAGAAGTTTTTTGAAATTATATTTCGCTATAAAACTTGAATCGTAAAATACTTTTTCTTACTCATCGCAGGCCTTGTGCTTTTTTGAGTAAAATAAGCTTTTTCTGTTTGGAATATACCAAGGCAGTAGCTCTGTTTTATTTAAAAGCTTAATTGGACTTTTTACATATAATGTCAAAACTTATAATAATAAGAAAGAACCTAAGACCATATAATGTAGACAACTGCCCAGCAAAACAAAAAAATAGAGGTGAGTTGAAGCCAGCCTGATTTGAAGTAATGCAATGGATACCACTCCCGGGTAAATTCCCCACGGCATTCTCGAAATATAAAGCATCTCTTAAATAGGACTTAAGCTATCGTTTTAGTGAAACTGTATTGAAATCAGCAACTATTTATGCAATCTAACTAATTTTTAGCATACCTGGGAAAATGTCCACGTAATTCCCGGGATACAAAGTATTTCAAATTGGACAAGTACATAAAGTAATTAATCTACCCTAAAACTTCAAGTTAAAATTTTGTTGCGATTCATATTGTCACTTGTTAGTTGAAGTTTTTCCACTTGTACGCTGTGATTCGTTTTTCCACTTGTACGTTGCGATTCGTTTTTCCACTTATCCATTGCCATTCGTTTTTCCACTTGTCCGTTGCGATTCGTTTTTCAACTTGTCCGTTGAAGTTTCACTTCTAAATTGTGTCCCAGCACAAATTTCGATTTTTAAATCTGGTCATTTTAAATCACTCCCAAAAAAATCCCACCAAAATCCCGGGATCAAAAAGTAGCGCAGATTTTAAGCCTAAAATTTTTCTGTCGATCAGCCCATTACTTTTTACGTGAATCCCTAATACATTTACCAATTTGTCTGTTACAAAGCGAGAAACAGACAAGAAATCTAACAAAAAATGCAACGTGTTCCCCATCGTTTATATAGTCTATTCCAGTAGTTTTTATAGATCCAATGTACAGACACGGCATATTTATAATTTCATAATATTATAGATACATGTGGTATTAATAAAATAATTACTATTGATATTAGTGAGTTTAGTGATTATATGTTTTTTATGATATTCTTTTCAAGACATTTATTCCTGTTTATAATTGTTATAATTTTTCTATGTCTAATTGGCCAAACATAATGCACCTTTTCTTTTATACCATCATGCATACTTTGATATGTTTAAGATATAAATAATCTTTGTCATTGCTAATCTCTATACATATATAAACTAGGGCTTACATTTCAAATCACGTTAAATAACGTTTTTAACATTACATTTATAGGCCTCTTAGTTGCTTAAAATAATACTTCATATATATTGAGTATACTATAGTTTTAAAAAAATCCGTCCACTTACCAACATTAAATATATTTTATGAAGCCGTCAACTTTAATCCACCATAAAACCAGAAAATCATTTCCATGTTATTTAGGGAAGCCCTGAAACTTATTTAATTTCCTGTTGGTATGTTTATACTCCAGTTGTCGCTATGAAAAGTATTTATATGATTTCTCGTAGAGATTTTTTATTGGCAACGGAATGCTTGACATTTTATCATGTTAAATATTCTTTTATAATCCCAACCTTCCATGTAATTGAACGAAATATTATGTCTGAGTATGTATGAATGTAATGTTCTTGCTTACAAGCTTATTTTCTTGTAGGATGTGCATTTAGTTTGTTTAATTGATGAAAAGATGACCATCTGCGGGCCATATTGATCACAGAGCTAATACAAAGAAATTCTTAAAATTTGTTTACTATGAAAAGAAAGTTATGTCCGAATATGAATTAATCTCTTTTGGTTTTTTACATATCTTACAAAAAATATCAAAAATAGCGTTGTGTAAATTTCTTCACTCTATAATAATAAGATTAGATGAAAAAAAATAGTATCGGCACTCTTTATGGATCTAAAAAAGCATTCGACTTTATGAACCATAAGACATTGTTTTATAAATTGGAAAATATGGAGTTAGAGAATATGTCTTGCCTCTTTTAAAATTATATCTCTCAAATCGTAAACTGTGCACCCAAATCTCACCCGTTTGCCAACAACTAATACCTTATGCTTCTGAATTTAGTGATGTCACACAAGGTAGTGCTCAGGGCAGCTTGCTCGGTCCAATTTTTTTATAATTTACATTAATGACCGTCTTGAATGCATTAATCATGTCGTGATCATTTAGAATATGATAGTGTACAGTGATGTTCACAAATAATTGTAAATCTATTTTAAAAATTGTCATAATTGACATATTAGATGTAACAATTGAATGGTTGAAATTATATAATTTGGTGATGAATTTGGACAAAACAGATGTTATGACGTGTATCAATAGGCAAAATTATTTAATTGCTATTGATATTAATTGTAATGACCAACATATGAGACAATACAAAATTGCTAGGACTAGAAATAGATGATAATTTAAATTAGAAATTGCTTATTAGTAAAATCAGAACAACGATCGTTACGTTTTCTTATGCTATATACATGCTAGGCAAAGTGGTTAAAAAGTCAGCTGTAATAGTTGCTTATCATGGAAATGTTGAATCAATCCTTTGGTATGGAAAATTCCGTAAACGAAGACTCATTATTTAAGACGCAGTAACGCTGTATTATATTATAGGGCAAATAAACATCTTGGAACCAGGGTAAGTTGTAAGTCTATATTTGTTACTTTAAAACCTTTGACACAGCTTTGTTGATACATTTTTGAGGTCTCAGTTTTTGTTACATCTAACTTAACTCTATTTGAAAAAATGTGTGTATGTGCGCAGTTCACGCGCAGTAGAAGTGAAACTTCAGAGAACACACAAACAGATAATCATTCTCTATCTTTTATTGATATAAATGTAATTATTTTAGCCTACATCCGTCAATATATTATAATTTAAAAAATTCAAGCTAAATTACACTTTAAATCACTATCATCAAATTTCAATGCACTTTTACGCATAAATTTCCTTTGATCTACGTACAATAAAATATCTGCCTTAAGTATTACAGATAGAGCTAAAATTCATTTGAAATCTTTTAAGTTTTATTTAAACTGAAAATTATAACACAACGGATAAAGAGAAATGTGTTTTAATTTGAATTTACGAGTAATACGGTTGAATTTTATGTCTTTATCTCTATTTATTATATTCACTTCAAAGATGAAACACAAGCATCATCACAAAATATGTTATCCGCTTAATAATACTGCTCTGCATATCAGTGTTTTCTGCATGTCTCCCAGAGTTTACAATAACCTACCAAATCTATGTTAGAGAGTCCAAGCTTGTCTGCTTTTGATAAGAATTTGAAGCGATTATTATTAAAAAAAACCTATTATTATTACTCAGTTACCGATTTTTCGTATATAAATTATAAACATCATTATTTTTAATTATTTTGACATTGATATTATCACGGAGCATTATTTTTCAATTTTTATTTCGATTTATTTTAGTTAATAGTGTTATGGATACAATCCTTAACAGTGTTGTATAAGCTTTGATTGACTTAATGTTTAATGTGACTTGTAAAATTAATCAAATTTTCCCTATTCTATACTTTCGCAAAATTACATATTATACTTAAGTCTAGAAATAGTCAGCACACCGCTACCGCCAGAGTATAGATGTACTCAACGACTAATAGTAACACCTTCTTAATTTACCTATATTCGCAATAAATGAATTTGAACTTTCTTCTTTTTATTTTCATTAAAAGCAATTACTGAGAGGGACACAATAAAAGGGTCTGATTTCAATACACAGCCATAATCTCAGCCTGAGAGCAGCAATTTTCTTAGAGTAAAAACTATCTTCAACTACTTACTGATCGTAAAACTGTGGCCATTCTCTCTCCCTATACACGCTTACTAGACCGTGTCAAATGTTGTTTACGTCTCAGAAAGTAGAAAGCATCTAATGATTTTTGTATCAATGGGATTTAGTGATGAGAATGTTTAGTTCTTATCAGAATTTTCATAACGGAATTTCATAATACATCCATATTTTAAAAATATTAAAAAAAAAACAAAACTTGTTGTAACTTACCACACGTCCAATACACTAACTTATTACTATAGTTTTAATGTAATAAATTGGATTTAAATCTTTAGTCCAAAAATTAATTTACAATTTGATGAACCGCTATTTAACAGAGACTAAACGTTGTTGGGCAAGGGCATCTACACATAGTACAACTTACCGCACTAGTATCACAAATAACTATTTGTTTTTATCGGTTTTTATGCTTTTTTATTTTCGTTTTTTGGGATTATTATGTTTGTTTTCTTTCTTTTTCTATAAGAACTTATAACTATTATATTTTTGTCCTTTTTTATTATATTCTACTGCTCCCAGTTTTTAATTCCTTTCTTAGGTTATATATTTTACATTCATCATTTATAATATATACACTGATAATAATACTACACAATATATTAACTTTCTTATCTGCTATTTTAACATCCATTTACTAATTAATAATATATCAGCCTATATTTTCAACATAATTCATATGATGCGTATACATATTCGTTACCTTGATAATTTTTCTTGCTTGCTGCCGTCAACGTGAACACATACTGTGAACGAGGGACAAAAACACATGATTTAAAATTGGATTTCATCCGAATAATAAAATCAAATTCTCCTCACTATGGAAAATGAATGCTGACCATGCCAAGTTTGTTTGTATTTGTGAAGTTTTCCCATTATTGCCGTGTAATGTCAGATAACCGAGACATCGGAAGTATTGGTATAGGGGTCGTATAGCAATATTGCCCATTAAGATGATATTTGTGGCCCGAAGGTATGTCCAGTAATACTCTTTTTAGTAAATGCTTTATAATCGAATCGTTTTGGCTTCTGAACCAGGATATTATATTTATGATATACGGCATATTAAGAACGAGTAAAATGAACCTAGATACAAATCTAAATTTTAATTTTGATAATAACTGTCTATATTAATGGAATTTAAGTCAATAAAGCACTGTGAATGTTAATATGAAATGATTACATGTAATAAGAGATCACACGAAAATTTGCATATCGAGATTGCCGCACTGTGAAACCTGATCATTTGCCTTGAACAAAACTTGGGTATATAATTTTCCTGGAACAGAGATGCTTAAGCATAATGAGAATTTCATCTATTTCTTTTATTATAAACATAGTAAGTTTGCTTTAAAAATCACAAAGTGTTGAAATATGATTTTCTCTAATAATAATTCATACTTAGTAAATAAAATTGAAGTGACTCTCTGTGTAATTTAACACTAAATGCAAAAAATATTGGTATTAAAATTGCTATTTATAAGATGCCTAATCATTAATTTTGAATTCTGGACGTTTTGTTAGTCGGTATGTTCAAAGGTGATGTTTCGAATAAACTCCGAAACGGCTATTATGAGAATAAAATAAAGATCAGGAATTTTATCTTCAACTTTCGATTACTTATATGTTCATTTTAATGTTTTGCAGGATTCAGAAGATACAAATAAGCCTGTTATATTCATATGTGTAACATAAGAAGTGGTAATCACATCTAATATAGAGGTTTAACCCATCTTAAAATAGAGCAAATATGTAGCCAACTAGAATCACAAATCTCAAAATGGCTTTGAATTTTCAGCAACCAATTAACATAAAGTATAAAGACAATAGCAAAGATTTTTAATCAGCAGGCGCCGTATAAATTTTAAAGTAGTTTTTAAGGCACAAAGAATTTTCAAGTTTATGTTTTTTCCACACTGTAGCTCTTAAAGGCTTTTTCGTTCAATTTAGGAGATCTTGGCGTTGTGGCCAAATTCATTTCATAGCCAAATGGGATAACAGATCCCTGACCTCATTTATTCTTAATTTTAGACTTATTTAACTCCTACACATGTTTTGCTTGTTAATTAATTTTAGTGGCAAAAGAACTCTAAATTCATACTTTGTCAAAACTCGGAATATTTTTTTGTGTATATAATGTGGAGTATATTATATACTATTATGTACACAAAACATGATAGGAAAACAATTTATAAAAAATAGTTTTTTTTTATGTTTTAATATGTGTTTATTACATGTATATACAATAGAGCAGCGATTCTCAATATTTTTTGGTGACGGAACCCTTTTGGAAAGCGATATACTTGATGAAACCCTACAATGATACAATAGTTTTTAAAAGTTAATTCTTTATTGATATGCACAATAAACAGTTACTTATTACTTACTTACATAACAAGTATAATAATAGAAGATATTGAAAAATTAAAAAAATCTAACTAATGGGAGGTATGAAACTGTTTTTGAAGTGAAAATTCTTTAGGCGCATGAGGGTAAAATTTTTGCGGATGAAACGTAATAATAACAATATTAGCGACACGAAGACGTGCAGCGTTTTTGTCTTACATTTTTAAACTCGTGATATCTTTGGAATGGAATGTCTGAATTAAATAATTCAAAAAGTTATATAAAGTTATTGAAACAATCTTGAATATGAAGTAATTTATTTTGATAAGGATGAATACCAAGATACAAGTAAAGAGCCTTTTCTAGCGGTGGCATTTTAATAAAAATTTTGAAATAAAAGAACACTTACTGTGGCATAACTATAATAGTTAGACGTATGCTGTCGCGACACTTTGTAAATAATGATTTGTTCTGCAAAGTCGTAGTACATTATTTTATTCTATCGTCAGTAGTTTTCGCAGCGCACGTGATTTTAGGTATTTTTGAAGTGAAAATCTCGGAAATCTAAAGTTTTAGATTTGTATAAATATAATCAAGACTTAAAAATAAGTTTGCCAAAGAAGTTCCACTTCTCACATGTGTATTTATTTTTCATCAATCGGTTGATATCAGGTTTCATAGAGGACAGTTGAAGTCTCATATTAGGTTCGGCGTCCATTCTATTGCGGTATTTTGGTTCCGCGGAACACACTTAGAGTAACGCTGCAATAGAGCAAAAGAATGTGTAAAGTGAGTTGGTTAAATATACTACAAAAATTAATATCGATAGATAACACACATTGTATATTATTGTTAAAAATCTTACGCTTGTATTTGGATATGCTTATCTGGACGAAACTAACAGAAATGAATTGCGCCATATACAAAATGTAAACCTGAAAAACTTTTGAATGTAGTTTTGGAAACGCAGAATATTTTTCTCTCGTTTTTTCTTATAATTCTTTGGAATCGTTTAACGTTAACAATTGAGTACATACTCGTATTCACATGGATCAAACTGTTATAAAAACTATTTTCCATCACCACGCGGGTGAAACCGCCTGCGCAGCTAGTTTATAATACAATATATTTATATTATAATATAAGGCCGGCTCGCGAGTTCGCAGCCTTGTCTAATGACTTATTTGGGTTTAATCTTTTTATCCATGTAAGAACGGAGCAAGAATATTAATTCTTGCAACCGGATCTGTTGTCAGTGCTGACAAAACAGCCCACAGCTATGTGGTAAGTCATTTGGCCATCTGGATGGCTATCATCGCTGGTCTAGAACATGTTGCTACAACATCCTTTACTTGTGTTGTAGTATCAGATCCAGACCTTCTTTTGTGGCCATCAGCATATTGGTATAACACCTTTGATGTTGCAAAAGTCGATAGGCGACGACAAGAAATTTCCATCAGATGGACCATCTGCCTGTCTGCTTTACTCAATGAATAACAATTGCCCTTAAAAGTTTTTCCTTGTGATATAAAATAATTAAACTTGTACAAGATTGTTTTAGTCATACATTAGTTATTTTATATTTATCAATGTAATGTAATGTAAGCATGTTACTCATATATTGTCATTATAGTACAATTGTACATCATTATTTGTAGTTGAGAATGGAGGTTTGCACTGAAAATTAGCATTGTGTCGGGTAAAACTCTGGTACAGCAATAAGCTCAATGCAAACCTCATTTGCTGAAAATGCAGTGTATCTATTCTCAAAACTTGTTTCTTTCTTTTTACTATGTTAAGTATAAGTAATAAGTATAATCCTCGTTATTTCTTGAAATAAAATCTTTTTCTTACTTTCTTTAGATGCTTCATTCAATAAAGTCTCATACGACTTACTTGAGTAAAACGTATTACAAAATATACGAGAAACAAAACATAGTAAGAGATAATTAGATTTGTTTAGCAAAAAAAACTATAACCACATTACTAGGTCAAAGCATCGAGACTCCCACCTACAGTGCCAAAAAACTTGCTAAAAACAAAATAATAAAAGATATATGGTTAGAAAAAAATATATCTACTTGTGGGAAACGGTTCAATGAATCGTGACCGAAAGCCGTAATTTTCGCAATGGGTGGCAAGGATGGGGCGAAGCTATTCTCTGAGTAGAAAGACGGCACTTCCGGCTACCAATCTGGCCTAAGAGGAAAAGTAATTACAACTATCCTTATACATTTAGAAATAGAATATAACAAGTAAGACATATTTAGGTGACTACTGAGTACGCATCTATAAAAGTAACACCCGAGACTGAAAAATTGAGAAGAAGAAGATTAAGGTGGCATGGGCATGTAAAAATCACGTGATATATATTACGGGCGCGATGTGATAGCCGGGAGAAAGCAAAAGGACGTGAAAGAAGCAAGGGAAGAATGAATTACCTCGCCACCAGTCCGCCGCCACACTGCAATCGTCCCCCGGGGTTCACACACCCAATAGGATTATTAAGTTATAACAGTTTATTTTCTTATTATGTTCCACAACAATATCGTTGTATGTAAGTATTGCGTAGTTATACACACACACAGACATATGCATATTATAATTTGTTAAAATGCATAAAGTGCTCTGTAGTCAAACATCAAGTGTTTTTTGGCTTTTCTTAGGGTTGTGTAGTCAAATGTCGAAAAATGTTTTCGTTACTTATTTCTACGGTCTCCTTGTTTGTGTGTAGAAAAAGACGGATTTATATGATTTAATTCCATGATTACGCTACACCTACTATGGATCATAAATACTCGTAGTAACGAATGAAAAATGTCTGGCGTTTAAAATTATTATGTAATCTCTTTGCCTTGGATAAAAACTGTCTGACGGACGATACGCCTTATTATCAACTTTTTGATAGAAATCTTTCTTTTATTTTCTTTCTTCAAATGCTTGAGACGTGTACATACATACGTATAGATAGACGTACGGATAGATCGAATTATTTTATGATGGCTTTGTTTCTGTTGAAATGGCTACGGAACTGTATAAATTCTGTAATAAACTAAAATGTTAAAACTCAAAAGTAAAAAATTGTGAGTTTGAACTAGAGATCCTCTTCTGTAGTTCTATTTCTCAATTTTGACTAACTGAAATAAATGCTGCCAATAGGTGAAGTGGAGGGGCGTAATTCAATAAAATATTCCAAGCTTGCAAAGATATGAGATATCAGAACACAGGAGCTTCGTGCTAAATACTAAATATGCCCCGTTAATAGAACAATTCGTATTTGACCTATCTGACTTCTGATAGCATATCCTTTGCGAAATTAGCTAATTCACAACTGGCTCAGAAGTGAGAGCTTTAATGTTCGATATAGTATATAACGGTCCTTATCTTTCAAATTTGTTTAAACAATGAATACGATTATTATTAGAATGTCATGAAAATTTTCACATTGCATACAAAGCAAAATTCAAAGAGTTATTTTCACAAAGGTTAGAAATGAATTCTGTCAACTATGGGAAATTTATGGCGTAAAAGAGACTTCGTGAGTTACAAATAAAACAGAGGAAATCCGATAAACCACTGTGAAAATCGGCCGAGAGAAGATTTTGTGAAAATTTTAGAAGTCTATGACATAACTCGGATATTCACCGAACCCGTCCGAGTGTAAAGCATGGATTTTACGATTTTGACGCGGAAGTAACGCATTTCACAAAAATATTTGAATTCAAGGCTTTACGAGAAATATGTTGCGCAGATAATATTGAACTGCGATGGCTGCTCGCCAACTGTGACATCGAGTCACGAAAAAATTCAAATAAATACAACTTAAATAATAGTTTATTTTATTGTTATGTCTGTAAAATATGTTTAATATTTTTATACCAGATTACTTTACTGACCTACGGGGCCGAGACATGGACACTGACGGCAGGCTTGGTCCACAAGTTCCAAATCGCTCAAGGGGCTATGGAGCGAGTTATGTTGGGTGTTTATCTTATGGATAAAATTAGAAATGAGGATATCCGTAAGAGAACCAAGGTAGCCGACGTAGCTCGCAAAGTTAGAAGTTAAAGTGGCAGTGGGCCAGTCACACCTGCCGCAGGACCGATGGTCGATAGAGCAGACGAGTTTTGGAGTGGAGACCGCGTCTCGGTAGCCGTAGTGTCGGCCGCCCTCCATTCCGATGGAACGACGACCGTGCAAGGTCGCCGGTAGGCGCTAAATAAGGAAGACAGAGGACAGGGATGAGTGGTGCCGTCTTGGGGAGGTCTACGTCTAGCAGTGGAAGTGTGAAGTGAAGTGCGAATGGCGGAAGACGACCACTACTTTACATGTACTAATACAATTGCGTAGTCCACGAACTATGAAGAGCTATGTGACGAAAGGATGTCTACTATATTTTTTTATTTGGCTACGGAACTACAAAAAAGTAATTATAACTACTCAACTATACTCTAAATTAGTAAACATATTCGTATATTCAGAGCATGTTGTTCAAAAAAATTTATTGTACCAATTTTTAAGTATGTACAAGGCTAGATATAATGTTTACGATTTAAGCGTGTTCTGGTCTTTTCTTACTTTACTACTATATTTTATAGTGCCATATTAATTACATCTTCCTATAACACATCATCCGTTTAGACCCAAGTAGATTGTGTGACAAATGGTTGTCTTACATGGACAGATACAGGCAGACACGATGATTAAATATGATTATAAGGATTTCACTTTTGCCAAAATTTACGAGACTCTAAAGGCATACCGCATTAAATACTCATATGTAAGTTTAATACAAAATTCACGTTGTGTACAAACAGTAACAACAAGTTTGTGTGTTGAAATACATGTTGCAGTTAGCACGTAAGCTCCCAACGAGGCGTATGGAAATGCGGTCATTACTTTTCATGAAACTAGCAACTGACAGTATTGAACCTCTTGGCGAAATGCCAACCAAGATTTGAAAGTTTAGTCATGCAAAGACATGAATTTGTTTCCTAAAATAAGCAAAGTAAAAAATACAATACCATGTATTTTTATATGTATATTTATTTGTTAAATTAGTTTGAGTATGTATGTATGCCTATGCCTTTCTCCTGCACCATCTAAATCGCCTGATTCAAATTTGTTTTTATTTAGGTTGTCTGGAAGAGATCGCTTTGAGCGATAAGGCCGCCTATTGTATCGCCTAAAAAGTATTGCAAATATGGTCTTTTTTTGTAATTGTATGTTTTGGTGTGCAATAAAGTGTCTCTCTCTCTCTCTTTCTCTCTCTACCGTGTTGGCTATTTGTAAGAAGCTATAATTTATTTCATAAACACGTTTAGGTCGCTATATATCAGTTTCATGATAAAACTATATAGCAAAACAACACACTCGTCAAGTTATTAAAACACTTTTTATCATCTAAGAAAATGTCTCAGCCAGATGGAATGATCAGATTATGGCGTCATAATTCTATGATAAACAACTTACTAATAGACAATAATGGTCTAAACAGTAATTGAAATTATTTTAAGACCATATTTTAGAGTTACGAAGGTTCCACGGTATTTTAAGGCACTCTTTTTAATTAAATTTATATAGTTTCAGCGTGGAAGTTAATAATTTTTTTCGTGGATTTAGTATTAATTATAATGTTTCATATACCGTATTTTTATTTCCTTCAGCTATAAAAAAAATGTAATGGTTTGTTTCACGAACTAGTATTATTCTGATTGTGTACAAAGGGCGGTCTTATCGCTAATAAGCGATCTCTTCCAGACAACCCATGGATATACAAAATAGTTATACACTCGTATTAAATGTTTTAAAATAAATTCAAGAAAATAGGAATATAATATCTTCTATAATAAAAGCTTATGTTAGTAGATATGTAAGTACTTGAAATGATCTCATAGAACGTTTGTTTTATAGCCTAAGATTGCGGAGCCAAAAGTCAAGTATCATAAAAAATCTTAAGATTTATAGCTCCCTAGTGGATGGGCTGCAATAGCCTTTATGGGACTTAGCGTTCACATTTATATGTGCGTAAAATATTATGACCAATTTACAGTCATGTCCAGTTATAACACTACTTTAACATTCGAATGATTACTGATAGAAAGTTATTGCTGTCGGAATAACTTACCCCGGGAACATTCACCCACCTCTCCTACTTACTCGTAATATCTATATATATAAAAAGAAAGTCGTGTTAGTTACACTATTTATAAGTCAAAAACGGCTGTACCGATTTGCCTGAAATTTGGTAGGGAGGTAGCTTAGAACCAGAAAACGGACATAGGATTTTATCCCGTTGGAATCGGTAAGTGGCGCTGAGAACGGGTTCTAGAATCCTCCTAATCCCCTGGAGCGTTTTTAGTGCTTTTGTTTTTGTGTGTTTGAGTGGGTTTCGGGATGGCTATAATCCACAATTGGAACCGGCAGGTGGCACTGGGATCGGGTACTGGATATTCATTTCAGAGCAGGACAACGTCTGCGGAGCCGCTAGTAGATGACTAAGGCTATAAAGGTGGAGAGAAAATATTTGATAAATAATGGATAAAACCTACACCTATTTATAGTACCTATAAAAAATATATTCCTGGAATCATGAAAATAGTGTTCTTCTAATAACACGGCTTCCGTTGTAGTGGATAGTTTGAGTTTCCGAAAATTTACTAATAATAATTTTCTACGAAATTTTATTTGTCTCGAACAAAAAATCTGTTTAAGTATTTATTATTATACTGAATATAAAATAATAAGAACTTGTGTGTGCACTCTGACGCATGACTGGAGTTTACAACAAAACACATAGACAAATAACTTGATAGCCAGTATAAAATACACATGTAAACACAAGACATACTCAAAAACATATTAATTAAAGATTCAAATCATATAATTAACAGAAATATAATAACAGTTTTGCTAACATTTATCTTGGAAAGCAACATTAATGTAGGAATGGTAAACATTTAAATGACGTATAGATTAACACTTAAATTAATTGATTTTTGTTTTATTTCTTATAATACAGGGATGGTTTAAAATAAGGAGAAAAAATAAAGTTTATGGTAAAATAATTATTCCACCGCTGATTACATTTCCATACCATATATGAAAATGGATTCATAAGGAGTAAGCAAACTCCAATAAACTTAACACTAAATCAAGTTTTCCATTATATTCTGTACTAGACTTTACACCGCGGGTCAACCTCTAGTGCGTGCCTCTTGTTCAAAGAGGCTACAACACAGATATAAATTGTATTAAATTTTTATGTTAGTGCTATTCGCCCCGAAAGATACACTTCATTTTATATCGCAAACTATCCCATTTCTTGGATGAAAAGCCTCTATGCCCATTTTCGATATTAAAACTACACATGTATACCAAGATGACCAAAATCGAACAAATGGATCAAATCGAGCCATTCGATCAATTCGATTAAATCTACTAAATCGACCGAATTGACCAAAATAACCAAAATGAGAAAAATGGCCAATCTCAAAAAACCTATTATACTTTCTGAAGTAACGTTTACATAAATCTATCCCAAAACTTATCCCATTATACGGGATTAAATGTATCCCTTGTTCACCATTTGTATCAAAATTACATAAACACCGAATTCCACTCAAATCGGTCCAGTAGTTTTCCGTGAAAACTGAATAGACAGAGTAACTTTCACTTTTATAACATTAACAGGGATTGTCTCTTAACTTCATGTTTAATCTTTGTGTATTTAAATACATAGACCTGACATGACTTATAATATTCGTCCTTTTAATTAATAATCATATTTGAGTATGTAACATCCGCTTTAATTACATTAAAATACATTACTAATTACCAGCTTCAGCGTAAGTTTATTTACGTGATACGTTTAGGTAAATTTACGTTGAATTTCGCGTGGATTGCGTATATGTAAATTTTCTTTGATCACAGTCGGGTTTGAGGTTTCCATTTTAGTATAAGATATTAATATTTCGCTATATTTTTATTTGAAGAAATAGAAAGTCGAAAGCATACCCCAATTTTGTAAATTAAGGTGCATATTTTTACAATTACCACATGCTAACAGTGAAGGAAAACATCGTGATGAAAGCTGCACATCAAAATAACCGATGTGTAATACCTGCCAAGCCGCCTTAGACAAGCGTAGCGAGTATACTGTCCGTACTCTTATAATGGGAACCCCGCAGTAGGACGTTTATAGGTTTTTATTAATAAAAAGAAATATACCATAGACAATAAAGTCAGCCAAGTGCGTGTTGGGGTGCTCTCATTGAGATTCCGTAGAAGATATCTGTTTTATATTTCACTTTTAAGCCCTAGTAACGCATATATTCGAAAATACTCTATATACATCAAAATCAACTCAACGGGTATTTTTCAAATATATATTATGTATGCTGATAGTATATAAGATTTACTATATTTTTTCAGGGTTTTTATTTCATAGTTTAAAGATAGAGGAATGACACATTTATTTGAATAAAACATAATATTTTCATATGTATTATTAACTTTAAAAAGTTATTATGGTAATGCTTGCAATTTTTCAAGATATGTCTAATGATAACGTATAAGCCTAACATACTATATACGAAAATATTCAAATAATAATAAGTCTTACACTGACCGGTGCTTGTACTTGGGTGCATTCTTTATGGTATAAAAAGGGATAATCGCCAGTAAGTGTGACGTGACATTTACATTAAAGTCAAGGAAGGGGCCTTTAGTTGGTCTTCCCATGGCCTCACGCTAGCCCTCCAAAAGTCCGGATCATTTCAAAATCATTTAAAATAAAATGACCTTTGATTGTATGCAAAGTATCCCTAATTTTATTTTTTCGTGATTTCGTGATACACGTTTGCATCAACATTTATTCAAAGAGATGACATACTTACAAGGCCTGTGTTTTTACCAAAGTGGCTACAGAACCCACAAATGTATGCAAATGAAGTAAAAACAATCCTAGGCTGGTTCGTATTCCGTACGGCGAATAGACATTACTATTCATAGTAACATTGACGCCTGCCTTCTGTGCATCTGAGTATATCAACAAGGCAACGGTTGGGCCTACATAATGTTATGTATATGTTACAACCAAAGTAATAAATCTGAATATTATATAATTATCAATAGTATTGATAATTGTCACAGGATTAATCACTTTAACTAGCAATTTCATATAACAACTTCCAAGACTTGGATAATGTAATGAAACAAGTAAGTATAGGTAAAGATTATAAAATTATATTTCAATTTGCCTAAGAATTAAAATATCATTCTCATAGATAATACTATATTCTACGTTAATTAACATTGTTAGAAAGTTATTTAACTGTAATTTATAAAGTAAATTTAAAGCTCACTAGCCATAAAACAAAATTGAAAAAAAAAACACAGAGATCAATACAAGTATCTGGTATCACTCTTCAAAGAATACAATAATAAAATATTTCATTAGATACTTTGGCCAACTTTGTCCCGCTATTATGAATAATATCCGGATAAAGTGATTAATTTATCACATTGTCTAGTCAATTTTGCTATTATATATAATGACTAGTCATTATGTATAATAGCTATTTAATCACTATGACTGTAACATATATCTATAACGATATAAAATGGTAAAATTGTAGACTTTTGTTGTTTACATTTTTGTGTTTATCTGTTTTTTCGGGATGCATGTAATAAGTACTAGGTCGATTTCGATGCGGTTTTCGTTGATCGATAGTAAGTTCCTGGAAATAAAATCAGCGATACTTTACATCCCGAGAATCTTACGGGAATTATCATTGAAGAGGTTTAAAGTGGCAATGTCGAAAAAAATTGAATCTGATACGAAATATTCACTGGTTGATTAAATCTTTAGTAAAACAATTATAGTTGTATATGCCGTCAGTAACGTTACTTATTTTGAGTTTTTAAGGGAAAAACCACAATCCTAAAAAATCCATTACCCTGCTGACAATAACCTTTGACTTCAGGTATCATTCATTTCATTCACTTGCCCAACGTTGGAATAAATAATGATCAGAATACTAAGGTACCTTAGTGAATCATAAAATTTTAACACACGCATACTTTACCCATTGTATCTGTCGGCATAAGATGAATGAAATATCTTCCTTGCCCCATGTTGTAACAAATTTATAGCTTCAGTAGAATTCAGTTTCTTAGTCCCTTTTCCTTTACTATTAAGAGTACAACGTTGCAGCTGCCCGCCTTTTTCGTTTCTCTTTTTCTGTTAATTTACAGTAAGTGAGGAATGTTTACGAGCAAAATCTTTTATAGTAAAAAGCGATGTACATTGTTGCTCTACATTCTAATCTTAGTTACTTTAAGTTACTTTTGGACATGAATATCCTTGCTATTATATACCTAAATCTATGCCGGGCTGGACGGTAATGTATCGGCGTTGACATCCAGTGCGGAAATGCAGTCAGCGTTTTGGTCACGTTCCCAACAGACAACGATATGGGATTTACGAGTATATACTAGTACATACGAGTGTATTACTAGGATATGCCCGCGACTTTGTCCACCTTAAACTTGAAATTCCCGCGGGATTCCCGGGAAATAAAGTACCACGGCATTTAAATAGAATGTTCGTTATCGTTTTAGTGAAAACTGTGCCGGAATAAGATATTTTTATGCACTCGAACAACTACAAATTTCTCCCTGATTTTTAATGTAAATAAATAAATAATAAAAATAAATAAAATAATTTATTTAATTCAAAAATAAGTAACAATCTTAATTAACACATGAATTACATACAAATTTAATGTCGTAGAAACTAAATTATTATTATTATTTTATTTTAGTTATATTATTATCATATTATAGTTTATTTTTAAGTATTTAGTTAAGTTATTCTCATATATACTTATTGTAAATCCTTTTTAATAATATAGCAATTATTATTTGTGATTCTACTAGCTCCAAAACTAGTATTAACTGTATCTTTGGAGCTACTAGTGTTCTCTGCTGTATTTTCTACTTATATAATAACAAGGTTAGTGCTTACTAAACGCATGAAAGTGTGTATGTTTGTGGGTGCTAAGTGAATAGTGAATTTACTTTCCAATCCGGTAATATTTCTTCTGTTTTGTCATAATTTAAAGTTAATAGCCAATATTTAAATTAAAGCTTTATTTCGAGTTTACTTAGTGAAACAACCTTGATCTGGCAACTTTACCTTACTTTGGATTAAGGTAAGGATTGGATGGGATTACTATTCTTCGAGGTCTACCAGCGCACGTACTACCTATTTTATTTGTGACGATAATTATAGTAGTACAGAAATTTACATTTAGGTTTGTTATAAAAAAAAACTTTATGATTTATGGTTTCATTACTTACTAGTTACTAGCATTATTAGAAAATACGCGGAAGCTCACAAACATCGGCTTTACCGTCATGTGAATGTTGAGGCGATCCAGCTCCTCGAGAACACCGATATAACGAGAAGGCTCAAAAGGACAAAACCGTTTGAACTAGTGCTATCAACAAAACTAGTGTCCTCCCTTAAAAGAGACAATAAGAAAAGTGCTCATGGACACTTTCTTAGTAAAATATTTTTTACTCAATTTAGGTTATATTTAAATTACTTATTAGTCTGTTTAGATTAGATTGTAATATTAATGTGGTATTTTATAAATACAATATTTATGAAAAAAAATTGGTTTCATAAATCAACTGTTAAAAAACTGAACCTGGAAAGATATTCAAAGCGCCCGTTTTTAAATTTCCATTACTCTTACCAATACCTATAACGTAAGAGTATTTATAGCAGAGATTTCTAGGAAGCGTCTTGTCACGCACGCTTCTCTCACATTACACCTTTTCTCATCCAATTCTTTCTTATTTTTCACGGATAAAGTGTAGTCGGGAAAGATTTCCCGCTATGAAATGTTGTAAAATGTATCTCACAACTAATGGCCCCTCACAAATTGGTTTTCCTGAAGTATCCGACTTCAATTTCACTTAGGCGCGGGGGCTACTAACGGATCTCGCTGTAACCGGGAATTGTCGGGACCATACTAATTGCGTTATCAACGTGGAGTGATTGACCTTTTGGGAACAAAGTCTTTGAAATATAATTCGAGATTTGTATGGTAACTGGAAATTTGTCACACTAATCCTTGTACCGTTGAGAGTAAAATTGATTCAGTATCCACGGCTTAACATTATTACTTTTTCGAGCTCTTCCTTCTGTACGCTAGTTGAATATTTTATGAGTTCTTAAGCCTGTGATTATTTGCTTTCAAAATTATTAACACGTAGGGACCTATGCAATAATTTATATCTATAAAAATAATGCTTTATAACTAGATTAATTTTATTGTTCTATTATTTAAAATTCATAACAAGCTATTGTTAATAATTTTATTTTTCACGCATATGAAATTAGACCTTCACGAGTATTAGTTTAATTTTTATTTATATTTGTTTTAAGTTTCGACCAGTAACCATGTTCACTGTGTTAAACATTATAAATAGAATAATTTAAACAAAAACAGGAACGCAATCACAGCACGAGTAAAGTAACAATTTGAGGGTAGAATAACAGTAACAGTCTCAAAATAAAAACTTAATAATATATTTTTTTTTTATAATTTAGTTCGTCATGACTTTTATGTTAAAAGAATAAAAGGAATTAAATAGGCTTCACAACAAATAGGTATTTCTTGTGAAGCCAATTTATTTTCTTTTAATGATTAAACTTGTTCTTCAGATTATTCATATTGCAAATAATACTAAAGATGGCAGTTTTACCTGGTAGGTATTAATATTGTTACGTACGAGCGGGGGTACGCACTTATGGATTGGAAGAAAACACCAGTTTTAAATTTCAAAGCTTTTATTGACTTACACAGCCGCACGTAGTACCTCTCTGCAGGGTTGCCCCTATACGCACGACCAACGATGCACAGTCCCGACGATAAGTTGTCACACCCTCAATACCGTCGCCGATATTGCGCGGACCACCTCCAATATTATCGCGCGTAGCTCGCTTCTGGTTTCCCTCTCGAACTACGCTACACACCTCCTTCGCGTATCTGCCCACCAAACTTCTCACTAAATTCACCACTTAGTTCGTCTCTGTCCTCTATTAACCTTCTCTAATATCGCACTTTTCGTTTCACCTACTTGGACTGAACTCAACTTTAAACTGCCCTGTAGGCGCGCCTTACGCTGTTTATATACCCGGAAGAAGTCTTTAGAATCCATCTATCTATCTCTGTCTTTTCTTTCCCGAACCTTCTGTTCGGGAACTTTCGTTTATACACCTATCCCTTTCTAACATCTATCTATCTCTTTCTTTCTTTGGTCGTCTATCTCTTTTTAACATCTATCTATCTCTTTCTTTCGTTTATCGTCTATCCTTTTCTGAATATATCCGTCCTTGTCTTTTCCTTGCAGAAATTCCTAGTTCTTTCTAAAAGTTCTAAAACTGATTTACGCTGCAGGGCAGTTCCACCCTCGGTCGCCACAATATTAATTGTACTTTTTCTTTGTTACAGATCAGAACAATAACATGATGAAGACATTTAAAAAGGATACGTGTATTAACTACTATATTCGTAAATAAAACTGAGAAATTGATTTTAAGTGCCATAGTGTTGTAGTTGTATACACAACAATAGATTTTTGATTACCACTTTCGTCTTGCCGCACAAATGCAAACAAAGAAGTCTGAAGACAGGTAAAGCATATGATCTAAATGCCTTATCCAAAAGAAGACTGCGCTGCTGCTTGCAGGTACTACTCAACTTAGATAATTAAAATATTGCTTACCACATAACATACTAGGAATCATATTTTATGTATGTACATAAATAAAGACATACAAGAATGTGTGCGTAATGGGTGGAAAATTGTATTTAGGCTACCATCCCAGATGTACCCAACATAGATTGGTAAGAATTGAAATTTTGCTACGTGTAAACACGAGTTTTCACAATATATGTGACAATATCGCTGTGAACATTTTAACACTGGAAAACGATGAATTTCATAGAATAGAACTAGACCATGATAATCGTGTGATAGTCGTAAATTGGGGTTGTCTGGAAGAGATAGCTTTTTAGCGATAAGACCGCCCTTTGTACATAACTAGATATAATTTAGTCTTAAGTTCATTTTTGTATTGGTGTACAATAAAGAGTTATCTATCTATCTATCGTAACGAAGTGAGGTCTAACATAAACGACAGTAAGTAAAAAATACTATTGGTTAAAAAAAGTAAGTATTTTATCTGTATAGGAACGGAGAAAAATTCTAATTCCTGCACCTGGGCAGTCTGCCGTAAGAGGCAATAAAATAATTCTTAGTCAATCATTCATAGAGGGTAGGGCGTTTGCGCGTCTGGATAGCCACCATCCCAAGTTTAGAATATGCTGCTATAATAATCTCGAGCTATGTTCGAGCATCAGTGGCCAGCAGCACATTAATAGCGTCTTTGGTGTTACACATATCCATAGGTGACGGCAACCACTTTCTATCAAGTGGACCGTCAGCCTGTCTGCCGTACTCCAGCAATAAACTTTGAACTTCAACAAAAATTAATATACTAGTGTTGTAAGTTGGTTTTGACAAACGAGTACATGAATGTAAGTCCGAGACGCAGTCAAGGTTTTTACAGTCACAAATTTGTAAAAAAAACAACCGCATGTGTGTAATACAACGTTTTTAAACATATTTGCGAGAACACAGTAAAATAGGTAATGAAACAAACTTAAATCAGTCGGAAAATCGCAACAATCTTTGACATTCTTATATGAAAAAAAGATAGTGTGCGTCTCGGGACGCCCGACAGAAGTGATAACTTAAACAAGCATAACGTGAGAGAAAGGGTAGCCAAATAGGCTGGCGCCGTAACGCGCTACGTAACGAAGCGGTTTACCCTCTCATAAGAAGTGATCACTTCACTAGCGCGGATTTGTAAATGACGTCACGTGCTCGTAGTGAAAATTAGAACTAAATCTATTCTCTATAGCATTAGTCCTGTTAAAGTCACCTGCACATTCTTCAACATTTTACTCTAAATCCTTCGCTGTGCAGGCTGTCTGCCTGTGGAACTCTTTACCCGTAGATGTCAGGAAAGCTAAAACACTTGTCATATTTAAAAAATCTTTCAAAAACCATTACCTTAGCTTATAATGTTTTTTTATATTTTCCTCCTTTTTTTTCTTTTCTTCTTAACTTAGCTTTTTACTGGCCACATTGTACTGTCCTTTCTTTTATATTTTACTTCTTATTAATTTCCTAACTTCTTAACTTCTTATTAGTTTTTAAATGTATCCTCGCAGTCAGGTTGCCTGGAAGAGATCGCTTTGAGCGATAAGGCCGCCTTTTGTTTTTCCGTTACATTGTTGTAATTTATTTATTCTGTAATTGTTTATTTGGTGAACAATAAAGTGTTTTCTATTCTATTAAAATGAGACTAATGTATTAATCAGAAGCGCTTCGAAGAATGTTCGATTATTCAGTTTCTTTATTCTCGTAATATGAAACTCCTTGGTGTAATTCTTAAAAAAATGCGACAAGAACAATTATGCTACTTAATAATTGTAACAGATGCGTAAGGCACTTACCCTTAGCGGTGGTTTAGGGTGTGCCAAGATGCACATATCGTATTTACACAAAGTCGGAAGCAATACTTGCTAGCGTGTCAGAATCGATAGTGGTTGCTGAGCGACACAAAACACTTCAGGAATGCTTGCTTCCATCTCATAATGGATTGATATCCAAATCAAGAGACTTGAGGAGGCAAGTTAAGTTATATTTTTGGCGATCAAGAATATTTTTAAACTGCCTTTTTTGTTTGAATGTTTTAATATAATATAAATAAACAAATTTTAATTGTGAAAATATTTAGTAGGATTATATATTTCACAGACTTTAAGAAACTACGTGTAGTTTCTGTCTGCAACGAAATACGTTAATATTTCATCTTCTTCAATCTTCTCTAAAATATTAATGCCTGTAAGAGATCAGTTTGCACTAATAAAACCGCCCATTATACTATCTTTGTATTTTTTTCCCCTTGTGTTTGTAAATGATTTGATCTATACCATATAGAATTATTTCTCTATCTATCACTAAACATTAGTTAAATACATCTAGGAAAATTCTATTTGAATCAAATTGTTTAATTACAACGTATACGTTACACATTGTGAAAAATTGGTGTCAATTTAGAAAAAAAAATGGTGGCAAAAGCTATGGTCTTTAAGATATGGTCACTGCTACCCAACATTTTATATGTAGCCGGCATCATATATTTTCAGCTTTTATTTAACTTGCAATGGATGTACCTATGTGTGTATGTATGTAAGTTCGGTGGATATCTATTTGGCACGCGTGACAATGCAATAATATAGTACCATGTAGCTGATCTGATGATGGAATCGGAAGGTGGCCATAGGAACTCCTGTATTAAACAAGATATTTCATTCTCACCTTACTTCTCCACCTGGAATAATGTTATAGTTATTGACCTTTTCACGCAGATGTAGCGATGGGTTTAATGTGTTATTTGTAATATGATATTGTTATGACAGTGAAAAATTATTAATATTGAAAATAGCACTATTCACAAAAAAACACATCAATGTATATAAACGTTATTTGTGAATATGTGACGTCATTAACAATTTTAAAAAAATGGCAAATAACGCGTTACACCCATCCATAGCCACATCTGCGAAAAACGTGCAATACCTTTAAAATCATCCTAGATGAGGCCCCATCCTAGTTAATTGTTAATGTCCTTTAACGTTGACAGATAAATTATAATGTAGCTAATCACTGACGGCGTTATTTTTAACGCTATAACTAAATAACGCATTTAGAATTATAATCACTAACATTTTCCCAGATGTAGCAGAGACGTTACAGACTACGCTTTATTTCAGGCGCCGACTATGTTCGACTCGACAAAAGGCGCACTGCTCGTAGCGCCTTCTCTCTCCAACAGTTCTTGTTGGTTAAACGGAAAAGGTTGGCCCTCGACTTTTCCAGCACCAGCTGATATATTGAAGGCCTTGTTTATATTCACGCTTTCTATGGCCATAGTTTTTGGGAATTTGGTGCTAATTTGTGTATTGAATAACCGAAGATATATCAAGTATATCGATAATCAGGTGCGTATTATCTATAACAAAATTATAAAGAGGTAACGTTTGTACGTTTGGATATTCGGAGTATTCTTCGGTACTAAACCAGAACATATTTTATAAATTTTTCATCGATGGAAATCATAGAAATTAAATATAGCCTATGCCATTCGGGAATAATGTAGCTCATTATTCACGAGTAACATAAGCTACATTTAGTAACGATTAATGATATTTTAAAAAATTTCAATGACCCCGGTGAAATGGGCACGGGAACATCTGTCAAATATGTAATAGTAATAACGTTCCACGCAAGAATTGCGCACATCAAAGCGCTGTCTCATGTGATCGCTAGAATTAGGATCTTACGAGGCATTGCGTGTGCTTTCCGAGTCTGTGAATTAATTAAAGGTAACAGAACTTTATTAAACCTTGATTTGCGTACGTGCGATCGAGCGTGTATGCGTGCTTTTGTATTTTTAAAGACGCATAGCGATGTGGGCATGAATCAGCTAGTGTTATATAAATTGTTTTAAAGGTAAACGTTCAAGTAAAATAGTACAAACAAACAGAATTCAGAATTTTGAGTTTATTGGTAATAAACTTCTTACGACTGTTAAGTTATCAAATAAGAATAAGAAAGAAATAAAAATTTCTCTGGAAATATATCTCAATATACTGAAATAAAGTGCAAGATCCATATCCTCGTATCATATAATCTGTACAGAAAAAAATATTTACGAATCAAAATATAGCCCCAGAAGTAGTTTAAAAGATAATCTAAAAACTTCTTACACAATGGCGTAATGTCAGCAACCATAACGACGGTACTGACCTTTTTAGTACTTTCTCCAACATGCTGAATTGCAAATAAAAGGTCTCGAGGTACTTACCTTTACGAAGATTATTAAATATTTTCCTGCTGTACATACATTTTATTGGAAAAGTTAGTCAACATGAGAGATGTTGTGGCAGGTTTTCTTCAATGGTTAATTCAATTACGCACTTCTTTTTATTTGATACTGGGATATGCTTGCGACTTTATCCACGCTTGACTTCAAATTCCTGCGGGATTTCCGGGACACAAAGTACCGCAACATTTAAAAAATAATGTAAGCTATTGTTTTAGTGAAAACTGTGTAGGAATAAGCAAATTTTTATGCACCACTCCGAGGTAAAATAAAAAAGAGTTACGCATTTTTCATTTTTCACACACAATTTTCCATAGATCAGTGAATAATTTTACAAACAAAGGTTAAGTAGAAATTAAACAAATAAAGTAAAGTACAGTAAAGTAAAGTGGTAGTTTATAAGGAAAACCTGTTATTGGCCTTACTTCTTTACTGTAAACGGTTTTTTTATATTATATTGGTGTGTTCGCTGTTGGTTTTCTCAATAAATACATAAATAAATAAATAGATCAGTGAAAAAAACGCATTTGAATTCGATTGTCTTCAATCTAGCCATATTAAAAAAATATTCGTGATAATTCCAGGAAGTCTAGTAGGAATTTGCTATCATCCGGCGAAAACCGCATCGAAATCGGGCCAGTAGTTTGTACGTGAATTCCTATCAAATAAAGAAACCGATAAACAGACAAGAAATCCTAAAATACATTATTTTTATAAAGTCTATTTCAGATTTTTTATAGCTTTAATGTACATGTACGGCATATTTAGAATTTCATAATAAATTATACATTTATACATATTATACATTTTAAAGTAATAATCTTTTTAGGAATAATTTTAAACTCGTGTGATTAAATATCTAGTTACTGCTCTAACACCCGTTTCGCAACGTTGTCGCTATCTATGAATTCAAATGCTTGGAAGAAATCGCCAATAGCAACAAGAACGTTTATTGACTGATATTCTTCCAAAGACACATATTAGATATAATAGGTTAATAATAGGTTTTTAAATTGAAATATATTCTATTTTAATTTAATTTCTACGTTCTAATTGCAGCCAAGATATCTTCTGACGTCCCTGGCTCTAAACGATTTGTTCACCGGCATTTTAATAGCACCAGTTGCTCTTTTGCCTGCACTTTACAAGTGCTGGCCCTACGGAGAGATATTCTGCCAGATACAGGTAAATTGTTTTGTACATTCCTTTAATTACAATAGCTAAGTTAAGATATTTCCATACAATCTTGCAGATATTGAGTAATAAGTAAGGTTACTATTACTAAGAAAACGTACATAAAATATATAAAGTGCTCTCTCTAATTTTTTGCTGAACAAAAGGTTTTTATTTCATTTCACATATAATATTTTTTTCTGATGTACAATTATTAGTATACATCGTTTAATAATGTTGATATATATAAATAAATGTCTGTCTGTATGTCCTTTATAGAATCGTAAACTATACCTATACATCCGATTTTGATGAAATGTTATGTGTGTATTTGAGTGGGTCCCGGGATGGTTTACAGCCACAATTTGAACCAGTAGGTGGCGCTGCGATCGGGTTCTAGAATCCTCCTAGTCACCTGGACCGATTTTGGTGATTTTGTTTTTGTGTGTTTGAGTTGGTCCCCGGATGGTTTAGGTTCACAGTTAGATCCGGTAGGTGGCATTGAGATCGGGTTCTAGAATCCTCCTAATCACCTGGACCGATTTTGGCGATTTTGTTTTTGTATGGTTGAGTGGATTCCCGGACAGTTTAGATTCACAATTTGAACCGGTACGTGGCGCTGAGATTGTTTTCTACAATACTCCTAATCATCTGGACCGATTTTGGTGATTTTGTTTTTGTGTGTTTGAGTGGGTTCCCGGACGGTTTAGATTCACAATTGTAACCGGTAGGTGGTGCTGAGATCGGGTTTTAAAATCCTCCTAATCACCTGGACCGAAATTGGCGATTTCGTTTATGTGTCATGAAACAGTCTTTTAGGAATTCAGAATATATGGTGGTACGAAGTTCGCCCGGTCAGCTAGTTTAATATAAATAATGAGTTGAGATAAAGTTGTAATTTGCCAGGTGATAGGGTATTTGCTCTACTGGATGGCGACCACCCCTGGTCTAGAGTATGCTACCATAACAACCTCCGGCATCAGAGTGACGCGGTTCCAGTCTCCCTCAAGAGAACAGCCGCGCATTTTGAGCATCTTTGGTGTTGCGAATGTCCATAGGCTATGGTAACCGCTTTCCATCAAGTGGGCCGTCTGCCTGTCTGGTGAACACCTGAAATAATAAAAAAAATATATTGTTAAATTCAAAGAATTACACATGACTCTGGCTGAATGCACAAACCGTGCCAAGCCATTATTGAACAAAAAAGAAGAAATTAAACGAAATTTTGCATTTAAAAATATTAAAACGTAATTTTCGTAAGTTGATCGTCTATTGAAACACTTTTAGGAGCAACGTCCGAAATAATAGTAGCAGCCACACTTAATGATCAAATGTTTTAACGAGCTATAAAAAATTATGAACAGAGTAATTCTTTTAATTCATTTTAGTTATGTAAAGTAACTCTCATTAATTCTCTCTGCTTATTTTTTATTTCTCTACTAATAATAATTGAAACGGAATGAAAATTTATTAACATACAAGGAATAGACTTGATTCAAAATACAGACTAATCGTTCAATAAAGTTCCATCGGAGACTCGAAGTACAGATGTAAAAGGTGTTCTAAAACAATTAAGACCCGTTGAAATATTAAAGATGTTCTGTAAGTCAGTTGATTTTAAATATCTTCGCAAAATTTCATCAAAACAAAGATGAAAACGAATTGTAATAGAAAAAGTTGGAAGGCAAACGGCAAGTTGGAAGTGGAAAATTATAATGGAGTCACTTACCTACTAGTTAACAAGATTTGTTTTAACAGCTTTGAGCAATGTTGTTACACATTTTAGATTCAGATTCAGATATCAGAAAGCGTTTAACAAAATCTTAGTAAACATTTCAAAGATATCTTCTTTTTTTATAAATAAGTTATTTAGAAAGAAATACCTTGATAATATTACATCTAATCTAAAAAGAGTAATAAGTATTTTAAATATAACCTAAATTAACTAAAAGTATTCTTACTAAGACAGTGTCCATTATCACTTTTTTTATCGTCTCTATTAAGGCGAAGACACTTTGTTCATGTGTTCTTTATTAATAGCTAGCACATTACACTACACTTTTTTTTTTGCAAAGATATCTTCTAACAAATTGTAATGTTGTTTTCAAACACAATATTTTCAAGCTGTAATAAATTAACCTTCTAAAGATACTATGTGACCCAGTTACAACATAATTATTCGATAATAGTGAAACATAAATACAGTCGCTTAAAAGGCCTTTTGTCAAATTTCCACAACGTGATGATTTTCTAACAATAAAACGACTGAAAGTTTAGTAACAATTACACTTTGTGGTGTCAGCTAATGGTTTATCGTGACGGAGCATAATATAAACCCACGAAATTTAGGCTTTGTGCCCTACCGATCTGCTGACTAGTGATTCTTGTTACCATCTTGGTTGTATTTTGTATATGAAGATCATTCATCGGCCGGAACCGATTTATCACGGGGCAATTTTATATTTCTTGTGCCAAAATATGTGGTGAGTTCAGCTAGAGTATTTTCTATTGTAGACTTTCTTTAAAGAAGAGTTTAGGGCCCTTTCTTACGGCAATATCTCGTTTTTGACAGGTACAGTTTTTTAACAGGATCCCGTTTAGTAGATTATGTGTTTCAATACTAGTAGTCACCCAATTTCCTATCTGCAGTTTCCAGCAAAGAGACACTGCCCAGTCTAACCAATCTATTTTGGTCGCTCTTTGTTTTGCTGCATAAAACAGCATGCAAACTTTGAGGGATTCAGTAAATTGCCTCTCTAGTAGAGAAAGGGCCCTTATACCTGTTACTAATTATAAATCGGCAGACAAACACACACATTGTATATTCCCAACTTAAGCAAGTTTCGCTTGTGTTATAGGTAATATACAACGGACCACTCAAGGGCCGGTGCCATACACCCAGACTAGTAAATAACGGAAAATTAGTTTACGAAATTTATCATGCCAGGACTCGAGTGAAGATTTCTATCCGTGCAGGAACGGAAAAGGAATACTAATTCCTGCAGCCAGGAGGCCTGTCGTAAAAGAAAAAAACAACCTACAGCCAGTCGGTAGGGTATTTGCCTGACTGGATGACTTTTACACCTGTACTAGAGTATGCCACTATAACAACCTTAAGTTGTGTTCGGCAATCAGTAACAAGTTTCCAGTATTGCTATGTCCATAGGCGACGGTACCACTTTCCATCGTATTTGTGCCGTTAACCTGCCTGCTATGCTTCAACAATAAAAACAAATCGAATTCGGAGCCTCTGCATTGTACTGAAGGTGAAGTGTAGAAGTAGAAGACAAAAGATTTGTACAAAAACCTTTTGACACTACCCATGATCAGGATAGTTCATATTTTATGTATGTGACACAGCATAACAGAATCGTCATATATAGTGGCAATGCTGCCAGTCTTATTGGCAAGCTTCTCCCTGACAGCGATCTGTTAAAATGTATAACTGACTGAATTTTATTAGTAGATATAAATTAGACTTAATTTATATCTTAAGTTTTTGTGTCGAATGATTGAATTGTTAGAAAAATTGGCATTACTTGTATAGTTTGCGTCAAATTTGAACAAAAATGGTAAGGCAAATTAATGGACAGTAAAATATAATTGGCGCTCCATGTTCTTGCGAAAATTTGAAAGGTCTCTAAAAAGGCTTTAGTTTTACGACTTATAATAATTTACAATACGAAGTACACACAATTGGTTAAAATTGCATGTAAACATAAGATAGAAAATGTTTAAATATAAATTATGAACTTCAATAAATTTTGTATTGACATTAACTCCTGACACTTTATTATTTACTTTATTATATTGGAAAAAACTAACCGATATAGTTTGGTTCTTGGAAATATTATCCGTAAATTCTTTACGTGACGGGCGTCTTTAAGTCAAAGCTTTCCTTTGCAGGCATTGCTGAGAGGTGCAGTAAGTCAGCAGAGTGCCGTAATTTTAGTCTGCATGGCGATCGACCGATATTTGTATTTGTTACACCCAAATACTTATCACAAACATTCTAGCAAAAAGGTATGTAAACATTTTTATCGACGAAAAATATAAATAGCAACAGGTTAGAATAACATACTTGTTATAAATAATCTCAAATCGTTGGATTTGGTTCTTCCATTTAGTTCAAAATTATTGGTTTGATTTAATAACTTAGCTGTTGGTTAAGTGAGTAAACTTGACATCATTTTCTCATAAAAATTTAACGAAACAAATAGACGTAAAATTCAATAGATATCAAGTGTAAGTAATAATTATTAATATATGCATATTTCTCAAATAAACACCACACATTTGTACACGTAACACAGCTTATACAGTTTCCTAAAAGTTCCAAATAAGAAGTTGTGTTAATTAATAAGGGTTGACTTTTATATTTCGTCGATCCCCAAAAATAGTTTTCGTTTATGGCGACCCCTAGGAAACCGATTTTGACCGGGTCCATATCGACCACTTTGGGAATCCCTAGCTTATACTGTTAAGATAATAGTAAATAAAACACATCAGCCTATAAACGTCCCACTTACCTAAATCTTCCTTATGAAAAGGGAGGACATATTTGCCACATTGGTGCAAGGCAGATAGAGTGGTTACATAGGTGGGAATTTTTAATATCCAGGATTTATCGATGATGATATTTTCCTCATTTTTATCACGTGATAATTGCAGCAATATATTCATCAAATAAAAAAGCCGTGCAGTATGCATGCTACCTAGCCGGATGTCTAACTACCCCGTTGCATTACTGTGATCTATAAGCATTTTCTCAATAAGGTACCCCAAATATATAACAAAATATTTCAGGAATTTGCAAAACCCCAAAAACGATTCTAAAATTTCTATTTGAATAATCGAAAATGTTTCTGAGGTTGTACCCTTATATTAGTGTTAAAGTTAATTTTAGTCTTTTTAATAATAAGTGTAATTTTTGATTTTAGGGCTGCGTGTTAGTAATAAGCATAACGTGGATATTATCTGTATCATTATTTGCTATAATGGTGCTACCTCGTTCTGGATATTATTTTAATTCCACAGGATTGATGGCTTGTGATGTTTTTCATAGTCGAATTGCTTTCAGGTAAGTGTTATTTAATTAAAACCTAAACTGACAATGTTTGATTGCAAATCTCTATACTCTGATAGGTATACATTTTGTAGTTGACAACTAGCGCTGCACATAGAAGCTATTTACAGTGCCAGCCAGCAGAAATAATATGCTTTTATAAGCACTTCTAAGCAGAGCTCTTCGCAAATTGAACCAAATTCGCTTAAATGATTAAATCTAGGTTTTCATTTAGAGAAATCCACTTAAGTGTAGTCTGCCATAAATGATGGATACAGTAATTACATTATCGCTTTGATTGTAGTATTTTATGACATTGTAATAAAATAAATATTTAATTATTTAAATTTTGTTTCGCTTCATGCTGTCAATGAACGATGAATGACGACAATCAACACCAATACGTTATTGTATATGTGTAAGACGATGTTTCTTCTAGAATATATTAAGCATATTTTGGAGATAAGGAAGTAATTACGAAAAAAAATGAATAACATTAGTTTAGGGCTAAACGGTATAAAATTAATCATTTTTTGAAAGAAGATTTAACAACAAGAGTAGAATAGCAGGTAAAATTTATCTAACTTGGTTTGGGCACGTGGAGAGAATGGTTCTCTGGAGAAGGACAAGCAAGTATATATAGCAGCGTGGATAGTAGAATTGGTATAAATAGACTGCAACGGACTTACTTACCTACTAAGACCAAATTGCCGAAATTTTAAACAATTTCCATACAAATAGCATTTCAACGAGTATTATTAGATTAATGAAAAGAGATCAAGCGAAAGGTATGTTCCTAAATAGTAGCAAGTTCAGATCCATTGTATCTGCCTATTCTAGTAAGAAACAGGAGTGATAGTATGTATGTATATATTATACAATTTATTGAATTAAATTGCTCAGTTATTACTTTCAAGCTCTCGCCAAAAACTCACTGCCGTAATGTTCCGCCGATTTAAAAATATAATTTTAAAACAGTTTAATAACATGTACACTGTGGTTTTAGGATCCTGTCATGCTGTGCCTATTACTTTCCAACAACTATGGCGTTGATGTATTGTTATGGTTCTGGTTTTCACGTCAGTAAAACGAGAAGTAAATGTGATCCAGAACCGACGAGACCTAATGGAGTTCCAGTACCATGTACTAAAACTGTTCACGGGGAACATGAAGTAGTAGTAAGTTGCTTGCTTTTGCCAGAAACATCATTTAACACTTCAAGTTGTTTTAATCATATTTGATGGTTGTTTAATTCTATCTATTACTATAATATAAAGATTGAGAAGCAATGCGCACTCTTTCAAAGGTCTTAGAGTACATAGTCTGGAAAGTCTGAAATTTGATTAAATTGTTTTGACTGTATAATTCAGACAGTTTTATTTGGCTTTTAAATATATCTTTCATGACCCTTTCGCTAAATTAAGTTTATTGCTTCCATTAATTTTAAACGTATTTTCAAATTTTGATTGAACACCAAAACACCGAAAAAAAATTATTATATTACTCTACCTACATATTTTATAGTAAATAGATCTTTTATGGACACTTTGAAGAATATTAATATGTCGAAACTGAAACTTCGATGAATCGTATTTTTGTTAATAATACTTATGTTATTTATTTCCATGAAGTAACTGTGGTAACGCCATCTGGCGGTAAGCGTCATCCTTCTCCCACTCCTACCTCACCCCCGCGTGCATACAGTCACGCGAGTAATATAATTGTGACGCTATTGTGAAGCTAAGGAAGGTCAAACCACAAGCCAGTCGGCCAGGACGCTTCTAGCACCTACCCGTCGGGTAATGGAGTTCCCATTCCCCAAAGACGTTTGCCGCCCATGTCAGTCCACTAGCTGCCGCATTAAACTGAAAGGCAGTATTTATTTCGGAAAAAACATGAAAATAAAATACATTAGGGACATCTGTACAGATTTTTTTATTGCAATTTCATTGGAAGAGCTTTAGTGTAATTGAATTCGTCTCATACACGAGAAAAAACCGAAAAGGGAAATTTTATAACATACTTAGTCTCACATACATATATATAAGGCTTTTTCACAATAATATTCATATATGTATGTTGTATAAAGATTTCATAATAAAATGCTAAATGTTATTATCTAAACAAGCCGTGTCTGTAGATTGAAGTTATTAAAAACAACAACTGGAATAGACTATATAAACTACGGAGAACATGAGATACAATTTTTTTGAGATTTCTGATCTGTTTGTCGTTTTGTCTCTTTGTTCGGGATTTACGTAAAACTACTAGGCTGATTTCGATGAGGTTTTCCCTGATCAAAAGCTAACTTTTAGACTTAAACTATGTGCAACTTTTTCTCTTGGGTATCCGGCGGGAATTTATCTGGGAATTATTTAAACTTCTTCGGATGATTAAAAATAAACTTAATACTTACTTTTACTTGTAAATATGTTTATAGTAGTATTTAATTTTATAGTTTAGTAGCATTAGAAAAATTACTATATTTTAAACTTTGCTATAAATAACACGCAAATCTGATACTACGAGTAAATTTTATTTTCCCGGCTAAAAAAAAAAACTTAATCCAATACAGTTTCGACAAGAAGGATAGCTTGCATTCTTTTTTTTAGTATAATAGTGTAAGTATTAATCCATCTGGTTCACTAGAACACACAGGGCTCTAGCTCTAGTTCGATCTTCAGTAGGTTGCAATTTGCGAACCAACTCTAGTGTATATGTTGCTGAGATCGGTCTTAGAGTGTTTCATCGTATGTCACTTCTGTTTTGTATTCTTCAATTGTAATGCAAGTTATCGACGAGAGTTGACTTACTTACTTTCGCGACAACACTCAGTATTAAACCTTTAACGACGAAAATGTATTTCAATTACAAAAACGAAAGAAAACGTAGCCTGCCTTCTGGGCACCTTACCCATAGAAGACGGTGATCTGGGCTCAGTATTCTACTTATAGTCTTGAGGGACTATGGGTAGAATACAATACAAATAAGTTAAGTTTTCTTACATTGTATTCAATAGTATGTAATTACAAAAGGATCCAAACACGAACAACCATCCTAACAATACAATTTTAATTTAATACAAAATTAACATTTAAAAAATTTTACGATTAACTTACAAAGTAAGACTAATTATTGAGACATATATCTATAAACATTTAAAATATATCTATTTTATCACATTATATAATAATACCGTGTGATCTTATTGAAATAAATATAAATTTAGACTTCACTCTCTTAGTTTGAGACTTCGCAAGTTGTTTGTCAATCGATAGTTTATACTATTTTTTAATGCATTGAAATGTGCAAATAACAGATAAAATAATTAATCCCTTTCTTTTCAGATTCAAATGCCAGTGAGGCCTCACAGTGTTAGTACATCGAGAACAATGGCAGCTATGTCTCTAGGATTTATAGTAATGGTCACTCCAGCTACCATACAGGAAGTTGTAGCAGCTTGTACAGGGTGTAAGGTAATGAAAAGCAATCATTTAAGCACAAGACGTTATCCATACTAAATAAGAGGTAAATGTGCAGGTGATTTTATTAGTATATTGTTTCCTTAAAATAACATACACATAGTGCTAGGTGCTGGATCCATCGTGCTCAGAACCGATTTCGGTAGAAGAAAGTAAATGTAACTGCCATAAAATTCATGATTCTCAGCACAAATGAAACGACTTCGAATTAGAAGTGATATGATCGAACAAATTCATTTTTATAAGTCTAGGGAAGAGAGTCGTCTAGAAGAGTTCGCTGTAAGCAATTAATCTGTTCTTTGTTCAACTTACATCTACTTTTTAAGAAATTAGTTTTGTTTATGGTGACTAAACTATTTTCATAAGTTCATGCCTGGTATCATTTTTTGTTAAATTAGGCGATCAAATCCGAGTATAAAATTATTTTCAAAATGGTTTTTTTTTCTTAAGGTACCACCTTCGTTGGATTTTATAGTGACCTGGTTAGCCCTGAGCAATAGCTTCTGGAATCCGTTTCTGTATTGGCTTCTCAATAGTCACTTTAGAAGGATTAGCAGTGATCTTCTTCAATTCTACGTAAGTTATGTTAGGATTTGTACTTTAAAAATACATTAAGTTCAGATAGACCTGCGTCTACATTTTCTTAATACGTTGCATTCAAATTGGCAATGACACTCATATTAAAAATATTACAAATAAACAGATAAATTTTATATCTTAATTTTCATGCTACTCGTCGGTGTAAAAAAAATAAATCATATTCAGATAGGCACGATGGTATTTACATATTTCCGTAGGTACAGTTAAGATTGACGCAGGTAAATAAATCATAATGTCAATTGTTCTAGGTCTGTTGTCGGAGAACAAAATCTTTCCCAAGTTACGAAAAATCCGGTGGATGTTGTGTTTCACCAGCCACGTCCGAAGGGATACACTCAAAAGCTGAATTCGAAGGCCTCGGAGAAAAATATTGGGGAGAAATACTAGAACGCACAGTGTCATCATCATCACTTCATGCTATTCAGAAAGCATGTCACAGAGACCATCTCAGATGTACAGGATCTTTTAAAGGCTATCCAAGCAGTTGTAAACATGACCCTAGATTCTTTGAAGGTTACGGACCAGATTACAGACAACTAGATAGATCAGCATTCCAAATTGAATCATGTTCGCGACAATGTCGACTTAAAAACTCAGATTTTTGTTTATTTAAGTCAAGTCAAGGTTTAGATTGCGGCCGCTCTCGCTCAAATTTAAGCTTAGATGAAAGTAATTTCAACAAAACTTGTAATGGGCGGCATCCAGAGTTGTGAGAATTCCGAAACTGTCCGGTTTTCGGACACAGAAGCAATAGTATAGGAATGTATCCTGGTATAGAACACTTTAATTCAAATATCAAATGGAAATTTGACGATTCACCGAGCGCTGATGATGACATGCAAACACTAGAACATAATCTCGATAGGATTCGAAGTTTGAGCCACGAGAGAAACTTCAATACGTACGGAATGAAGGATAATGACAATTTGTTGGAAGTAGAAGTAAATGATATTGTAGAAGAAGATTCAGATGAAAATAAAGACTATAATGCGTGTGTGCATGAAATTTGTGAGGACAAAAGTGAATATGTTACGCATAAGTTTTCTCGAAATTCTTCAATATCCAATCGGGAACTTGATGTTATAAAAGAGAGTTCTAGAAGTTCCAGTGATACTGAAGTGACATTAACCCGATGACTTCCGAGGGTTACGTTTGATAAAGCCGTAAATGTTGTTCATTTGGAGCTGTCCCCGGAATATAGACCTCAGTGTAAACAAAAGTGTATTTTGTCAGCTAAAAGAATCTCTTAGTTATTTTATGGACTGTTAGTGTACTAATAGGTATAATGTATGTGGATCAGTAGTTTGGGGTCTAAGTCTGTAAATTGTTGTACTGAAATTATGTATAAGGTGATTTATGGGTAGTGAAAATTAGAGATCAAGGAAAATATTATATTTAGTCTCCAAGTTTTGTGTACTTTTTATTTACTCTACCGACAAAACTGTGCATCAGATTAACAAGGTCATAGAAATGTATTTTTACAAGACTATTTTATTGATATAACGTACATACTTCCTATTGTACAACACAACAACGGCGATTAGTGGGCGGCATAAACTTTCTACGTTGATGCCAAATTAAGCTGAACACAAACATAGTTGCCTACTATTATTAGACCAACTAGTTATGTAATTTAAATGATAGAACCGTCGCTTATCTGCGAAGATATAATAGTCAAAATGTATGAGAAAGAGTAAGGAAGAATCTCCCGCGACTGCACAGTTAGGTTGGTAATGAATGAATGGTATTATTTTAAGGGATTTTTTATTGTATTTTCTTTTATAACACACTATTTTCTTTTTTTATTTCAATGTTAATAGGAAATAAATCGCAGGTAATAATATATGTACATAAAGAATATATAATTAAGATCTTGATTACCAATCCTAATATTGAAAGCTGTATTGTTTCAAGACATAAGTTTGTTAAAGTTATGATTTGATTGTTTATTATTTGTTGAAATATTAAAAACTACAGTTATTTTATTACAGTGGGACATGTTTTTATAACATTATATTATAATTATTATATGAATCAACTTGTTGATTTTGTGGAACTGCTATATGCCATATGAATTCTATTATATTAGTTATTTCAATTGATTCTTTAACCGATTTTTATATTTTTTTTTTAATTTTCGGGGGTGTTGTGTAAATAATATAAGACTGTACGCTGTAAATTGTCAAAGTGAAACAGGATCGCACAATACATTAGTTGTTTTCTTCTATACATATGAATACAATCTATGATTAAATAATTATAACAAACTGTTGGTGTCAAATAAATGTTTCAGCAACAAAAGAAGAATAAATTGTTTTTATATATTTTCTTAGTTTTATTTTATAGGCCCTTGATGGAAAAAAGCTCTACTAGAATTTCAATAGTTTAAAAATACATCATATTATTACTACTGTACTAGATCACGCCAAAGTAGCATTTTTTAAATATTTTATATATGCTATAAGTACATGGCAACATAGTCACTGAATCAAAATTATTATTAGTTATGTCTGAATTTAATAATAGTATGTTTGCAGTTCACACATAGTAGAAGTAAAATAAAGGGTGACAGGGGGTGGGAGATATTTTAAATTTTGTGACGTCACATTTCATATATTATATCGATAACGATATATTTTTAACGGCAATCTTCATGTCCGTGACATAACAGACAAACTGCAAGAGTGTCGCTTACGCTGGTACGGCCACGTTTTACGCAGACCGGCTAATTACGTGGGGAACAAATGTCTAGCCATGCCGCCTCCGCCAGGTCCCGGTCGAAGGGGAAGGCCCAAGAAATGCTGGCTTGACGTCGTGAAGGATGACATGCGTGCCAATGGTCTCAAAGCGGGGGATGCTGAAGACCGCGCGAAGTGGAGTAGGAAAAGTAGGAAAGCGGACCCTGGGCGTCGGAGTGAACGCTCCGAACGCAACCGGGATTTAACGCTCGGATGATGATGATCGATAACGATATATTTTCATTAAAACACAATATTTGAAGTATCATCTAGAAATTTCAAACCATTTCCATTTCTGTCTGTATGAAGATAATGTTTAAATAATTATTTATATACTTACATACATACATACATACATAACTTCACGCCAGGTCCCTTGCGGGGTAGGCACGAACAACAGAGCGCCATTTAGGCTTATTCTTACACAACTCACTTGCTTCTTTGACATTCATAGTTCTTATAGCTTCATAGCTCATTATGTATTGGGTGTGTTTATCTATTTAGTGTCGCTTTTTCGTTTCACCGAGTTTCAAATCACAACGATCCTAAAGAAGATTCACTTCAACACATGATTTAAGGCATAATTTGCGATAATTCAATATATTAATTAAAAACTAGGATTTCGACCGACCGTGGGATTCCGTTGAAGGAACGTTTGCTGCCCACGTCCTTAAAGAAGTTGGGTTATTCTACAAAAATCAGACGATCAGATAGTTAAATGAGGTAGAGTATAAGATATATATCTATACTACAGAAATGTCTTCAGGGTAGTAGCAAATAGAATCTTTAACAATATTGCCAATTCGCTGGTGAAAATTAAAGCCGTTGACGTTAGTGTAAAAATGCATCGTAAAACTGCATTTTTATAAGAAACTAGTTCATTTATGAGATATCCTATTTTATGGCATCTTTTATGGAGACGCCGAGGGTTTACTACTCAGTCCGTGTCGTAAGCGATACTAAACGTGTTGATGTTCGAGGATTACATTCGGAAGATCTGGTTAGTTTCACATTTATCTCCTTTCGGAACTAACATCTGACTTTAGGACACAATAAACGTTTTGCTTCCAAGCCTATTTTGTTGCTATTGATAAGTCAGTTTTTACGACTACATAGTAACTATTAGTTTGCTGGTACCAATTTGCAAGATATTCTATCCCTGTCTTAACAATTATGACATACATACACACAAACAGACATCTGAAGTGATTAATTGTAACATTAAAATATCACTCGGCCTAGAACGCTTCATATATTCGAAAATATGTAAACTTCA